>JAGFMF010011739.1:5420261-5499627 GCA_019455555.1 Galemys pyrenaicus | reverse complement strand
CACAAGGGACTGAGGTGATGGTGCACGGGTGAAATGGTGGTGGGTACCCCCTGGGGACTACAAATGATGTCAAATATAACTAATAAAAAAAAATAAAAAGAAAAAAAAAGAAAAAGAAAAAAAAAAAAACAGGTCGCCAATTCTGCAGATGCTTAATTTTCTTGAGGGACTAGCCATTGAAGAGATCAGGAATTTAAATATATGCAAAATAAAATTCAGTTGAAAACTAGATTTCATATGTTCTTAATATTCTTACACATAAAGTAAACACACACACCCAAATTGATACTTACATACTAATATATGCACCAACCCAAATAAAAAAAATAAAGTGCCACCAAAACAGTAGACATGGAGAAAGTTATTCATTTATTTCCCAGAGTAAATGGCACAGAAGCCAGCATCTCATTAACTGCCCAAAGGAGATGATGTACTATACAACTGAAGCTGGATAAAGAGCCTAGATAATCACACGTTTATAATTCTCACATTACACAAATGAAAAGATTTATGAAGCCACAATTTAAGAGTCTACCTTGCTTGAGTTACTTAAAAGAAGCAAACTGACAACAAGAGCAAGCAATTAGCTGCTTCTCCACGATACCACAGTTCCAAGTGGCTTTCTACATGCCCCCCTGTTTTAGTCAAATATCACTTCAACATGCAATTATCCCTGTGCTTTGATGCAGTTGTCATCTGTGGTTTTCATACATATATCTGTTTTCTGACTAAAATTTCCCATGGTATGGTATGTGAATTTTTCCTAGATGTTGCTTATAAACTTTATAGCACACTCATTCTTTTAAAACCCTGAGATAATATTCAGCCAGAGTGACTCTAGGGTGCATGCCCCTATTCACACAGTCAGAGATTTAGCGTGTGGCCACACAGAGAGCTGTGCAAGAGAGAAGCACTCATTTAAATCCTCTTCAGGACACTGTCGAAAGTTTCCTTTCGTGGCTTTGCAAAAACACTAGTCTCCAGGTTGGCAGGACATTGGTGCTACATCTTGGTGTTATGTCTCTTAAAATCTTTTACACAGCTCTCATTTATCTTCACAGATTCCTGTATGAAAAGCAGGAGTTCTGGGGGACCGCCCTAGTGGTATAGGGGTTATGTCTCTATGCTATCATTGCTGCAGCCTGAGTTCAATCCCTGGCCATGGAACTGACCTACATGTGGCACAGCAGACCTCTCCTGTCTCACCTACAGCTCCCCTCAGCAGTGTACTTCAGTAGATCCATCTGTTCTGCTCCCCTCTCTGCTCTGTGAATCCTCTCACCCCTCATACTTCTGACCTACCACCCAGTTCTTCTATACATAAACTAAAAAAAAAAAAAGCAAGTGTTTTGGCTATCCACTGGGAAAATTAGAGCTCCAAGAGAGTTGGGATGACTTGCCCAGGATCATACCTTCAAGATGGCTCCAAAACGGCTTTATAAGCCAGACCTTCTCTTTGGTCTGGATTTATATGATTGGGATCAGAGGTCCAGAAAAACTGAAGGACGATTCTCAAAGTTCACCTAAAGGAATACATTTAATAAACCCTACGTGATTGAGTAGATTTTGAAAGTAATGGGACTCAGTTCAAGCTGTTATTGTTTTGTTGTTTTTTTAATTGATAGGACTCAAATTCTTAACAATATTAGTTATTTTTTAAACATACTTTCGGGGATTTGCACAATTTTTATTGTTCATATATTATTAACATAGTTTATATCAGATTAATTTCGATGATATGCTCAAGATATAGTTACATGCATAACTTGAAAAGGCAAAGTTAAAAAGGAAAATATTGAAACACATGATTTTTTAAGTTATACTCAAAAGTCTGCCAAATATTTTTATTTAGCATATTAACTGAAGAAAAACAACTTTCACCAGAACAGCATGTTTTGTCAAACAAACAAAAACAACTTCATGAAAGTGAAATAATAATTTCCTTACAAGAGGGTTATATTAACTTTCTGTACCTTCCTTCCAGAAGCAAGAAACTTTTAGAACAATAACTCAAGGATAACATCAAAAAAGTAAAAAAGAAACAACACACTAGGAGAAAATACTTGCAAATCATGGATCCGATAAAAGAATATAAAAAGGACTCTTACCATTGAATAACAATAGAAAATATGAATACAACATAAATGAGCAAAGAATGTGAATAGATATTTCTCCAAAGAAGATAAACAAAATAGCCAATAAGCATGAAAAGAGCCTCACCATATTCATTAGAGAGAAATTAGAAATCAAAGCCACTGTAAGATACCACTTCACACCCACCAGAATGCTTATAATTAAAAAGAGAAAATATACAAGTATTGGAGAGGATGTGGAGAAACTGGAATCTGACACACTGCTGGTAGGACTATGAAATGGTATAGACATTTTGGAAAAATAGTTTGATACTTCCTAAAAATGTTAAAACACATTATACAGAAATTCCACTCCCTGGTACCTATCCAAAAGGAATAAAAAACATATGGTGGCACAAAAACATACACAAATGTTCATAGAAGCATTATTCATAAAATCCAAAAAGTGGAGACAACCAAATAGCTACAAACTGATGAATGCATAAACAAAACACGGTATAGTCATGCAAGTGAATATTCAGCAAGAAGAGAGCAGTAGCATGAACGAACCTCAGAAATATTATGCTATGTTAAAGGAGCCAGTCATATGACATGAAATTACTAAAATAAAATGATCAGAAATAGGCAAAACTATAGAGACATCAAATAAGTTCCAGCATAGGATTGGGACAAGCAGGAGTAAGAATGGGGAGTGACTGCTAATAGATACCTAGTTTCTTTTTGAGGTGATTAAATATTCTGGAATTATATGATGATGGTTTTCACACATCTTTGTAAATATACTATGTATATGTGTATAGCTTAAAAGGGTGAATGTTATGGTATGTGAATTAAATAATTCAACAAAATAATTCTAAATAAAAATAACGGTAAATGTAAAATAAGTATCTATACAACATCCTAGTTAATTTCAAATTACAAAGAGAGGAAAAAAGAAAAAAAGGATGAAACTAGAAGCATCATGTACACTGATTTCAAGCTATATTACAAAGCTACAGGAATCAAAATAAGATAGTATTAACATAAAAAGAAACATACAAATAAATGGAACAGAACAAAGAGTCCAGAAATAACTCCACACATGTATGGTTGATGCTTGCATACAAGAAACAAGTCAAGAATATAAAGTGGAGAAAGGAAAATCTCTTTAATAAATGGTGTTGAGCATGCAGAAGAGTGAAACTAGACTACTACCTCACACCATGCACAAAAACCAACTCAAAATGGATAAAAGAATTGAAACCATGAACCATATATAATATAGGTAAAACACTACACGATATACATCTCAGTAACATCTTTACAGACACATCCCCCAAAGCAAAGAAAGTGAAGGAAAAGATAAACAGTTGGTATGACATCAAACTAAAAAGCTTCTGTACACTAAAAGAGATATTAACCAAAACAAAGAGACACCTATTTATTAGGAGAAAATCCTTACATCCCATACAACTGATAGGAGACTGATCACAAAGATCTATAAAGAGCTCACAGACTCAACAAAAACAAAGTAAATGATCCAGTCAAAAAAAGTCTCACCAGTGAGAATGGCCACATATTCAAAAAATTAGAAACAACAAAAGTTGGTGGGGATGTGGAGAAAAAGGAACTCTCCTATACTGCTGGTGAGAATACAAACTGCTCCAGCCAGTATGGAAAGCTGTATGGAGGTTCCTCAACCTACTAAAAATGGAGCTACCATTTGACCTAGCAATTCCACTCCTAGGAATCTACCCAAAGAATGCAAAAACATTAATTCAAAAGGATACCTGCACCCCTATGTTTATTGCTGCACTATTTACAATAGGTAAGCTATGAAAACAACCCAAATGCCCCAAAATCAATGACTGGATCAAGAAGATGTGGTATATATACAGAATGGAATATTACTCAGCAATCAAAAAAAGGTAAACTCATTCCCTTTGCAGCAACATGGGTGGAACTGGAAGGGATTATGCTCAGTGAAATAAGCCAGAAGGAAAAAGAAAAGTATCTAATAATTATATTTATAGGAGGAATATAGGAGAACCAAGTCAGGGGTCAGAAAGAAATAATAATAATAATAAATAAATAAAATTAATGGGTGACTATAAATCAGAGACATTCTGCAGGGGAGGGAGAGGGATCAAAACAGTGGGAGGGAAGAGCACAAGGGACTATGGTAATGGTGCATGAGTGAATTGGTGGTGAGAATTTTATGGAGACTAGACCTGAGAGGAGAAAACATACATTATATAAAAATGAACAATGATGTAAAATATATTTAAACAAATAAATTAATTTAAAAAATGGTACTGAGCTTAAACTGGACCCCTACTCACATCACACACAAAAGTAAATCAACATGAATTGAAAACTTGAGTGTAAGACCTAAAACCATAAAACTCCATGATGTAAATATAGGCAGTAACCCGTTTGACATTGATCTTGGAAATGATTTTTTAAACTTGCCACCAAAACCAAAAACAACTAAAGCAAAATAAGCAAGTGGAACTACATCAAAGTTTCTCCACTGCAAAGGAAACTAAAACAAAATAAAAAGCAATCTACCAAAATGGGGAAAATATTTGTAAATTTTACTCATGATGAAAGGACTAATATTCAAAATATATTTTTAAAAACCTCATACAACTTCACACAAAACAATCCAATTAAGAAACAGAAAAAACATGAATGGAAATTTTTCTAAAAAAGATATAGAGCTAGATATATAAGATGTTCAACATCACTAATCATTAGAGAAATGCAAATCAAAACCACAGTGAGTTATCACCTCACACTGGTTAGAACAGCTATTAGCATACAATCCAGATATAACAAGTATTGGTGAGAATGTGTAGAAAAGAAAACCCTTATGCATCATTGAAGGAATGCAAATTAGTGAAATCACTATGGAAAACAGAATAGAAATTCCTCCAAAAATTGAAACTAGAATCACCATAGGATCTAGCAACTCCACTTCTGGGTAAGCACCTCCACACCCCAGAAGATAACTAGAACACTAACTCAAGGAAATAAATGTTTTCCTATGTTTATGGCAGCATTATTCACTACAGCCAATATATGGAAGCAACATAACTGTCTTATCAATGGATAAATGAAAAAAGAAAATGTAACACACACATGTAGACATACCCAAATACGTCAAAAGGTACAAACTTCCACTTATAAGTAAGTCAGAGATTTAATATACAACATGGAACTACAGTTAATAATACTGTGCTACACATCAGCAAGTTGCTAAGTAGATCTTAAAAATTCTAATCACAAGAAAAATATGTGTAACTATGCATGATGACAGATGTTCACTAGACTGAGTGTAGTGACTATTTTGCAGTATATACAAATACTGACTTACTATGTTGAACACCTGAAACTAATGTCAATTAAATCTCAATAAAAAAATCTTAATAAAAAAAAGCCTAGATCAGACTCTATATGGAATGTAGTCACAACATATTAGGTCACATGAGTAAGATATTTTATTTTATATACTCTAATAGAAACCTTTTAATTAAGACATGTTCATTAATAAATTTTATTTTCCCTATAGTTTATTTTAAATACTGTAAAATTATGTCCTCAAACGCATCTGTGAACAACATGATTAATGTTCTTCATGTTTCATTTTCCTGAGGAACCAGATAGGATGATAATTATTTCCAATGAAAACAATCCTAGTCTTCAAACTACTCTTATTTAGGGCTGCCTCATCCCACTCATCTGACAATCTAATTAAGTAACAGTGAAAACAATGGAAATGTGTAGAAGATCATTTCTACTCATTTTCAATGGGTACTATGCACCAGTACACCTACTGTTCACAGATTTCCAGTGACACCTATAATTTTAACAACATAGTTTATCAACCTACTGAGCACAGGGACCAAGAAAACACCTGCTGTCACTATTGCCATTGATTAATCCAGAAAATGCCACCAAAATGGCAGCAGAGAATTAAGAAATCAACTCCTACTGCTTTAATCCCCAACTCAAAAGACTCTGTTCGACTTCCAACCTGACTGGGTTAATCCCTAGACAGGTGGCAACCTTACTTAAAGTAAATTAACCACCTCCCTAATTGTGTAAAAGAGCTGGCTGGCAACTGACAGGAATACAGCTAAATATGATTATGACTGTTGGGAATATAAAACCTACAAGTAACCCTTAGCGGTTAAAGGAATGGTAACTTCTTTAAAGAGATTCTAATGCAACAGAAAACACTTTAAACAAAGTTTAGGTATATAATCTATTAAGGAATTAAAACAGGTAGCACAAGCAGGTAAATACAAAGATACTGAGAGGAAATTAGATTACCTAAGACTCGTTTCACTTAGAAGCTTTTTAATGTTAATCCTATACAGCTTATTTGAGATGATTTTCCAACCAGATAATAAAAAGCAATTTCACTTAAGTGCTGCAGTCATGGGTTGTACTGCTGAGGCCTTTCTGTGCTTTATTTCTACAGCTCATGGGGGGTGGGAACACTTCCATCACTTCTTCAATGGGAAATGTGCTGTCATTCATATGTGCAGAGTCCCCCAATATAAAACCCATGCTTTTTTCCTTATTCTCACTAATTTCAAAAAACAGTGAACTTCATGGAAATGAGGAAATTGGACTGATTTCAAATATGCCAAAAAGCTTGTTCCTATCTCTTCCATTAAAAATAACAGCAATCAAATAGAGCAAATATTGCTATAATAATTCGATTAAAAAAGTTGAAATACACAAGCTCAAGTAAGGTTCAATGATAAGCATATTATATAAAATATATGACATACGAAACACACATATATAACTAAGACTACACAATGCACAATATGCCTTAGAAAAGCCAGCATCAAGGTTATCTGCTGTGACTTCTATCAACAGAGAGAAGGAGATGGATGGAATTCTGGAACATGAGTAAGATAACATTCACGTCAAAAACAAAAGTCCTTGTCCTCAAGCAAGTTAATGAAGCAAGTGATAAGCTATGGGTCAAATTCCCACTTCTGCAATCAAAACTTATCACAGGAGCCCTTGAAAAGGGAGTGCATCTGTCATATGTTAATGAGTCCAAGCCATTCACTGAACTTCTAGGTGTACATGAAAACTTAAAAGCACTTCACAACTCCTTATGGGTATAATTAGCCTGTTGCAATTGTTGGCAATTCTCATCCTGAGACTTTAAAAGGTCACTCCACTCTTTAAGATACCAAATTTGGAGTCACTCTCCCTTCTGGACAGATTAAGCACACCCCACAATTAGTATACAGCTGCACCTGTTGCAAAGCCTCTTTCTTCAGTGATGTAAATGGGGACAGTCAACAACATTCTAAATTCTCGAGGGATTATATTAGTCCTCAGAGACCAAGCCATGAACAAGTCTGATGTCTGCTGTTGTGATGGATGGTGGTCCACCCTGACCACTCACAGAAGCCTTGATCTTTACTCTTCACAGACAACCTCAACTAGTACAGGCACCACACTGACCTAGCATTCTCAATCTCATCAGCAGCTAACTTGGAATTTTTAGCAGAAGCAGGTTTTTCATGATCTGAGTTGAGTTTCCACAAAGAACAAGGAGAATTCCGACCTTTTTTAAAGTTCAGCTAAAATGGCATTGTCGATATATCTAAACTTTACTCAGTCACAGTGAAGGAAAAAAGCTGTTAGTCACATATGGAGGATCATCTTTCTCTTTTATAAAGTCTATTGGTCAAAGCAACAAACTCCCCTATAATTTATTAATCCTTCACAAAAGTGTTCTACACATTTCATAAATTCTCAGAATAGCAACCTCACTACTGTATTACAAAATAACAATATAGAAGCTAAAGTATATAGATTTTCATTGAAAATGTATTTAAGAAAGAGACCTTAATTTCCAAAACATTCGAGAAAATGTGATATGTTAGTTAATGGCTTGCTTAATGAAAGAGACATAGAGAACAGGGCCTGAAAGCCCCCTTTCTTTTTTAGCCACGTAAATCACTGGTATTTCCACTACATCAAAACAAATGATTCTCTTGTAGCTGATATATGTGGCCACATAAACAAAAAGAAATACTGTAAAACCTTCTTAAGTTGATGATATTGGGTTTAGTCAATCTTTTGGGCAAAACCTCTTATTATCACCACAGCACATAAACTACCCATAAAATTTAAAGTACTCCCCCACCCCATAACATAATTGGAATTTTAAAAATTAGGGGAGAAAAACCTTTTTGCAAAAGATTTTTACTACATAATTCAGTAGGTACACTTTCTTCTGTACATATTAAATTATATATACAAATGCTTTTTAAAAGGCTGACTGAAATAATAACATAAAAGTTAAATCAGTGAGACTTCCAAAATTAGCATTTCAACTCAAATAAAGCTGCAGGATTTGATTACATACTTACCATTTCCCTCCAAAGATATGTTCACCTGATATTTAGCTTTTAGTAAATAAATACATTCCTTAGTGAAAATATTTCCTATAGGTATATATAAATTTTAAATGTCTATGTGGGTTATATCTTACATATAGGAGATATATTTAAAAATAGATATCCGTCTATTAGATATTATATATCTCCTTTTAAGTCATTGAAATAAATTATGGAATTGCCATTTTTAGGCTTGGTGTTGGGTCTATATAGTAATCAAATTTAGGAAACTATAAATTATATTTAAATTTATTATTTACAAGCAATTAATTATAAAAAAACAGCCAGGTGGCTTTCATTACATAAATTACTGTTAATGACAGAGACCTCACGCTGCTACTGTATTTAGCATTTGCATGTGTCAAGTGTACATAGCAGTATCTAACTACCCTCCTCTTCCGGGGAACTGATCATGGAAGCCCAAGGCAAGTTGCCTAAGTTTCACACCCTAACCAGTTGTTTCAAACCCAAATATTCTCAAGGTTTTTAACTATGTTTGCTAAAGGAAATTATAACTATATTTAAACAATGTTTGCTATAGGAACTTGTAACAATCTTCCGTCAAACGGCTTTAGAATCAGATACATAATTACTGAGCATGAAATCATGTTTCACTACACTTAGCTACTTAAAGTACTATCTCTATGATTTAAATATTACCAAAAAAAAAAAAATTCAATCAGTCCTCACTAAACAAGTGAGGGAACTATTGATGTGCAGGAATATAGTTTTTAAAGTGCTATTTGACAAGTTTCCTCCTACCATGAAAATGTGCAAAAGAAACAATGACTCTTCTCAGGGTTCTGCCTCACTATTTTATTTAGCCTTTTGTAGTGATTCTTTTAACCCTACAGTAGATGTAATTTCCTCTGAAAGAGATGAAGAATTTGACCTCTTTATTTTTTTCTGAAATAAAGCATGAATTTCAATGATGTAACAAGAGAAAAGGACCATGTATTGTTTCTCTGAATTAAATGCAATTCTTGAACAAATAGAAAGTCTTTACTGAACACTGAGAGAACACGAAAAAATTCCATCCTGTTCCAAATTCTATCTCAGCTAGAAACCTATACGAGTAATTCCACCCTCCTCTACCACTAGCACCAAAAAAGGGGGAAAGTTTTATGAAAATGCTTCTTAGGCTACAGAATGAAATATAAACTATTGTCTCCTATCCAAAAAAGAAAAAAATTAACAAACTGAAAATCCCACATTGAACTATTTCTCTGGCATCTCAGGACAGGCTGGTTTACAGATTATCAAACCCTTCACTTTTCTTCCTCCCACCTCCCAAGAAATCTACCTTTTATTATTTCATCACTTATTAACAACTACCATAAAAGAGATGAATGGAAATCGATTAGGAGGAAATGTTTCTTTAGCCTCTCAGTAGTCAATCTGTATTGAGGAATCCAGAGAAGGAACCATAGAATAATGGCTAATAGTTAAGGAAAGGGAATTTCTACAGCAAATATAAGGATTATGGATGTCTTCGGCCAATAAACTAGAACTAAAATATTCAAATCATTTTTGTCCAAAGTACTCATCCTGAAGGAGGGGACTCTGTAAATCTACCACCAATGATAGTGCCTTTACTCAAATCCAAACTCATCTTTAGAAATCACTTTATAACCACATTACCAAAGACAACCTCACAGTCGCATTTCATACCTTACCAAAATATGGGGTGGCCACCAAGTCTGAAAAAACAGACAAACATACAGTTAAGTGTGTATTGTTTTGACGTTGTAACACATGGCAAAATAATTATACCTCCAGATTTCATGGTCACCTTCCAGCATCAGTCTCCTTATGTGTCAAGTCTAATGATGTTTGCCTACCTCCAAATACCAGATTCATTCTCAAATTACCAAAAGAGGTCACCACTGAAGATTTTCAAAAAACAGTGCCATTTACTCTAAAAACACTTGACAATGAGGAGTTCCAAAAGCCTTTTAGCTATCATAAAGATATATCCAGCAAGAAGCAATATTCATCCAAATACTTGTTTTTGCAATGAGTCATTACGCTGTATTTGTAATATATGATGGTGAAGAGGAAAGTTCACTGTGTGTACATTAGAAGAGTTATTTGGAAGACAAAGTGTCAAAAGACAAAGTGACAGGTACAGGGGACACCACTTCCCAAAACCACCAGTACTGTCTGGAAGTATTCCCAATACATCAGGTTAAGAATTAGTGGTATCTGAAATGTATACTCTTTTTCACAATAATTTTCAACACTGTAAAGATTTCTGTCTTTCTGGTCTAAACTAGGGGCAATGGCCTCATCACTACAAATAGAAATAAATATTGAGAGCTACGTATCCATCACAGGATGATGCATGATGTAAGTGAATGGTTCAGTGATGCTGTGGTCAGCACAGGGTCATGATGAGCTTTCAGAGGGAAGTATGAAAAGTCAGCAGCAGTGGTGTTTATTTTTATGATGCTGGAGGCTCTGCAATGTGAGAGCTCACCGCCACTGTACACCAGGTAATCTGTGAGGATTTTACCCAGAGGGTTAGGAATTCCAGTCCCAAAAAGGCCAAAACCAAAGACCTGGTTGGTATAGATGGCTCGTAAAAAGCATCTTAATCTGAACAGGGAACTAAAGTCTTTCTGCTTTGGAAATCGCCATAATATTTGACACATTACAACAGTTCAAGAAAAATTTCAAGAGTCCTATAGAAACAAGCAACTTCACAGGAAGAAGCCTTATGGTTGACCAGTTGTAAATCCCCTTAAAGGGAAAGTTCATTGAGATTTAAAAATAAGGGAGAGATCCCTCAGGAGGTCTAGTTCTGTAGAAAGATCACACTAAAAGTCATAAAGGCACTTATTTCACATGTCCAGGTTGGTAAGGACTGTACAAGTCTCCATGTGAATTACATGAGCTACATGACTAAGATTACGAAAAGGCCAATCCCTGATTACAAGTCAACCTTGAAAACCAAGCCCTCAATTTCAAACAAAGACCTTCTTTTAGCCCATTATGCTTCCTCAGAAATATTGCACCTAGTGTCAACCCTTAATGAAATCCCAGTTGGTAAAGTAATTCATATTCTAAAGGGGAAACTACTCCTCACACCACAAAAATTGTTACAATAATTCGCAATTAAGTAACTGCTGAAAAGGATCTTTGATCATTTATATCTGTGACATCAAAACATGGTAGCAGTATTTCCTTAAAATAACAGAAATTACTTTGATCCAACCACATGAAACAAATCTGCTGACTGTTTCTCAAGAACAAGTCAATAACTGAATTAGAATTAACCATTGAAATTGGGGGGAAAGACAAAAATAAAATTGATCAAAAACTCTATTAACAGATGTTAATAGGTCAAACTTCTTCCAGGATCAAATTTCTTTCACTTAATTTTACATCAAAGTTTCATAAACTACTGAAAACTATATTTTGATGGAAACCAGAAGACCAGTACCAGTTCTTTTGGCATAAATGGCACCACAAAATATCTCGAGCATGTGGCCACAGCTTTTTATACCAACACCAAAGTATTCCGTTAATACAAATTTCTACTAAACCAAACCATAAACAAATATTCAACTGAAAAGCTCTGTCTACTCGTTTATAATCTGTTACCTGGAAAAAAGCAGAAGGTCTCTCCAGCCACCTAATCACCATATCAATGACACATGCCACAAGAGAGAAGCACTAGTTTATTTGATTGATCATGGTAGATAAACTCCAAATAACAGAGAAATTAACAAATGCTTGACATTTGCTCAACATCCATTATTCTGACACTGCTTTCAGAATTTCAAAGCCTGGGAGTATGCTTAATCAACATTCATATTCCCTTGTGAGCTACAGGCACCATATTGCACCCCGCCTTCATACTGATGAAAACTGCATATTGGCCATTTCCAAAATGTTCTGGGACTCCACACAGGGCCCCTTTTCTCTCTTGTTCCTGCTCTGCAGTTTTCTTTTAAACACTTCCAAGACAAAAGCATCTGCCAGTTTTTCTCTCTAGGGATGTATGCAAAATGAACTTAACAGTTTTAAGGCAGGAGTAACCCTCACATCTAAATTCATTCATAGGACAGAAAAGGGCCTAAGAGGCCTCTCTAGGGACAAAACCCTGCTGAAATTCTCCCCACACACAACAGTGGGAGCTTTATAAAATCTAAGTCCAGACAATTTCCAATTCAAATGCCCAACATAGCATGACCTTTGTCAGATCTCCGAGCCCAAGATGCACCCATGATTTTTTATTCTAACCAGCACAGACATTAGACAGGGCAGTACAGCTAAGCAGGAGGTTCAATATTTGCATGCTCTTCTATTGTGAAAATGTAACAGTGACAGCACTGTGTCAAATTCTTTTCCCTCTAGAACTTTAACTCCATAGGAGAGGCATGGCTGACAGATGACTCCCCAACATCTGTGTTATGTACACTGCACAGCTGAGGAGCCCCAGATCACTGTCAGAACATCGCAAGATGACCTGCGCCTATCTTAAGTCTTATCCCTGCCCCCATATATATACATAAAATACAAATAATGCAACTTTTAACAAAATGTAAAAATGGCAAGAAAGATTAACATAATTTATAGTCATTAAGCTATTCACGTAGTAGCTCAACATATGTTGTATAAATGTCCCATACCGAATAATTTATCAGATATGACACCGTGCATATCATATTGTTTTATTTAATACACTTACTAAAATTTCATGGATCAAGCATCACTTCTGAAAGCACAGAGAAAGCACTAGAAAATATTTATTCATCTCCTGTGATTTATTTTGATTACACTTACAGCTACATGATAAAGTAGAACTCACAAAATTACAAGGTTAAGGTTTACACAGCCATTGCTTCATATACTACAATATAACAAATGGCTCTATGTCTGTGTTATATTTTACTTTCATTTAGTGTTAAGCAGAACACTAGCCTAAGCACTTAGCTGCCTACTGAATATTTTAATATTTTTAAATAGAGGACTTAAACATCCTGACCCAGAGAGTAGAAGCTTAAGAGACAATCTTAGGAGATAATATATGGCTTAGGAAACAATATGATACTTGATAGAACAATACTGGTAGGAAGAAAGAAACACGCTTTTAAGTTATCTTCTCCTGAAAATACATCACAAAAATAAGCACTGGCCTGGATCAGAAAGTTAGCAAGAATTCAGTGACTGCATAAAGGACCACAATACCATGCTGGGCACTAAAGGGGAGTGTTGGAAAATAAAATCACAGGAAAACACATGGCTTCTATCCCCAAGGAATCCACAATCAGTCAAACAGAAAGCAAAAGACAGGCACATATACATTCCAATGAAGGAATAAAAGTAACTACAACAGTCAGAACAAAGCAAAAAAAAAATTTAATGGAACTAAATCAGTATTCATGAGACTGAAAAGGAACAAGAGAGAAGTGGGAAGAAAAAAAAATTAGACATTGGCGCTTGAAAACCTTTTTTCATCAATTTTCTTTTATTTTTTAATAATTTATTTATTTTATATATTTTACATAATTGTTCATTTCAGTTATCTTTAAAATGGTTTATCTGAGAGTTTGAGCTCTCAGACTGGGAAAATGAGATGAAATGGTGATATAAAGATCAGAAACAGGAGATAAGAGTCCAAAGTAGAAAAGGTCAATATAGCTTTTCAAGGAAAATGTGGATGTTTATTGGCCTGATCACTTTTGAGAGAACTGTTACAAACTTTATAAGATAAACTGGGATCTGATAAACTTGGGAAAGAATATAAGGGGTGAAAGGAATAAAAAAAAAAGCTTCAATTACCAATGAATTATTTTGTTTAAAATGCAGTAAAACTGAAATGAAGACAAGGAAAAGATCTTTCTTAGGAAATAAGTTTTGTTTCCATTTATGAGTGATAATCATCCCAAGATAGCTACATGTTCCCACAAGCATTGTTCTCAGGTACCCAAAGAGGCTCCATCTGTTTCAAGGTGTAGACAGTAAAGTCCAGAAGCAAAGTGTAAGCTTCTCAAAGCTTTGCCCTCCCATCTTGACAGGAGAGCTGACAGTCAATGAGATACTTCATGTGGAGCAAGAAAGCTAAGAAGCCATATTATACTGTACTGCAAGTCAGGCAGCAGAGTGACTTTAGATGAATAACAGGTTACTGAAAAAGCACTAAAGGGTCGATCACACTGCACCCTTAGAATGGAAAGATAAAGACTACAAAGTCAAATAGAGTTCAATATAAAAACAGTAAAGTTCCAATCCCCCAAAAGAAAAGAACTAAAAATAGTAAAATAGTCTTGTTCTGTTGAATACCTGATAATAATGTCACCTGAAAAATCCTTAATAAAGAACTATTTAACCCTTGCAGTTTTATACCAGAGCAAAACCACGTTACCCACATTGAAGGGTATATTATGGAGATGAGCTCTAGCATCAATAGATAGCCTTCAGATGGGGTGGGGGTGGAGAGGCTGTGCATCAAATAAATAAATAAATAAATAAATAAATAAATAAATAAATAAATAAATAAAGTCGACAAGAGGTAATTGAGAGGGATGAAGAAAAGAACGAGTTTCAGTGCTACAAATTCTTGCTGGGACCCCTATCATCACCATCACTCTGGCATTTTATTTCTAGACAAGAAATATATTTTACCTTTCTGAGATTATTTTCTGGTTACAAGCCAACCATTATGAACCTTTCAGTGAATCACTGAATAGGGCACTTAAAGGGATAAACAATTATAAAAATAACTCTGTCACAAGTGCATACATTTTATTTTATTTAGTGATGTAATAAGCTTAGGGGCATATATCAGGTCCAAAATGGTCTTGGTCATTAATTTAAGCAATAAATCACAGGTCTTGCCAACAATGACGGCAAACAGATGCTAACAAGGAAATGTATTATTTAATATTGCCATGTGTTATAAAAATGTAAGTGTGTTTAAGACATGTCTTAAATTTTTATAATAATATGCATTTAATACATTACTGTTTTGACACATGCAGGAATCAGATTTATAGGTCCCATTCCGTAGCTTCTTCTTCTGTGAACATGAGAGCATATTCTGTATTTTTTTTTTAAAACAAGAGGGGAAACCTTTAAAGTGCATGCTTGCAACAATATCTAATTGGTTGTCTTGCTGTTTTGTAGTAAATAATGTCAACACTGAAACTCATTAAAAAGAAAGAATCTACACACTTTGCTGGAATATAAAAATAGAACATTTTAAAATTACAATTTAAATTCTTATAGTCTAAGAAAGTCTGAAAGCATCTTAAAATCAAGTTGACAACTAGTTTTTTTTTCACATTCAGGTCAAACTATTCTGCATGACACCAGACAAAAACATACTAACTTGATTAACAAGTAAAGCTCAATGCTCAAAAATGCAGAAGAAGCAAACAGAATCTCCAAGCACAAACTAATTTCAAACTGAGTCTCTCTGTATCCAAAATATACCAAGCAGTAGTATCCTCTTTCTATTATTTCCTCTCAGAGCCATAGGTTTACATCTCCCAAGACCAGGTTCAACCCTCTTAGGGCAAGGTTTTCTGAGAAAAGAAGGAAGTGAGGGCCTAAGCAATGAATCTAAAACCGCTTTCTTGAAGAAATGAGCTTTTTCAAAATATCAGCAAGATGACAGCTGTGCTAAAAGCATTTTTCCGTTTGCGCATCATTTTGCCTGGGTTTCCTTTTCAATCAGCCTTCCTAACTGCCAGCATGGTCTTCCCCCTTTCTTGTGTAGGCAAGAGACCATGCTTTAGAACACTCGAAGAAGCAGTGCTTGGAGTATGAAAACTAAATTTTCTTCATTAAATCTACTGAAGCAGATATTAAAAATGCATTTAATATACTGGTGATGGTCGGTGGGCACCGCTGACTGTGACAGGCCAGTTACTGATGACGTGCCGTCAGATGGCCTTCTCAGCGGGCGCCTGGCTCTCAGGCTGCTGAAGGACAGCAATATCTTCCCTTGTGTGTAAGCTCTATTCATCTCCCAAGTATTTACTAAATCACAGGCCTCTGCACACATAGCCCACGTTTCAGCGTATGCTAACAAATGATGGATGGCCTCGTCAATTCGTTATGTCCTGAAAGCATGGTTTCCTGCCATTCCAATCATCAAACCTCAGCGCTTCAGAGTTGATCAGTCCCAGGGAATATATTTTGCAGGCTCGATTAAAAGAGTGGAAGTTCTTTCCATCAGAGTCTCTGACACTCTCCCCCCAACTGTTTGTTGTTTCAACCAGTTATTAGGGCAGAATATTCAGTAAGTGTTCAGACAAGATTACACTGGCAGGTTTTTTTCTGATGTTTGCTAAGGAGTAATTTTATCTATGACAAAACTGTTGAGGTGTTTGATAGTGAAATTTATGATTTAAAACAATTTCTATTCCATGTATAGCAGGCAAAACTGAAAAGAAGTATGTGATATCATATTATGTTATGATGAAAATGCATTAGCAGATACATTTTAAAGGAACTTCAAGGGAATAACATAACCGGTCTCTAAATCATCTAACCTTTTAAGACAAAAATTTATGAGCGTTCTCTTAATTATGATCCAGATAAAGGTAGAAACTATTTAAAAATTCTTTTGACAGTTCCAAAGTTACATGGCAAAAGTTCAACTTGTCAAAGAAATAAAGCTCTTAAAAGAAGCTATATTTTCAGTTCCAAGGTTATATATGTGAATTGTCTTTTCTATATGTTATAAGACATTTTTATAGTTAGCTATGGTTTATCTATGAAACAAAAAATGACACACCCACACCTATCATTCAGAAATTGTAAACTTTATAAAAAGAGACAAACTTACCACAACTAAACTGACAGCTGAGCTTTGAGGGAACAGGGTAGCATTAAAGAGCCAAACAACTTGCTATAAATAAGCTCCTGAAAATATTAAAAATTTTTTTAAAGTGTCAGACTCTCATTTAGCCAATGGGCTCTGAAGTATCCACAATCAGCATAAGCTCCACCACATTGCCCTGCCATTCACCTCAACCTTGACCTCAAGATTAAGCTCACTTTTATTGCGCTCAAAGGTCACCTGTATTAGGTCAAAATTCAAAGTCCCTTGTCAGAAAAGGTTGATATATTCCAACCTTTCCTTCTCCATGCATCAAATTTTTCATGGTAAAATCATATTCAGCAGACAGTATATTCAGCAATTTATCGTGCCATTGTAATACAGTGCAGAATACAATTGTCCAAAATGCTATTACATGAATAAAATATTTTTCATGACAACGTGCCAGATCTAGGCTCCTTACACACTTCTAACAGATGAAATAAAACTAACCAATTCTTGTTTTAACACTTCACAAAAATTATATAGAGAATAACTGCCCTTAAAATACTAGCTATAATGTAACTACAACTCCATTTCTATAATCTTTGGCTACAGGCAACCGTTTCCCAGAGTGTCACTCAAATTTTTAAATATTTTTTTTAAAAAACACAAAGATCTGTAGTCAGTTTTAACACTTTTATTTGAAACTGGTCTAGGCAGTGAAGTAGCTCTATACCTGAACACCTTTCTTTGACCTACAAGCTGGAGGAAAATGTGCTTTCTACTAAACAAAGTAGAAAGAAGGGAAAGAATTACTGTTTTGCCCAACTCATTATAACTGCAACTATATGATCAGCAGAACTGTACAAACAAGATGAATTAAACAAATTTGTTGTAGGCAGCATTCTAGAATACATTGTAACTAATGAAAACCAAAGCCTTAAGGAACAATATATCTATTTTCTTAAAAAAGTTTATGCACTTGCTTTGTGTTTACCACCAGGTCTTTTCATAATCACTATTAGGAATGAGATAGATTTTAAGGTTATTTTAAAAAGCATTCTTTCTTCAAATTTATTAATACTTATATTGTACACTAAATTCAGTGTGCACACTCATGTGATGATTTGGGTTATCCTACAAAATCCCCTGCTTCTGGTGCAGAACCCTGACTCCAAAACAAGTATTCACCCAGATTACTACAAAAATTCATCAATACCTTGTTATTGAAGTGAAGCCAGAAAATATTTTAAAATATTTTCTGCCTTTAACATTCCCACTTAATCTGTTTTAGGCAATAATCATATTACATAATCATTCCTACGATTTGGGGGGAGAGACAGAAATCAATCTAAACCTAAATCCAAATAATGTCCATTTACCATCATCATATATATATATATGTATTTGTCATATACTTTGGAAACCTAGAAAATAAAAAGGTTAGTCTTATGCAGAATCTTTCAACCTAATATTCTGAATCTAATCATTATAAGCATAAATGTCAGTGCAACAACCCTTCTTAAATCAAAAATGGCAACAATACAGCAGCAGCAAAATATTCAGCATAGTATCAGAAGGTGTGCTAATCATTTTATATGTACTATCCCATTTTACAAATAAGGACACTAAGTTACCAAGAGGTGAAAAAAGTTACCTAAGGTCACCCTGAAAGTATGTTGTGAAGTCAGAGTTCATATGTCTATTTCCAAGTCCAAGTTCTTTAAACCAATATATAAAACTGCCTCGACAACAAAAAACTGAACAGACTATTGAAGTTCACAGTAATAGGGTTTTGCTGCTATCGATTTATAAAATAATTAACTAGAAGCAGAGAGAGCTAAATAAACCACCCAAGGTCAAGCACAGGCTATGATAATAGCCAAACTCAGTATCACCCAGCCAGCCCATCTCCTTGGACCCATGCCCATGTAAAATTCCACTTACTGTTCTAAAATACACATATTCTCATCTAATATTATTAATCTTATTGTTTGCTTCTGTTTTAATTGATTATCAAATGACTGATAGTATAGAAGTAGACATATATCTGAATATATATTCATTGAGTCCTTATGGAACTATACTAAGTTAATTATAATCAGTTGGTTATCTTCCCATTGTTTTTTCCTTATAATTGCAGAGTTGCTTTATTTACTTTCTATAGTAGTGCCAACTGAAAATGTAACAGCTAACCTAAAGTTTTTATAAAAATAATTTGATGTGATAAATCTTCAGGTACACCACTATGGCATTTCTAAATTCTATAGACAGTGAAGAATCACTGAAACATCCCTAAATTTAACTAATTAAGCTATTTTTAAAAGGATTTATTTTCCCAGATGAGATAAGTGTATGTGACTTGTTTTCTTAACCAAACATGTCCTTATACCAACTCAAGCAAATGTCCATTATGATATCATCATAATATCTAAAATATACTAATACTATTAAGGTTTAAGAATAGAATTCTGGACGTGAGGAAAAAAAAAAAGGAACCCTCTTCACTACTGGTAGGAATGCAAACTGATTCAGCCACTATGGAAAGCTGTGTGTAGCACTCTCAAAACACTAAAAATGGATTTACCAAATGACCAGCGAGTCTACTACTAGGAATCTACCCGAAGAACACAAAAACACTAATTCAAAAGGAAACCTGCATCCTATGTTTATTGCAGCACTATTTACAATAGCTAAGATATGGAAATAACCTAACTGGCCCAGAACAGATGAATGGATTAAGAATGTGATATATACACACGATGGAATACTACTCAGTGATCAAAAAAGATAAACTCGTGTCATCTACAACAACATGTCATCTATCAAACTGAAAGGGATTATGCTAAGTGAGATAAGTTAGAGAGCGAAAGAAAAATATTAAATGGTTTCACTTGTAGTTGGAATATAGGAAAACCAAACAAAAGATCAGGAAAGAGACAAAACTTGCAAGCTCATCATAGGATGCAAACAGCAAGGAGGAGAGAGAAGAGTCAAAAGAAGGGAAAGAAGAACACAAAGGACTCTGGTAATGGTTCGCTGGTGCTATGGTGGTGGGAGAGCTATGGGGACTACACATAAAGGGAGAACAATTATATGAGAAAAGAAAAGGGAACAAAAGAATAAAGAAAGAGAATAGAATTCTAACTCATGTCTCTTTAAGCGAGAAAAAAAAATCCAATACTACAAAAATATTTTAAGAATAAATGAGCTACAGTATCTGTGAATACTAGTATACCTCTATAGGAGAATGATAAAATTCAGAAAAAACTGGTTAAGAAAATTCTGGAAAAGACAAGCCACAGGACCATAGCATGAAATGCAAATCTCAAACTGGTGATGATTAGTAGTGCGGTGAAGTAAACTAACAAATGTCTGTGGTGTCTGTAGGCGGGAAGGAGTGAAGTAGGTTTGTATTATCTGCTAATTTCTATGGTATAAATGCTTCCACTATAGCTGATTGTATTTATTTGGGTTTTTTTTTAAAAGACTTATTTACTTATTACGCATACAAGATCTGGGAGTAGGCCAGATGTACAGGGCAGGGGGTGGGAGGGCGGAGAGAGGACTCACCAGAGACAGAGAGGGGAGCAGAACAGGTGGATTTACTGAAACACACTGCTGAGGGGAGCAGTGGGCAAGACAGGAGAGGTCTGTTGCACCATGTGTGGGTTAGTTCCCTGGGCACTCCAGTCTTAGCAGCCATAGTGCTGACCTGACCACTGGGGAGGTCTAATTAAATTATGGCTGTGAGGTCAGTTTGTAGGGTTGGGAGATGTTCACAGTCAGCTCTCACAAACTAGAAAGAGCCAGCTCCAGCACCCATTAGCTATGGCCAAATTCAGCTCACAGACTTGTTCTGTTTAGTCAGGAAACTGTTGGTCCACAGAATGTTTTTAAAAATTCAAACAAATTGACAACATTTAAAGTCTGAAATTTTTTTCCTAAAAAATTCAAATCTAAAGCTGCCTTCTAGAGAGATCTGGTAGCATTAGGTCCACATTGCTGAATGGCAATAGATGAGTAGCAGAACATGGCAGCTGTTCTGTTGGTGCACACAACTGTTCTTTTATTTTGCCGCAGTCCCAACCAGGACATTTCTTTACTTCTTGTTGACAAATGGAAGGATGGCAGTCTGGAATCCCTGGAAGGGGAGAGGTTTGCCTTCAGATATAGTTTTTGGTCAAACTGCTGGATGGTTCTTTTCCTTAGGTGTCTGTATATATTGAGTTGTCAGAAAAGTCATGATATATTTTACTTGAAAAACACAGAAAAGACATCATGACTTTTCCAACAACCCAATATAACATTAAGCAATCTGACTAGCTGATCTCTAATTGCTCTCTTAACCCAAAACTCTGAAAACCATGGACTCTGAAATAATAAGACTTCTCCAGGTCCTCTGGAGAAGTTTTGTGCTCTGCATTTGAAGAGGTCTGGTCATGCCTACCAAGGTACAAACAGAACCTCAAAAAAGCATAAATTAGAGATTAAATGTATTTTTACCTTAATATATATTTTCATTAGTTTCAGGCTTTAAGAAACCAAATGTTAACTTTATCAGTTAAGAAATGAAATGTTTGTGGACCTCCCTGCTGGCACAGAGGTTAAGTCTCAGCACTATCAAGCTATCACCAGCCAGGGAGTTGACCTACATGGCACAGCAGACCTCTCCTGTGTCCCTCCTGTTCCCCTCAACAATGTATTTCAGTAAAATCTGCCTGTTCTGCTCCCCACTCTATCTCTGGTGAATCCTCTCACCCCCTGAGCCTCTGGTAAAAATCCTAGCTCTTGCATGGATACATAAATAAGAATACATTTTTTAAAAAAAAGAAATTTTTTTTGTGAGTTACTTGTTATATCTGGCAGTACAAGCTGTGTATTTTTTAATAACATCAAAACTTTTATTTGTCAAAAGGAGTTGGTAGTTTCAATTTTTGATTTTTGCCTATCACAAAGTAAATGACTCTATCTAAAAAGTTAGAAATAGTTTACCTTGATTATGTTTGCGCAAACTACCTCTTCTTAACCAGAGGTTCAAGTGTATTTATTTTTCAGTTTTTTTCCAACTATATTACTATTTATTGAGGTAGCACTGTCAGGTCCCATCTGTAGGATTTTTAAAGCTATACAATGAAGAGTCTCTCTCATATCCCCAGCCATTTACTATCTTATCTAAATGGGGCTTGAAGCACAAATTAATTTCAAATTTCATTAGCTTTCCCGACCAATATTATCAGCCAAAAACAAATAGCAGACTAATACAGTTTAAGCAAAAGATGACATTAGCTTGAAAGAATCATAGACAAACAAAAATTGAAACAAATAAATTGTTAATCTAATTTCATATGTGACTGTAGAAGATGCATTTAAACAATACACCTTCCTTCCAGATCCCACTTGCAGAGGAAGCCACCTATGAAGAATCTTAACCTCCCTCCATCCCCAACAAGTCTTAGACACCACCTACATTGAGGACCTTAGGAGGCTAAGATGTGGCACAGACATGAATGACAAGCCATGAAGAACTTTCACCCAGTTATTCATCCTAAAGTGGGAGCTGTGTATCCACAGAATTTCTACATTAAACATAACCAGTTCTGAGTATTTAAAAGACATAAATATATTCATGACAAACAGTAACTCATAAACTTTCTGGGAATAAATCTGAATTTTTCATAGCTCTAGGTTAATTTGAGAAAGCAAGAAGTCAATTATCCAATAAATGAGCTTAACCAAATGCCTGCACCCCAAAGTTTGTAACCTTTTGCTACCTGATATAGTGTTTACTGTATACTGGAGATTTTCTACAGTCTTAAGAGATAACCCTCATAAATATCAAGAGCCTGCTAGGTCTATTTCCAAAAGAAAGGATAAACACAAGGTAAGAGTTTTGGGGCAGGTTTGAGGAACGGAATTATTTTACTTAAATATCCACCTATGTATCTATTTGTGAGCAGTGTTTTGATTTAGAAGTTCAGCTTGCTCAAATAAACAATTTTATTTGATTTACATGAACAGAAACATTTCAAACATCCATGTGCTTCTCCTTTTCATTTGTTTGCAGAAACTTTTACCTATTAATCATGACTGTTCAGAGCTCTCTAAAGGTACAGAATTACAACACTGAGTCCAACAATTTTACATAATTGAATCTATCCAATATAGTACATTCCCATTTTTCAAAGAAAGGTAAGTTGTCCATATGACTTACAACAAAACTCAATTTGTTTCTACTCTGAAAATTTTTACTATGGTGTCTTCAGAGAAGTCCTACACATGGTCAATGGTAATAAAAATGTACATTATATTCATTTTGAACACCACCTCACATCATACACCAAAACTAACGCAAAATAGATAAAAGACTTAGATGTAAGACCTAAAACCATAAAATACTTAGTAGAACAAACAGGTAAAACACTGGAAGATATTCATTTCAGAATGTCTTTGGGAATTCAGCTCCAACAGAAAGGGACACAAAAGTGAAAGTAAACAAACATGACTACATCAAAGTGCACATCAAAAGAAACTATCATTAAAAAGAAAACATTCCCTTCAGAATGGCAGAAATTATTTGTACACCATACACCTGACAAGGGGCTGATATTCACGATCTATAAAAACATTTCAAACATCCATACAATTCAATAAAAAGAAAGCCAGTAAACCAACCAAAAACAGGCAGCAGAGCCAAACAGACAAAAGTATACCTTTCTCTAAAAAAGACATGATAGCCAACAGGCACATGAAAAATTCTCAAGAATGAAATAGTATCTCCAAACCACAATGAGATACTACTTCCCTCCCCTGAGAATGGCCCACACGAAAAAGAGCAAAAACAACAGGTGTTGGTGAGGGTGTGGAGAAAAAGAAACCCTGATACACTACTGGTGGGAATGTAGGAAATGTCCAGCCTCTATGTGAGTATGCAGGGTTTTCAAAAAATTAAAAATAGATCTACCAAAAGATTCAGCAATTCTACTCCTAGGTATTCATCCAAAGAAGCAAAAACACAAATGCAAAGGACTATCTGCATCCCTATGTCCACTGCAGCATCATTTACAATAACCAAATTATTGAAGCCACCTAAGTGCCCTCTAACTGTAGAGATGATTATGAAGATGTGGCATTATAATGGAATACTACTGCAATGCAATGGAGTATTACTCAGCTATTAATAAACCCACACAATGATAAACTCCTGCCATTTGTAAAAAACATGGATGGAACTGGAGATTAAAATGCTAAGTGAAATAAGCCAGAAGAGAAAGACAAATACGGGATGATTTCACTAGTAGAGCATAGAGAAATAAAGAAAAGGGTCAGACAAAACCAAAACCAAACCCTAGAAATCTGACTTCAAAACCAAGGCTACCAAGATGGGATGGGGAGAGAGGGTAGGTGTATAGCAAAGTGGATAGTGGGCTTAATGAACTATGGTGGAAAAATATTGATGGTAAAAGGTATGGTTGATGACATACACATAGATATGAGACCTATACATCTGAGTCATATACAGCACTGTAAACCAACATGACCTCAGTAAAGAACATTTTTCAAAAAAGAAATACTATAATTTAGATAAATAATAAATTTTTAAAATTCTCAAAACGTACAAGAACTATGAGACACTGAAAATTTGACTTTTTTTAGTAGAAATTTAAGAAGTAAATCAAATCTTTCAGTCCTGTTAAGACCAGAAACAATTAAAAAGAAATGCTCAAGATCAGAGTTTAGTTTTCATGCTTTCTTGGACATGGAACAAAAGACAGGGCTCAACAATAACCACAACATTAGAAATAAAGATGTGTTTTATTTCTAAGGAAGGGGTGGTCACCTTCTATCTTTATATACTTTTATAAGGAAAGATCACTTTATATCTTTAAGTGTCAACTTTGTATATGATTACTGCTCCCAGGATAACTTCAGAAAAGCCTGGGCTTCACACAGAATTGCCCCAGTCAGAGCGGCCAGCACTTAGTCAGGGAAGGAGCTGGTCCTTAACATATCTGACCAAGTTACAGGATCGAGGGACATGAATCCAGCTCAGTGTTTCCTCTAGTTGTCTTACTTTCTTTGCTCCAAAAGATTTATTTTCATGATATTGAAGTTATTACTCTAAGTTTAATAGCGGTCAAATATTTTTATCATTTGAATTTCAGTATATAAAACACATGATAGAAAAAAGTCCTGAGATATTTTAACATTTGACATTGGATGAAAAGTTGCAGAGCTCTCAATTATTTCAATGAAACACCAAGTGTCCCCAGGCCACAATTTGAACACTACACTAAGTCAAAAAACAAAAAACTTAATTTAAAACCATGAACCAAACTATTCCAGATCCAATTGCCTGTTGTGTTCACCAAAGAAATGGAAACTTAACATTCATTCAGTTAGAAGCTCCACCCTGCCACCTTTGTCTTGTTCACTGTGTACCAGCTGACTATAAAAGCAATCGGACAGCAGAAAGAGCCCTTGACTCAAACATTTGAAAATGTTTTTCTTCAAAAAACAATTGAAAATAAAAGAAAATTTATCCTTCACTCATCTCCCCTAAGATTTCAGACCACACTTTTAGATATTAAGATCACTTTCCATATTTACTCTAGAAAAGTATCTGTATGCTGGTTATTTTGCTTTTCAGGAAATTCAACTGATAATGGCAAAGTTGCACAAAATCTGTAATAACATAATGGTAAATTCAGCCAAAATTTGTTGAAGTCAAATAATAAAATATTATTACATTCCGCCTCTATTTAATATTTTTCTCATATATAATTGTCTGTAAAAGGAATATATATATATTTTCCTCTTTATTGAAAAAATATATAGAGATGTATATTTTTGATATAGGTTATTACTTAGTAGACTAGAGTTTGATGTCTAAACAGAAACTTAAAATAAAATCAATAATCTAATAACATGAAAATTTCCCCTCAAACTGATATAAAATGCAGTTATCATGTACATTTATCTCAAAATAACATTATCGGAGGTTTTCTTCAAATACTCCTTTGCAGAAATTCAAGCGTATCTCCCTGTCGCAACTATGCAAATCCAGTGGGGCACAAATATCTAATAAAAGCTGAGCATTCCTTTTAGAAAGTGAAAGAACATACATATAATAAGATAACTTTTCTAGTAAAGTATTTAAAACTAGGTTACAATGCAATAACAAAATAGAAACCTGACATCTTATGAAATAAAAAAAAAAAACTCTATAAGATGACTAAAGGAAATATATCAAATAATCATACTTTTCCTAGACTTAGCTTTAGACTAACTTACTTTCCAATTTGCAATGATGATCAATACAGAAATAGTCAAAGATGTATTTCTGAATATGTAAATGTTATAGATATAAATATATAAATATGAAATGATATTTCTGAATATCATGTAGATTAATTGTATTTCTTTGGCAAAGTTGCTGAAAGAATCTCCAGATCAATAAAAGACTTCTTCTCCCTTTATGTGCTATTCTCACTCATTATTCTAGACTCAAATTGACCATATATTGGTAGAAATATAGAAAATTGAGCACAAGTTGAGACTCAACTCTTGCCAATAGCATAATAAGGCCTACATCAAGAACGATGTATCACAGTGTGGTCCTATGGCTCTTCAAAATCAGTGACTCTAGGGTGAAAAGCTTTTTTAAAATCACATATATCACCCTGAAAACATAAAGGCAAATATTTATATTGACAATATTCAGTTAATTATCAAATTTATGTCTTTACAAATATACAATCAACTGATCCATATAAACATTTTTATTTTCTGCAAATCAATAAGCCTTTATCTTAAAGTAAAATTTTGTTTAATGTGTTTCAGAAGATAACTACTACTCAGACATTTCTTCTGCTGGAGATCATATTCTAAATTCTAATAATAACAATAATCATATTTACCATTCATTAAATACTAACCAGGACGTCAACACTATGCGAAGTGTTTTACATGCCATATTACGTGCTTAATTCCCATAGCGGCCATAAGGAACACAATAACAAAAAGCAACAGGAGAGTAATTACGAATCTAGAGCCAGACTCTGCCTGGGTTTGAATCCTGCATCATCAGTTGTGGGGATCCATCCCTCGTTTTACAGATGAGGCAACTGTGACTCAGAGAAAAAGAAGCAGAGCCAAGTCTTGTCCCAAGAACAAACTGTTACAGGAAGTAAAAACAATGGGTTACAAAACTACGGGTAGACAGCTTAAAATGCTCTATGGGTGGGACCAGTTAAGGGAAAAAAAGACAACTGCAGCCAATTACAGCACCAAATTAAACTAAGTCATCCCAAATAAATGTAAAAATTAAATTGTTGTACTTGTCCCCATTAAGTCCCTTAGCTACTCCACTCCTAGTCAGACTGGACCCCTAGGTTCAACAAGATTCACTAAGTTCAACATCGGCAAATACACAGTAGAGGGAGCCTTAATTCCATCCAGTTCTCAGTAGAGGTAGGTAAAGATCTCAAGAACAAGAGTGAGTGTATTGTCTAAAGCACACAGTGCCCAGTCAGACAAGTTTTGACTACCCCTGTCTCTCAGAACAGCCATACATGAGTGAACAATTGCCTGTGCTGTGATCCATAAGTGGGAAAGCAGTAGATTACAGTAGATGTTGTAGACCAAGACAGAAAATCATGTTGAGAAACATGAAGACAACATCAGAAACAACTGAACAAGGATCTCTAGGAGCAAAGATATAGCAAAAGGATAAAAAGACATGTATATACTTTAAGATTTATGGTATCAGGAGCATGACTTATGACTCATTAATACAGGCACAAATGACAACTAAATAACTAATGCATGTCAGAATAACTCAAGGAAAAATTAAACCTGTACCAAAGGGCTTAGTTTGCTAGTATAAGAATTTACAACAAAAATATATCTCCTCGGGCCTCCCTGGTGGCGCAGTGGGTTAAGCAAGGCACTATGGAGCAAACCGCAGCCACTGCAGCACAAGTTTGATCCCTGCTGCCTACCAATGAGGGGATCCACATGGGGCAGCAGACCTCTCCTGCCTTCCTGCCTTGCCCGCTGCTCACCTCAGCAGTGTGTTTCAGTCAGTCTGCCTGTTCTGCTCCCCACTCTGTCTCTGGTGGATCCTCTTACCTCCCTGGACTCTGGCCTGTACCCCAGCTCTTATATGCATAAATAAATAAATATTTAAAAAAATATATATCTCCTCTAAGAATCCCACTTACCCAATCATATTTCAAAAACACTAAACCTAATATGTGCTTCTAGATAGAAAAGGGACCTTAATGGAAATCAAGTCAAGTTCAAAGAAGGTTTATAGATTAGTTACCTGTGTTACATTAAAATCTATGCAAGAAAATGACACTAGACCACAATATCACACCACATGTAAAAATCAACTCGAAGTGAATAAAAGACTTGAAACCATAACATATACAGAAGAAAACACAGGCTAAACACCAGGAGATATTGGCTACAAAAAGTCTTTGGAGATTAGACTCCAAAAGCATGGGAAACAAAAGCAAAGATAAACAAATGGAACTACACCAAAATAAGAATCTTCTACAGAGTGAAAGAAACTATCATGAAAAGGAAAAGACACCTTACTGAATGGCAGAAATTATTTGCACAACATGTATCTGATAAAGGGGTTGATATCCAAGATCTATAAAAACTCTTTCAAATCAACAACAATAAAAAACCCAATCAAAAAATGAGCAGAATAGCTAAATAGACACTTCTCTAAGTAAGACATACAGATGGTCAGCAGACATGCAAAACATACTCATCATCACTAATCATCAGGGAAATGTAAATCAAAACTACAATGAGATACCACCTCATACCCATGAGAATGACCTACATCAAATAAGAACAAAAACAACAGGCACTGGTAAGGTAGAGAAAAGGGAACCCCTATAAACTGCTGGTGAGAAAGAGATGGTCCATCCCCTTGAAAAACAATATGTAGGCTTTTCAAAATATTAAAAATAAATATACCATAGGATCCAGCAATTTCACTCCTAGTATTCACCTGACAAATGCAAAAACACTAATTTGAAGGGATACATGAACATATCTATGTTCATTGCAGCGCTATGTACAATAGCCAAGCTGTGGAAACAATCTAAGTGCCGAGGACAGAGAATTGGAATAAAATGGAATACTACTCAGCTATATACACACACACAATACATGCACACACACTCTTGCCATCTATGACAACATGAATAGAATGAAAGGGGATCATGCTAAGCAAAATAAGACAGAAGGAGAAAAACAAGTACAGATAGTTTCATTCATTTGTGATATATAAAGACATAAAGGGACAGAGAAAACCAAACCCCAGAAATCTGACTGTAAAAACTGAGGCTACCAGAGGAGGAGGCGGAAGGTGGAAAGAACAGGGGAAAAGGAACCCAATGCACTCTAGTGGAGGACTATGGGTACCTTAGCATTGAGTGTGGTGTGGTAACATACATCTGAAAAGAGCCTGGAACCTATGCCTCTGAGTCATACAGAGTTTTGTAAATCATGTTACCTCTATTAAAAGAAAAAAAATTAATTATATTATGGTTAACATTAGGGGAAGCTGGGTGAATGGTATGGAAATTTCCTATTTTAAACTTATATTTTCTAAGCTTAAAATAACTTGAAAATAAGATAGATATAAATAACTATATATTCATATATAAGGAACGCTATAAAATACATATGTATTATTTATACAGGAAGTATAATATAATATAAACTTATAAGTAACAGTTAATTGGACAGCAGACTACTACTGAAATAAAATGGTCAGAAAAATAAGCTGGGAGATGCAAATCAATGAATGTGTCCTCAGCAAGTACTGAAATAGAGTATGTCCTATGTTCTTAGAGTCAAAGGGCCCATTACTATAAAACTGCAGAACAGAATGTGGGTAAGTTTGGGAGCTATAAAGTACTACACATCACAAAGTCCTAGACCTTCATGTTTAATTGGTGGATTCTGATACCAGAATAGACAAGGATTCAACATAATGACTTGGAAAGACATACATTTGTAATTTTGGTGGGGGGGTAGAGGGGGACAAAGTCATGGAGGAACGAGGCTAGCAAGTGGAAAATGCAGTAAAATAATAATGAAGTTTGAGGAAAAGTTAAGCTACATCTTTATCTCTAGACACATACTAAAATAAATTTCAGCTAGAAATTAAAGGATTAAGAATAAGAAAATAAATCATAAAGAACTTAGAAGAAAATTAAGTGAAAAATTTATGTTAGGACAGGAAAAGTCTTCCTTGGCATAAAAGCAAAAACACATAAAAAGTCATAAATTTAAACCCTATGGAAAACAGAATATGTAAAATCAAACACCTGAGGAAATAGCTACATCAAATCTGACACAGCAAGGGTCAGCTTCCTTAACATATGTAAATCAATAAACAATAATATCAAACACTACACTAGAAAATTAGTCAAACAATATCAAACAGGTAATTCAAGAAGAAGAAATTAAATGATAAACATTTGGGGAAAAGTATAATGCATTATAATAAAAAATGCAAATTATGAGATGTCACTCGATCAATCATATTAAAGGTTATTGTAGAGATAGACACTCCCACATAATATTGGTACTAGGATTAACAGTCTTATTTATAGTCACTTGTCAATACAATTCAAAATCCTTCAAAGTCTAAATACCCTTTGATCAGAAATACCTAGTGGCTGTCAAAATGTATACTCCTGAAGTGTCTGACACCCCTTAGGGGCTCTACAAGATCAAAGTTATCTTTATAGAAACAGTAAGACATGATTTGCCTTTTCCTATGTGACATTTGCACTGATGGTGCAAAAACAACGGTAGGTAAAATTTCCAGTGCCTGAATAAAAAGGCATAACTGTCCTATGCATCATGGTACTCCTCACCCCCACATATTTGAAGAGAAGGGAAAGTTTCATTTAAGGCCTGTTTCATGTAAGAATATTTTAAGATTCACTTATTAATTTTATTAAATCTCAATCCTTGAATACTCATCCTTTTTATGTTCTTTATGACAAAATAAGAAGTAAACACAAAACACATCTACTGCACATGGAAAATGACGCTGTCTCCAAAGAAAGCACTTGTATGATTGAGAGCTAAACTAGCGCTTTTTCTATGGAACACTTTAATGACTGATGAACAAAGTATGATTATTCAGATCTGGATGTCTGGCAGACATTTTCTTAAAAATAAACAACGTGAGTCTGTCACTTCAAGGGAAACAACCAATAGTTTTGTTGCCAATGACAAAATTTGAGTTTTCAAGGGAAAATTCAAATATTGGAAAACTCCATATCTACCACCATAAGCTTGACAGCTTCAAATCTTAGATTTTTGTGATGAAATCAGTGGAGATACTAGCAAATGTGATTTTTTTTTTTATGCTATGTAATGAAAGGTGACATTTGGAAGATTTGCATAACTCACAACCGACATTTTGCAAAGGAACAAGGCATGATGATAAAAATCATGCATGATTAGAAGATCCTCTCAGTTCAGGATAGGCCAATAGATTGTAATGTCACAGTGTGAAAAGTTCCTTGATATGGTTTCACATTCCACATTGCAATTAACCTTTAAGAAAATATCACTTGTTGTGTTTTATGCAATAACAAAAATATCCACAATTATCTGAAAAGCCTATTAAGTTATTCTTCCTTTCCCAACCTTGTATCTGTTTAAGGCCAGAGTTTCTTCATATTCTTTAATCCAAACAGCAAAAAAGGCTGAATGCAGAAGCAGGTAAGCCTCCTGCCAAGGCAGACAACAAAGAATCTGCAAAAGTGTAAAACACTGCCACTGTCTCACTATTTTTTTTTAAATGATCACTAATAATCATAAAAATGTTAATATATAATGGTTGTTTATTTGTCTGTTTAAATTAGTAATTTTTTTAACTTCTCAGTTTCAATTTCTATTTTGGCAAAAAAACAATAGACCCAGTAACCATAAAGTTTGAGAACGAGAGACAGGGTCATTCCCAACTTTAGGGAATCTATAAAGTGCAAAAATAGTAAATTTGACACTATATAGTTGTAAAAGTGATACCAGAAAATTAGAAAAACAAAACTTGGTGTTCAAAAATAAGGAGATGGATAGTCCATCTAGTATGTGACATTATGGGAAATCTGAAACAAATAGTAAAAAACACTTAAAGATGAGAAATGTTACATTTCAAAAGCAAGATATAAAACCATATCCACAGAGACAGTATTGCATTAAAAAAGGCTAAAAGGAAATACATAAAATTTTAATAACAATCTTCTGGGCTAATAAGATTATGAATAATTTTTCATTTATTTACTGAATATGCACTTGCTTTAAAAATTTAGAAAATAAGAATTTCACCAACTTTTTAAAACATTTCAGTACTTTGATTTCTATAACTCAATGTATGTGAATGCCAGTCATGGGAAAATAATTGCTGTTTTTGTTATTAACAAAACTAATTAGGGCAGTTTAGTATGTAACTCTGAACCCAAAGTCAAAAAACCCGTATTCTAGATAGTGTTTGGTTATTACATTCCTGAGATTTTTGACAAGTCACTTAACCTCTTTGAACCACTAAAAATTATCTCCAGGTCCTTACCCAACTAGCTCTCTAGTAACATGAACTATCAAATCTAAAGGTTGTTCAAGTTCTTTGCAATGGTCATCTAAAGTAAGGCAATGTAATGAGTACTGTGAAACAAGTTCTAAAATGACACCATTTATAGAATTCCCATTCATGCTGCTAAATGATTTTTTAAAAATTATTTATTTACAGTTTTAAATCTCTATAAATGCAAATTAATAGATTTGCATTTTCAGATTAATAGTGCAGCATCTCTAAATAAAATTTCATGGATAAAATATTAAATATTCCTTGAATGGTTTTTGGGAGAAGTGAAAAATATTTGGGCACAACATGAGTTTAAAAAAAAAGAACATAAGAAAATAAACAAGAAGATAGCATAGCACCCCCAAAAGAAAGCTGTCCGTCATAAATGTTGATAAGAGTATGTGGCGGTTACTCTTATGGAGAGAAGATGGCATTTGCTATGGGAAAGAAAGAAAAAAAAATAAGCAAAAAGAGGACAGGGAAGAGAAAAGCAAAAAATACAGTGGTAATATAAGTACAAAGCCAAGCAGAATTCATATATGTAGGTATTGCTATCTTACAATTGCCCAGAAAAATCTACCTAGTCCCTTAACTAACCAGCCTTCCTGGTCATTCATTTCATTGTCATTGGCAAGAGTGAATGCTAGAAAATTAAATTCCAATTAGTTATTTTTGTTGTTTGTTAGCAAGAAAATAAAAATCATAAAAACTATGAAGGAATACATATTACCCTAAATTGAATTTGGATAGTGAAAAGAGATCCCTCCATTTTACAGATTAGGAAAACAGTCCTTCAAAAAAATGAGGTAACTAAAAGACTTTCAATTTATTCCTCGATCTGTACTTTTTAAATATCAACTATCCAAGAAACTAGTTTTATGGTGATGTCTGTTCAAGGGCAAGAAAGTTCTCCAGTAGGGGCTAATATTGCTCAGTGTCACAAAACAAATGGTACAAGTTTAGATTTGGTTTGGGATTAGAAGGTGAATAAACATTCTATACTTCTACACATCACAAATATAACAATCTGGTTGTCCTAGATTGGTTTGTGGAATGCCTGAGCCCCAGTTTCACATTTTTCAAATGAGGAAATCTATAGCTTATCTTCCTAAAGTCATTTCTTAGAAAACTGGACAACTCTAGGGGGCTCTCCTGGTGGTGTAGGGGTTAAGTTCTCAGTGTTACCACTGCAAGGGCCTGACTTCAATCCAGGGCCAGGGAGCTGACCCACATATGTTGCAGCAGACCTCTCCTATCTTGCCTGCTGCTCCCCTTAACAGTGTATTTCAGTAGATCTGTCTTTTCTGCTCCCCACTTTGTCTCTGGTGAATGCTCTCACTCTCACACCTCTGGCCTACACCCCAGATTTTCCATGCATAAATAAATTTTTAAATAAAATTGGACAATTCTAAAATTACTAGAAAAAAGACATATTTGGGGGCTGAGAGAAGTATAAATACTCCTGGAATGTGTGTGTATATGACTGTTCAAATGTCAATCTTAAAACAACAGGGAACCCCTAGAGTACCAATCTCTCGGAGCAGATTGAGATTGTGAGGTCACATAATTGCATTAGACCCACACTGGAACAGTACCAGGCCCCTTTAGACCTGTGCTCCCTTGTTTGTTTCCTAGGGCTAATTGAAAGGGCATCTATTTCCTCCTTTTGAGTCTACAGTTCCTATTTCCACTTTGAGAGGGCACTGCCATCCATCATTCATTCCTAATATCTATCAAGTTACTACTAGACATTTATGGAGCTGGTACTATGCACATCCACCACATACCAAGTTCTTAATAAGCATTTGTTGACTTGAATTTAATTGCATGATCTAGGGAGGCTGCCAGGAATTCATCCATTAAGAGTCTCCAGTGGAAGGCAGGTAGAATAAACCTTTTCACCATCCCTGGGCTCCTAACCTCTGACACACGTGTTCCTCCCCACTCTTAGGTGACACGTGGTTTCTAAGGGCAGGCTGGGCTGCCAGGGCAACAGCTGAAGGCAAAGGCCAGTGAGAGGGGTGCGATGGGCACTTACCTGGGGAACCTCTGCTTCAGCTTCCTCAGACTCTGCCTGGTGGGCGGCACAGACACTAGACACTGGGCTATCTCGTCGTACTGGGCTTTGGTCAATATCATGTTGGGCCAGGGGTTGAGGGGTGGCAGGGACAAGGAAACAGCACCCTGGGCGGGAGTAGACTTAGTGATGGGAAGGGTGGGGACACAGCGACACGGCGCTGAGCCCTTGTCTTTCTTGGCTAGTCCCTATCTCCCCTTTACCCCTAGCTTCACTGCCCGGGTTACAACGCAGTTCGGCGGCAGGGAGGGAGGGAGGGGCGGTGCGGCGGGCAGGAGATGGGGTTGCGCAGCCGCAGTGTTCCCGGAAGAAGGTAACTAGCCGCCATGTCAGTTAAGGGCACACTAACCAGGAAGTAGCGGCCGTGGGTAAAAGTGGCACCTAGATCTCAGCGAGCAGGTATGCCCCAGCAGCAACCAACTGGGGTTAACCTGGCGTGCTCGTGGAGTTCATCCTACCTTCCCAGTCGCGCGAAGCCAGGGAGTCCTGCCTGGCGCGCGGATGCCCCGCGATCCTTAAGCTTAAGTCCGCGAAAACCACAGCCAAGGCGCGCAATTTGAACACGTTCCCAAATGCGCCCGCCTTAGCGCAGCTTCCAGCCGCGCCGGGCCTACAAGTATTCCTTCCCTGCACTGCAGTCTCTTCGCACCCTGCGAGCATGGACCGGGAGCAGACCCCGCTAGGATCGCTATAAACAATCATCCTGGCTTGTGTTCAGGAAGTCTGACAATTTTAGGAGCTCACATACAAAGAATTTTTGTCCATATGGGAAAGCGGACTCGAAAACAAACCCGGCACCATCCAACTGCCCGCGGTAAAGACTAGTACTATCCCTCTCCACAGTTAGGTGCCCGAGGAGTGAAAGTTCTTGTTTTTGTATTCCCAGCTCTTATAAAATAGTTGGCGTGCAATAAATGTTTGGAGAAATGAGTCAAAGAATGAATTAATCTGTTTTGCATATGTGCTGAGTCCATCTCAGCTCTCCTAGGGCTTTTTTATAAGGATGTTAGCCTCTGCTTTAATCCCTTTTAAAAAATGTATTTAATGCTCAGTAGGACAAGTGTTATGTTCCCTTTCAAAATTTAACATTTTAAGCAAATGAAAACAGTTTAGATACTAGAGCGTTTGTAAATGGTTTTTTTTTTTATCTGAATTAAGGTCTCTGTGGAAGTTGAGTTTAAATATGCCCCCTGTTTTAAATTTCTTAATCCACTTCAACCTCAGTTCATTTGTCTTTAAGCATGATTTTTAATTAATTCATGGGGCTATTGTTAAAATTAAATAAGATAGTACAAGTAAAGGATTCCTTAGCAATGTGCAGCAAATCGTCTGTATAAGTTAAATAACCTGTTTAAGACTACTTGATAATGATAGGTAACATAGACATGGCTTTTAACCAGGTATTATTGTTTTACAGACTCCTCACACATTGACTTAATCCTCATAACTTCCTGTGAGACCCGTTACTATTGTCATCATCATCATCATGGTCACTTTTGTACCAGGTGAATAAGCTGAGACATGAAAAGTTAAGTAACTTCCCAGAAGTCATGAGAACAAAGTAAGCAGCAAGGGTTGAATTTAAACTCCTGAAATCTGGTTCCAGAGTCTGTGCTCTCACACAAAACTCACAGTTGCTTAATTACTACACCAAATAGTCACACTCTCTTAGGCCAAAGGTTAAGGACTTTTTGAAAGGGCGTAATCTATGTTTCAAAGAATCTTCTAGTCCAGGTTTTTAAAAAGCTTCACCACTTCATTTTTCCCAGGCGTCTCAAAGTTCAGGATCTACAGTGGGATACTGAGTTCAGAAACCATGTTTTTTCTGAATATTTACATCAGAAAGTTCTATTCCCATATGCTTTGCATCTAACTCTGGTTGTGTGACATTAGTACATAACTATTTATTTATGGCAGCGTGGCCTGAAGTTGCCACCTGGCTAGTTTGTGGCTGACCCTGCCATGACTTTTACATGAAAGCTAGCTGACGATAAGCAGACACCACTTGGTCTCCCATTCCTTTGTCCCTCCCCACTTAACTCTTTCCAATTCACAGCCAACAGATTTTTATAGAAAACATCAGTTCAAGGATGTTTGCACTAGTTATTTTTTATAGTAACGCTTCTCTCTGGCTCTCATCCTGCATTCACCCTCATAACCCTTAAGGAAAGGCCAGGTTTGTTTTTCTGTTTTTATTTTTAACATGCTGGCAGTTTACAATTTTGATCCAAATCCAGTAGATTGTTTAGAGTTAGTGCCAGGGGAAAAGCACAGTTATGTTGCTGTTTTCATTGGCAATTACAAGTATTGTTTATTAAGCACAAAATAGAAACAAAGCAGAAAAGTGGTGGTGGGGGGGGCAGTTTAGATGTTTTGTTTTGTTTTTTTAATGTAAAATGTTTGGAGTAAACTAATTATTCCTTTAAGTTTCCCTTTCTCCCTCTGTCCCTTACCTACAGCCATCTTGTCCCCATCTCTAGCATCATACTCAACGTGCCTTGTTTGCTCTTCTTCATGGGCTGTTTCTTCACCTCTGAAGTTCCCCTGTTGTTTTTCTGCCAGTCAGTAATATCAACCATTTCCCCACTATGTGAAGTAGGGTCAGAAAATGAAAACAATACCAAATGGTTGAAAAATCAACCATTTTGCCACTATGTGAAATAGGGTCACAAAATGAAAACAATACCAAAATGAAACCCCAAGAACTGGCTACCTGTTTCAAATCAGCCATAAATTGTGTGGCCTTGAGCAAGTGACAGTCTCTCTGATCCTTAATGTCCACAGTGTAACCCCAAGAGATGAAACTTTATAGTTCTCATAGGGAGAAAAAAAAAATCTACAAATATGAAAAAAATGTGTAGGAAATTATAGCAAGAACATTAATCCAAGCGGTGACTAGTATTGCTCCTTGGAAAAACCTACGGCCCCAAAAGATGGGCGAGAAGTGAGTGGCCAGATTTCTTTTTGCCAATTCCTGGATGACATGAATGATGAACAATTTTAAAGGAGTGTGGGATTTGGCAGGGAGGCATCAGAAGGTCATTTGAAGAGGACTGCTAAACACAAAGGACTAAAAATAAGAATGAGCCAAGTCATGCGCATGGGAAAGTTATTCTGGCTGGAGCAAAGAGTTCTAGGCAGAGTGAAAGGGAGTTGAAGATCCTTGACCTTGCAAAGTGTCAGTCACGTTTTTTAAACAGACTCTTGTTCATTGAGTCTGCCAAATTTGTATTTTTAAAAATAAATAATGGCATATTTTTATTTTAAAGTCTGATACTATTCATGGAATCTTGTTAAAGTTTTCACACTCATTATTCTAAAGAAAAATCATTTGAAATTCACTGTCTCAATAAAGAAGGAAGCTGGTATTAGTTGAGCACATATACTTTAACATAGCATTAGTCCATGACCAAAGAGATAAGGAAAGCACAGTAAGATAAGGAAGTGAAAGCACAGAAAGAAAGTAAAGAACTTGCTTATGGGTCTAGTGTAGTTGCAAAACCATTACTTGGATCCAACTTAGTCTGACTACAAAGCCTCTCCACTGCAGTGTATTATAATTCAGAAAGGAAAAAAACTCTTTGGTTGAATTATCCTCAATTAAGTATTTATATTCTGATATAGTTGCCTACTTTCTTTGATCATCACAAAGCCTGTTGAAGAGGCATACACATTTGATCTTGACTTAGCCAAAATGCAGTTTATAAAAATTGTTTGGCATTTGATTAGGAGATATTGCATAGTTTTATCTTTGTCCTATGAAGTTCCACCTAAAGTGATGCGTCTTTTGAAACCAAAATTTACCTGCCCATACTTTCCGTGAGCAACAAGTCATTTTATCCTGGTCCCAAAATAATACAAGTATTTAGTAAACAAAAAAAATCAGAATAATTCAGTTGTTGTAGCTTGCAGCAATTTCTCAAATTAATGACTTGAAGCAAACAAAAGGAAGAATATGGAAGGATACTCCACACTGCAATATGACAGAAATTACACTGGATGGTCATGGAAGACCATGCAAATCAATGGTAAATGAATTCCTACTCTGTCAAACTAAGTAGCCTTTTTCAGAGGGAAGTTAGGTGTTGATAGAGGTATTCACTGAAGTCCTGTCACAAATAGAAACTGTGTGCCATGTGTACAGAATGAAGAATGGCACCTCCTCAAGTCTCTGTTTCTCTTTTTTAAAAATTAATTAATCTATTTTTATATGAGGTAACATTGGGGTATCTGCATCAGGTATTACCACCATAGTGCTTCTACCACCAACTTACCTAGATGGTACTCCACCACCACAAATCAATACCCTCCTCTCCTTTCCTGTCCTTCCCCCTCCCCCAACCTTTCCCCCTTGATGTCTCAGTTCTGTAGTCAGCTATCAAGTGCTATTTTTTCAATTTCTCTTTATCTGACTATTAATTACTCTATAGTCCACATATTAGTGACACCATCCAGTCTTTATCTTTTTCCTGACTTATTTTACTTAACATTATCCTTTCAAGCACAATCCATATTATGTTTCTCAAATTATCTGTGTTGAAGGGCTAAGTTTTGCCCCAATTTGTCAGAGTCAAATGCTTTTGTAAAATAAAATAAAAGAGTGAATTATTCAAAAAGGGAAATTTAAATAGACAAAGACAGATAAAATACAACTTCCCCCTCTTTTGTTATTATGAAAGTCAATAGACATATATACTCTGACAAGTTGATATAAAAGTTTGTTCTTATTTTTTTTTTTTTTTTACTTATTGCACCAAGGCATGTAAGTAAAAGTTTGAGAATCAATACTGGTTTTCCAAGCACATTTTGAGCAGCACCATCCTAATATCTTAGCAAGCCAATACTGGCAGACAGGTGTATACAAATTCTAGAACATCACAATGTCATGTGCTCCTAGTTAGAAGAGAAGGATAAGCTGTTCTTTCTAAATATCAACCATGTTTTCATTACCATTATTTTACTGTAGTTAGTTCTTCTCAAGCAATGCATATTCATTAAGATCAGCACTGCAAATCTTCACAGGCTATTTTATTATGTACTCTATGAAGTGGACACCATGCGTTTTTATAGATAGCCTAAATTCCAACTTAATTCCATCAATAAGAGTTCATATACTTCTTTTTCTAAATCACATACAGATTATTGGTACATGATAAAGGCTATCAATTGGCATTTACACATTTGTTACTAGCACATTTGACAAGGATAAGAAATAAAAGTAGTGTTTTTACAGGGACAATTTCTCTTGGGTGTTTGTGTGTTATATAGCAAAGGGAGACATGTGAACACGTTTGTTGAAGAAAGACTGAAGCCTCTTAAATTTTCTCCTCAGGCTCATCAGGGACTTGTGGATAATTTGCAGGCAATTTGTATCCCCTTTTCCTGCAGGACTAAACCTCAGATGTAATTTCTGCAGTTGTCAATCACTCTTCTTGTCCCACAGACCATTCAGCAAGAATACAACATGTTCTAAGAGTATTCTCACGTTTATAAATTCAGGAATAGAAAGGAACTATGCTTATAGAGTATTCTAGCAGGGGGAGAAGAGGGAGGAGAAGCAAGGGATCAAGTGTGCCCCTAATAAACACTTTTTACATATGAGCTAGAGTTGGAAGCACATGTAAGATAGAGATTAAGTCTCTTCATTTTAAAAATTACTCTCTTTTGCCATCCCACTGGGTTAGACTTTCAAGAGGGGAGGCAAGATGCCAGTCAGAATTTATAACCCTTTTCTGTTCTGTGATTGCTAGGAAAGTCAGGAGAAGGAGTTCTTGCTGAGATAGCTATAGAGAGAATAATAATAACAACAACAACAATAATAATATGCTCCTTCTTTTGAAAAAAATCAAAGCATATTACAAAGTTATCTAATGTATTGTCACCACTGTAGTTGGTTGGCATCAGTGGATATAGTTGGAATCTGTAGTTGACTTTATTATACCTATTTGACCATTAGAGAAACCAAACTATCTAATGGTTTAGAACTTCAACCCCTTTCTTTAAATTTTACTTTTATATGTGAGGCTATAAAAATAGATCTTTCTTTTTATACTTAATTTATTTTCTCATACTCATCAAAGAAACAGGTGTACCCTGTAGCCAAAAACAGGAGATCAGATACTATAAATCACCCACAATTCCAACAGATGGAAGTCACTACAATAACCATGTTGGCATTATTCTTTTCAGTCATTTTTCTGTAAGTGTTCTCTTTCCACAGTCAAAATCAAACTGTAGGCCTCCTTCGTGGCATAGGGGTTAAGTCTCACCACTATCATCTATGTGGCCTGAGTTTGATCCCTGACCTGAGTTTGATTCCTGGCCAGGGAACTAACAGACATCACGCAACAGACCTCTCCTGTCTCTCCCACTGCTCCCCTTAGCAGTGCATTTCAGTACATCTGCCTGTTCTGCTCCCCACTATGTTTCTGGTGAATCCTCTCACCCCCCACACCTCTGGCCTAGGCTCCAGTTCTTGTATAAGTAAGAATAAATCTTAAAAATAATCAAATTGTATATACATCTGTGATCCCACTACGTTCAATTTACATTAGATCATGATTCTGAGTTTTATTCTTATATACTAACACAGTGATATTGACCTTAGTTTCATCTAAGAATAGAACAGTGGGTTTCTGAAGTTGGGAGATGAGCTCTCACAAGCCAATCCTTAAAAGGCTGGGCACAGTGCTAGGGGCTAGGTCATCCTTCAGTTCCAGCAATGAGCTACAATTCAGACAATGTGGGACGATGTAATGGATCCTATGGTACAAGGTAGAAATTTCTTGTGACTGATGGACAGCTTTCCTGGCATTCCACTCACAGAGTTATGATTGAAATCATGTCAGTGAGCCTCCTACCATGTGGACATTCTGTCAGTCAACATGTTGACACAGGAACCAGCATGTTTTGCTTTTTTAAAGATAGCTACTAGTTATATCTGAACATGCAGATTCATTACAGCAGTTAAATGCAGGGAGCAAGTGTTTTTCAATGCCCAGAGGTCAGTCACACTGGATGCCAATCCTCATGCCAGAAGAGCTTGGGTTTCTATTTCACGTTCAAATAACACTAATTGGCTTAAGAAGTTACTAGGATGAGAAGGGATTTAAGGTAATGGTGTGGGCAGGGAGTAACAAAGTTAGGGACTTGAGGAACACTTAAGCTCTATACACACACACACACACACACATACACACACACACCAAACTTTTAAAAACAACACTGGAACTATTTATATAGACAGAAATTTTAAAAAACATAAATGTTTTTAAAAATGCAAAGACAAATATAAGTCACCAACTCCTTTTGGAAAATATGGCCATCTACAAAAAACTCATTCATTCATACATCAGATGCTTACCAAGCACTACTATGTTCCAGGCACTGTTCTAGGTTGACCAAGTGTCCACTCTCAAAGTTTATACTCTTCAATAATATAAGCCTATAAATGTTTAATAAATGTTCCAACTTAAAGGAGGCTAATGATTAAGAGAAATGATTGCTAAATGTAATACCTGTCCATAGATTGGATCCTGTATAGGAGGGGGAAATGTACTTCTATAGGAGATAACTAGATGAGCTGAAAAAACTTGGAATATTGGATAGATTATATTTTAAATCATATACAGTATTTAAGGTTATATATATTATGTGACCTATACTACTGTTAATATATTATAACTAATTCTAGAAAATATATATGTTTTAACAATCTAAAACACTGTAAAGAACTCTGAGAAAGTAGATTTTTTTCAGAGTAAAATGTCAACATCAGGTAAACCTAAATAAAAGGTATATGGGCATTTTTAAAAATTTGTAATATTTTAGTAAATTTGAAAATATTTCCAATTAAAACATTTTTTAAATGGATTTCTCTTTGTGAAATGAGTGAAAACACAATGTCCTTAAATCATATGGCAAACTGCCCTCAGTTGTATGTGACTTATAGACATTGGATTGACATATTGATTTTCTCGGGACTTCAAAGATGGAGGTTGTATCGCCTAATCAGATCCACAGGATAACTGAAGCATAACCTTCAAAACATCTCCATCTGACACCCTCAGTCATGGAACATTCATGGTTTCTGTGTCATCTAAGAACCTAATTTCTTTCTATGGCTATGTGAAATATGTCATCAATATATAATGATCGCACTATGTAATTGTGATTTACACTTTTTGTGCTAATAAATACCCTAAGAATCTCAGTTATATGCTGGAAACAGGAAATGCCACCAAACAGTCCCATCAAATATATACCTATCTTCCTCCGTTCTTTTTTTTTTTTTTTTTTAAGATTTATTTATGCATACAAGCACTGGGGTACAGGCCAGAGGTGTGGGGGGGTGGTGTGAGAGGATTCACCACAGACAGAGCAGGGAGCAGAACAGGCAGATCAACAGAAGTACACTGCTGAGGGGAGCAGCGGGCACAGCAGGAGAGGTCTGCTGCACCATGTGGGTCGCCCCCCTGGCCGGCAGCAGGGATCGAACTCAGGGATCGAACTCGTGCTGCAGTGGTTGCGGTCTGCTTCATAATGCGTTGCTTAACCCACTGCGCCACCAGGGAGGCCCCCTCTTCCTCCCTTCTTTCCTTTCCTTTCCATTCCCTCCCCTCTCTGACTTCCCCTCCCCTCCCCTCTTCTCTCCCACTTTCCCTCTCCTCCCCTGTCCTTCCCTTCCTTCCCGTATACTCCCCTCCTTTTCCCTTCCCTTTCTGTTCTCCTTATCAGCAATCAAATAACTCTCCTAGTATTTTCCCACTCTCTCTACTATTTCCTTTATAGGTGTTTAACCCAATAAATCTCTTGCATATAAATTCCTAGTTTGGCATCTGTTCCTGAGAGGACTGAGACTAATGTGGCCCTGTATCTTCAGATGCATACACAGATAACCAGAGGTTACACCCCAATCACCTTATTGCATTTGGGTGTTTCCCAAGCCTTCATCAGCAATATACACAAAAGATCTCCCAAGAAGACTGCTAATTTAATATTTATGAGACTAATCTTTGAAGTCAAAAGAACTCAGGTGGAAGAATTAGTTGGATGATCTTAATATTTAATGAAATCAGATCTCTACCACAATGATATACATATTAGACAGGAATAGAAACAGACTTCTATTTTATTCCTGAACTCCCCTTTTATATCTATCACACAGATTTTCCTCATTTCTGAATACAGACAGCAATGTAATTAGTTGTAAACTTCCTCAATTGCAGTCAAAATCCTTATTTGCTTCCCCAAGAAGATTTAGCATTATACCCAACTAACCTAAAATAGGATTTTAGTTATTTTTGTAATTTCTAGGGTTTCATTCCCCAGTACTATCTTGAATTCCTTTATTTCTGTAAATGACTAATCCAGTTTTGGTTCCCTCTTGGAGACTAAAGCTTATTTCAGTCTTGCTCAATGTATAATAACATCTCTTACCTGAACCAACAGGAACCAGAGTCATGTATTCACTTATGTACTACACAGTCACATCTTGGATACCACAGGCATCTAAAACACATCTTTTTAGAAACTCAGGCCATTTTGAATACCCATTAAATCAGCCTTCTTTCTTGGAAGATAATACTACCAAAATCCTTTTCTCTATAGCCAATCACCGTATCTTATCTATCACTGTAAGAAATTTACTGCTGCCACTCTGCAGGCCCTTTCTTTATTCTATAAGTTCTCTAATGAAATTCCTGCTGAAGTCTGTCCTCCAAAGTGAAAGCCAGTGTGATTTTTCTAAAAATACAAACATTGGTTTCAATGAGATGCTCTGGTCTACTTTGTAGGTTTAATTACTCATAGAGGCTATATACATTCAAGTTGATAGATCTCATTTACATCTCTATCACCCACTATATGCTAAGCACCAGAAAAAGTCTTCTGCAGCCCCATAGGGGAGCTTTTACATTGCAGATGATAAAAATTAGACAAGATAAATAACCTATTCAATATCATAAAACCAACAAGGTACAGGGACTGTCTTTTTGACTCCAAAGCATCCTTTTTAGAAAATGGAAATGTATATGCAATTAAGAGTGCAGATTTTAGTGTCTAATCTGATAAGTTTTAATCAACATATTCACTACAATCAAGACACAAAACTTTTATGTCACCGCCAAACTTTCCCTTTCATTAAAAATAAATTCTATAATTTACACGTAATGAAAACACAGATTCTAAGCACACAATTCTTAAAGGCTTTGCCTTTATTACACCAGATCTGCTTTACTTTTTATGCTATTTTACAAAGGAACATGCACTTTTCCCCACTGGGATATCCTTACAAGGATAATTTCCAAGATTCAGTTTTAATAGTATTCATTTTTCTATGGTGCTCTTAAACCCAAAATTCAAACAATATTTAAATTTTCTCTAATATTTATTGGCAATTGTCATTTCACTTTTTAAATTAATTTATTCCTTTACAATCTAGTGACTGAAATATGTTAACTTCTTCATATTCTTTACATAGCATCTAGCCTGTTGATAAGGACACATTTGTTGAATAAACAAGTCTATGATGCTAAAGGCATAGGGTAGTGCCTTATAGGCCTGTATAAAGTTTAGATTGTATGTCAAGGCAACAAAGATCACTATGAAATGTAACACAAAGGAAGGACTTGATTCAATGTTTTAGGGAGATAACTGATAGCAGTGTAAAGACTGTAAAGAGTATTGAAAAACAGGGGCCTCCCTGGTGGTGCAAGGGGTTGGTTAGGTAGCAGCAATATGAAGCTATCTGCAGACACTGCAACACAAGCTTGATCCTGGCCAGAGAGGTGACCCACATGGCACAGCAGACCTCTCCTGTCTTGCTTGCTGCTCCCCTCAACAGTGTATTTCAGTACATCTGCCTGTTCTACTCTCTATTCTGTCTCTTGTGCATCCTTTCACCCCCCTACACCTCTGGCCTGTATTCCTGTTCTTGTCTTGTATGCATAAATAAATAAATATTTTTTAAAAAAGATTATTGAAAAATAGTTACAAGGAGTTCAGTTGGAAAATCATTGCAGGAAAAAGAATATGGGGTATTGGTTAAAGAAATAGAATTAGACAGGAGAGCCTAGAGTTCAGAAAACATTTTTGATTACTCTTCAGACCTCAAATGGTGGGAGTGGGTGGACAGTGTGAGTGGGGTAAGGGATAAAAGAGAAAGAAGAATAAAAGCTACTCCATGTTCTTTGGTTAAGATGAAATAGATTGCTGTACCATTAACGGAGAGAAATTATATAGAAAACCCAGAATAATTGGCACATAGGTGTAATACAATAGATGGAAGATGAAAGGGAAATACTAGTCAAGCTCTCAGAAGAGGAATTAGGACAGTAAATGGAAGGGCAGATTATTCAAGAGTTTGAAGGGAGATGAGACAGTGAATGTTGTGGTGGAAAAGGAGTAGAGAAAAAGTTTTTTAAGGTGAGGGGAAAATTGCCTGTCTAAAGACCACAGAGTAGAGAAAGCAAGAATCAAGCTATAGCAAGGAGGGGAAATAGATGGACATGTTTGATGGTGAAAGAAATGTGAGAAGGCAAACCTTTCATGGAGGAGACCATCTTTCCCTCAGACATCAAGTTGGTGAACGTTAGATGAGTCTTCTGTATTTCCCCATGAAATCCTACACACATCACTAACTTGCTGGCTACCATTACTTTGCAACTATCTGTTTATATTTTTGTCTTCCTGGATGGACTATTAGATATTTTAGATCAGGGTATCCATCTTATTCTTCTTTGTAGACTCTGGTCTTGTGTATGGGAGGCAATAGTATATTTTTTTGAAAAGCTGAAGATTTGATATCTCAAGTTTAAAGGTAGAATAGTTGAAAGATGTCCCAGCAGATGATTTTATTTTCTTCATGAGATAAGAGGCTTGGTCAGGTTGAAAATGGGGGATATAAAGAGAACACTTGAGGGAAAAGGTAATAGTTTAAGGCAACTTTTCTGCCCACCTGTGACTATGTAGGTGTTGCTGTAACTCTGTATATTCAGTGATGCAGGGATGAGACCAGATGACAGGATGGCTAAGGAAAGAGATGGAGGGCTATTGCTCTCCTAGGCAAATAGCAATCCTCCCAACCTCTCCATGGCCTTTTATTGAGCATGATAACAGTTAACAAGGGTATGTCATTTGCTACAAAAAGCACAGCATAGAAATACAAGGTCGAGTAGTTTTGTGCCAAGCCTGCCTGCATGTAACTAGCCACTACTGTCATCTAACAACTTTTCTGTTTCCTTATTGTCTTCTTCCAGAGTGAAAGTGTAGCCTCGATCCTATCCTAGGAGCCGTGGGCAGCTCCTGTTAGCAGACTGGTTTGCAAATCTGCAAGGATCTCAGCCAAAGCACTTCTTTCTATTCTTGACTGTTGCTCAGAGCTTTTGCAGCCTCTGGCTTCCCCCAACATGTAGGTAACTCTCTTTTTCTTTCTCCTAACCTAATAAACCTGTCCTTTTAAATTAAAAAAAGAAAAAGAAAAAGAATAGGTAACAGTTTAAAACCACCACAGTCAGGGATATTTTGATTTCCATTTGGGAACTAAACTTGGGATGTTAATTAGATTTCTATACCTTCCCTACAAAGAAGAAAATGTGTTAATAAGCTGATAAGAGAATTTTGCTTCTGTTTGCTTCCTTGCCTGTAAACCATTCATTTGACTAAGATGAAAAGTCTCTCTGAGCCTTATCAATGTAGGTGAACAACTGAACTCTAAACTCCAAAACCAGTCTGTGAGCCAAGGACACATCACAAAGGCCCTGTGGTCTGAAATCTTGCCTCAGTAGCTGTGGTCATTCTTCAGAGCAGTCCTATTGCTCTCTGCACTGCGGACATCAGTTTGTTTTAGATCATTTAAAGTATGACAATGAGATCAATTTTCATATGTGGTCAATTGAATCAGTCTCTTTTCATGGTAGTGAAATCTTATAAAATCATTTTCTATATTGCCAGAGGGGAATATGGAATTTTAACATGGTCTGTATATATATTTATAATATAAGCACAATTTATTTCACAGCTCCCAAAGAAGATTTGAAGTAACTATTTTATTCTCTCTCTTTCTCTCTGCAGCAAAATTAGATCTTTTGAGGCTCTTTAAATTGCATCAAAGAGAGGCGATAAAATATACTGGTGAGGGACATAGATGCTGGATTTGTTTAAATCCTATATCCATTCAGATCCTGGCTCTACCCTAAAGGACTGAAATGTTGGCTACATTACTCAACTTTCTCATGCTAAAGAGTCTTATTCTAGTGGTGAAGTAAGATAATAATAGTGTTCATTTCATAGATTATCAGGAGGATTAAAATTTAGAATACAGAGAATACTTCAACTAGTAACTGGAATATAACTACATGCTGAAATTATTATTCATTCTATTAACTCTTACTATTTCTTATAATAAATTGCTACAAAATGAAATACAGAAATAGTATTAGATTATTTCATGACTCAATATGTTCATTTAATAATATAGGTAGCCTATATATTTGTCTTCTTAGGTGCTGTGCTAAGTGATTTTATATATATGCATGTGTGTATATATATATATCTAAAATCCGTTGATATATATAATGTTAAGTGTGTTATAGACAAACATTTTATCTGGAGTACTTAGTGTGTGTGTATATATATATATATAAAGTGTGTGCTTTGTATATATATATATAAAGTGTATGTGTATATATACTATGTATATATAATTTAACAGAATACACAGACGCTGAGAGAGATATGTAACTTGTCTGACATTAGTTAGCTAAATAAAACTTGAATTGGGTAGTTTGACTCCCAACATACATACATAACCACAAAACTAACCATCTTTTCTTTAGACAACTATTTTCCTGACTGGGTAAAAATATTAATCAAGATATGATTAGGCTTAGTTAAAACCTACCAATAAACCTAATGGTATTCTTAGTAGAAACCACTACAGAATAATGACTGCTTTTCTTAGAACTATTCTATCTTGTCTTTCTGAGGAACATTAGTGTATTTTATCAGCTTTATTTGAGTTAGGATTCAGATCTATAGAGAAATATTTCTCAGTCTTTACTTTAGAGCAAATACTGTTCTCAGAACCTATGAAAGACCCAGTTACCAAATTGATTTTTTTTTCTCCTTGTGAGTTAACAATTTCTACTGATTTAACATGCATGAATTAATTTATTAGAGATTTACAAGATGGTGATAAACACTTCCTCTATGTGGAGAATTTCAACTCAGGAAGACACTAGGTTTAGAAAATTCAAATAACAATTAGTTTATTCATGCGATAGAGGGCAAATGACCCTCGATGTTCTCTTTTTCCACCTCTCTAGTCTACTTAGCTTTAAAAGAAATTCATTCTCTCATAAATCATGTCACATGTCACAAATGATAACACTTTGGATCTACAGCATATTATGAATACAGTACCTCTTCCTTCACATTGTAAAGTACTCCAGATAAACTGTATGTATGTGTGTGTATTTAACATGTTTAACGTTGGTAGGTATTTTCCAGGTTTCTAACCAATAATATATTCGAGAGGGTAGCTGTAGGGTAAAGGTTGATCAGGTATTTCCACCCTCTCACCACTGATGATGGACACCTGCGGTGCTGCGAGCATTCCAGGGTGGGCATGCGCAAGTGGGCGCGCCTGTGTTGGACACGGGCATAAATGGGCGGCGTCATGAGGACGCCAGAACTGAGAGGACCAACCGACCGACTGAGAGAACCGACAGCAGCAGTAGCAGAGAGAGAAGAAGCAGCCGAAAGGGTGAGATGCGCTGGGGGCTGGGAGGCCTGCCATGTACCTGGCCTGCCACGTACCTGGCCACCTCTACTAAATAAAGTATGAAAAGCCACCAAGGGCTCCAAGAGACTCCTTCCTTGACCCGTCTGCCCAGAACCATCCCAAACCCTGCTCCAGTGCCGCCACCTTCCTGCCGCTACACCATCTCGACCCTTCTAAAAGTTTCCTGCTATGAGAACTTTGGACTAGACTGTCCAGCAAATTTTTAAAAAACCTACATGAGTCCCGTCTACTCTAACCAAAAGAAATCCAAAGAGCATTTTTACTTTTACTACAGAAGTCGTAAAGCGAAGCTGACGCTTGGACTTGATTTAGCAGCGGCTGTTACAGATAACGCCACACCCCCGGAGAGCAGCACCACCAAGCTCCTTCCCTGCGAACTTCTTCCTACAGGTTGGGTTATCATATTATTCCTGCTTTGACTGTCTACGCGTTATTTTAGATTTTATGTGTTATTTAGTATGATTTGGGTAGGTTATTTTGGGGGTCCAGGAATGCTGAAAAAAATTACATAAAAGATATTGGTAATTCTTTGCTTTATCCCATTTTGGCTTATGAGAGGCTTTATAGCAGCAGAAACTTGTACAGAGCTCTGAGACTTGAGGTGCAAATGAAAATGGAGACCCCCACACTCGGTGCTGTAGCACATGGCCCCAGGGCACTGCTTGCTGGGCCTTACAAATAAATGGTAGCAAGTGAAGAGCATTTGACTACCTGCCACCAGACCCTACTGGGGCTCAGCCTGCAGGCAGAGGCTGTGGTTCTCCCACCACGCTGCCCCAGGGCATGCAGCTCTGTAAGACAAATGAAAGGTTATCATGCTTTTCCGCCCTCCCACCATTGGTGTGGATGATGGACACCTGCGGTCCTGCACTCAGGCCTGGTGGCGGGCACCTGGAGCAGGGTGCAGGCATGTGCAAGTGGGCACACCTGGGCTGAGACACACAGTGTGTAAGGTTAGTGTCATGGGGATGGCAGGGGAGAAGAAGCCAAACAATGCTGTGGAGTAGGGCGAAGTGCGATGGATATTGACAGAGTACAGTAGATAATATGAAAATAGCTAAGACAACAAGGAGACTTCTTGAACTAAAGATAAACCTACCTGGTCTGGGATGTTTGCAAGACACAAACCCTCTGTGTGGGTCACCTTTTGAGAGCTGTTTATCCTTCAGCACTGCCTACAGGTGCTGCTGCCTCTGTTGTTGTCTGGTCCAGCATCTGGTGCTGTCTGTCTCAACTGTCAGACTATTGCCATGGGCTGCTGTGGTGGCATCTCAGTGGCCCTTGCCTGTGAACACCTCCAGCTGCTGTGAATTGGATCCTGGCTGCTGGTGGATATACTGTGAGCTCCAGGCCCTCATTGGTGGGACAGCGCCATCTTGGATGAGCAGTCTTTGGTTTAGGATGTCTGGACGCTGTGGACACTATCTGAATGAGATAGTCGGTCACCTGTGACCTTGAGAACTCCTTTCCCCTGTTTGTTTTTGTTGTTCTCTGAGTCTGAGTGGTCTTGCAATTGTGCATGCAGCTGAAAAGCCCACACACAGTGACCTGTCCTCTACTGGGCACTGTCTTTTGGATTAATTAAAGTGCCACTATGGCCCTTTTTTAAAAAAATTTATGCATATAAGAGCTGGAATACAGGCCAGAGGCGCGGGGGGGTGAGAGGATTCACCAGAGACAGAATGGGGACCAGCAGGCAAGACAGGAGAGGTCTGCTGTACCATGTGGGTCCCCTCCCTGGCCGGAGATCTAATTGGTGCTTCAGCGGCTGCTGAAGCCCCACAGTGCAGCGCTCAATCCCTTGCAGCACCAGGGGGGCCCTATGTCCCTCTTTCAAAAGAAGCTATCTCTTGAGAGGTAAAACTTTTTGCCACAGTGTCTGAAAAACACACAAATCTTAATTCCTGACTTAGAGGAGCAGTAACATTCATTCCATCCAGAGGGGTATGACATCTAGACGGACAGTTTATTTGTTCCTAGGACCAAGAGTAAAAGAGGGAAGTTATTGATGCCACTTTCTTCCTTGTTTACTGTGATCACTAAATAGGCATTGCTTGTTTTCATTGACTGGTGTTGTAAATCTCACTACAATTGGATTATATTGGTGGGCTAGAACAAATTATGTCCACTGGTCTAATTTCTCTGGTTAAGATAGGCTGTGGAATACTGTGCAATTTCTCTAAAAATAATAGCTAGAATTCATAGTTGCTTATATAGGTCCTCTGGCCAAAATTTAGCTAATTATCTTCGAAACCTTTCAAAGGAATTGAAAGCCTAAGGAATTCAAACCACATCTCAAGATAACATCGCTCTCTCCACTTTCTCATCCTCCTATCTTTGATTTCGCACTCGATTTCCTCCAGCTGGACAAGGTCCCTCCTGACTATAAGCCTTCCTGGCACTCTCCTCGCTCACATGGTCATATGCTTTCCTATTAGTTATTAATGTTCTTTTATTATTTCTCTGAATCAATAAAATTCCTTGAGAGGAGGGAAACTGTATGGCACACCGTTGTGTCAATCAAAAGTGCTTTTAGCTTTGCACAATGAAGAAGAAATACATTTAATTCTCTCACAAAACAAGCCTACATGCACCTGACTGTAGCAGTCAAACACTTTCAGAAAGCACCCTGTTCTTTCTACTTTCTCTCTACTATATTTGGTCTTTTCGACTTTTCTCACCTGTCACTTCACAGTTGCCAGATGACTATCACAGATCCAGGGCATCTGGTTATTGTTCAAAGGGGAACATCACTGAACTCTTTACCCATACCTGTTCCTTACAAGACAAGAAAACTATCAGAAGCTCCCTCATTAACTTCCTTGTAGATCTCATTTCATTCTGTGTCCCTTTGAGGTCTTTTAGTGTTCAAGCACTACCGAAGTCCCCAGCTGCCCCCATAGCAGTGATTTATAATGGAACAATTTAAAGACCTTATTTAAAGCCTTTATGACAGTCATAACTGATAGCAAGTAAAGAATCAGAACACTAAAGACATAAATGGATACTACAAGAGAGTTGAGGAGCCCTTCCAAGGAGTGGTGCCTGTTTCTATACATCAACTTTATATAGAACCTGAAATTTAAATTCATGCCTCAGCAAAGTTACAAATTGCAAGATGGTGCAGATCTTCTGGATTGCTTGCAATTAGCCACCCCCCTCAAATGTTAAGTCTGTGGATATCAAGGGCCTACTTTGACCTCTTCTGTGATGAACAAGGTGGGCTGTGTATGTTTCCTATTGAAATATTACCCCTTATATTCTTGAGAGAAAGTCTTTGTTGATAGCTGACTTTTAGACCCAAGCATATGTTTAGTTATAGTTCCCTCAGGTGCCAACAATAGGTAGAATAAACTTTAAAGATATTTCAGGTGAACAGCATTTCACCCTGTTCTCTGTACAAATTGTGAGTCAATTATTTATGAGGAGAGCTCAATTTGTTTAAACCTCATTGACCTTTAATACAGTTATGACATGTGTCTTGACTTGATTCTTCCCTCTATTGATTTGGTCTGGAAAAGTAAAACAAGAGGTGAAATGGCCCCTTAGGGTAAGTTAAAATTGTAGGTTACGGCCATGTTAAATTGCTTTAGTATACTTTGTGTCCTTTAGAGTCAGAAAATGAAGCAATAAAGTAAGTTGATGTAAGTAATTCTTGTTTTTAAAAGGACCTTGAAGTGCTCTTAACAATATCAAGGATTTGATAAGATCTGCTTCAGACTTCTTAATTTAAAATGAACATAAAGATGGTAAAGCCGAAGGAATGTTGAAATACTAGTGTTGTGCTAACAGCTTTGAAACTGAATTCATGGGAGAGGACCATAGGAATTCTTCACTATTGTCTGCCATACTTGGGGAAAATTAAAGTAGCAGTCACTGCTAGGAATTTCCTGGGGGGCATATCCAGGTGTACAAAATATTTAGGAGGCTTTCAAATGTTTTTTGCTCATTACTTTTATGTTATCAAGTTCAGACAGTGTTTAAAATTCAGGCAATTTTCAAGTTTTAAATGTTAATTTTGGTGACAGGCAAACCTATTAAATCTGAGCATTCACAACTTTTTCCTCTCCCAACCCCTTCTCCTAGTTTTCTGTGGTTATTGTGGAATGATGAGATAAGTAGAAAACTCGAGAGGGCTGAAAGCAAACTTTAATTCACATAGTAAAGGAGAAAAGACTAGAATGCTTGGAGAGTAAAGGTGGAGAACAAGGACAAGAGCAAACTTGCAGACATAAGCTGGGTTTGCGACAGAATATTGAAATGTTTAGAGAGAGGGAGGAGGAAGACTTCAGGTATGGTTTATACAGAAAAATAAAGCTGATTTCAAAATATGTTATTGGCTGTGATGAATAGTGTGCTTTGAGATAAGCAGATTTATTTAAATTGCTTGTGGTTTACTTTTATATGTGTGTCATATATTTTTTTTTAAAATGGATCTGAGTTTTGTTTTAAGGTAGGAACAAGCTGTTTGGATTTGTGTTTCTATTATTTCTGAAGTTGTCATCTCTTGCCTTTTAAAGTCTTCTCTTTTTTTTTTTCCCCATAAAAGGCATTTTTAAAAATCAAGGTAACATTGCAGTATACCATTATATAAGTTTTAGATGTGCATCACTGAAATGTATATGTACTGTATCAAGTCCTCTAGAAGTGCAATACAATTCACCTTCACCACACAGTTGTCTCCTTTGTGCCAATTTGCCTACCTTCCTTACCTTCAGATGACCACACATTAGTTTTATAGTACAAACGTTTATTTTTGCTTTGCTTAGTTCATGTTTGTTTTCTCTATGGATCACAAGTGAGTGAAATCACATGATGTTTGTCTTTCTGTCTGCCTTATTTCACGAAACATAATTCCCACTAGGTCCCTTCGTGTTGTTGCAAATGGCAGGATTTCATCTTTTTATAGTTGAATAGTTTTCCATTGATTATGTGTACCACATTTTCTTTATTAGTCAATGGGAACTTCAGTGGTTTCCATTTCTTGACTATTATAAATAACGTTTCAAGGAACATGAAAGGAGATGCATTTATCTTGTCCAGTTAAGTATTTTTGTATTCTTTGGGTAAATAACTATAAATGGGATAACCAGATAACATAGAATTTCTATTTGTGGTATCATTATGGAGAGCCCTTCTTTCATCTATGCCAATAATAGCAGTTCTGTTGATTCATTACCTATAAAAGTTTATGGCAAGGAGAGATTCCAAGGTGAAGCTGTATGAGATGTTATTAGAAGGTGAACCAAAAGATGTGAAGTAGTTTTAGAGCACACAAAAGCTGGACCACAACCGAAGATTTTTGAGATAAAGAGGCAGTTTTGGGAAGAAAATATCACTCCTAGGACCTCAAATACTGCTTAAATGTTGCGTCTTTGATTTTAGCTTATACTTTTATATATTTGATTCTAGAACTCCATTTGTTTTGCTCATAACCAGGAACTAGTTTAAGCCTGATAGAGCTCTAGATAACATATGTTTATTCAGAGATTATGTCAGCCATATTCCTGAAGAGCCTCTGTGTCATTATGCTTCTGTTAAGCATTGTGAAACATCAGGCGTGAAGTAGTAACCAGGGGGTAAAATATCAGATTTGAACTAAGAAATCACATAATTGCTTTGGTTAGGAATTTTGAGATCCATTGTCATCAAAAGTAATAAAACACATGGGAATGTGTCACCACTACTTGGTGACTCAATCCAGTCTCATACTCTAAAGGATCTTTTTATGGAGTTGATTTAGCTCTGTTAGTCAGCATCTGTCCTCTTTCTATATCTTCCAGCCATCTCAGTTTAAGCATGTAGAAGAATGAAGGGCACCCTGCGACCCTGAAACTTATGTCTCAAATGGGTTCTGCCATTTACCACATAAAGACAAAGCATATTCTCAGTAGATAAGAACTTTAATAGAAAAGAAGTTCAATAGAACTAGTGTGCATAGAAAAAGGAGAATAGATAATAGTTTTCTGATGAAACACCCAAAGTTACCCACCGCCTTCTGGGTCATTGACCAGCCATAGAGTTTGTCCAAAGCTGGGCCACTAAGACCTGAAAACTTGCCACAAGTCTAAGGCACCTGTGGCAAGAAGCCATAGGAAGGGGGCAGAAGGGGCCAGGCAAGTCTGGGATGAAAGCAGCAAAATCGGAATCCAAATCAAGGTAACAGCTACCATTTCCAATCTCCCTATGGGGCTCTAATCTGCATTTCTTCCAAGTGTCTCTACATGTCTTGACTCCATGTATTCCTTCCATATCTCCCAGTCCTTGGTGTAAGTCCAAAGATGAGAACGAAGCATGCCCTTTTACCTGACACATCACTCTGCTGCAAGTGCCTTCCCCAAGTCTTCTCAATTTTCTTAGTCCTCTTTAGCTTCTCCTCCCTGCTCAGCTCTACCCTTCACTATGTTGGGCAGGGATCATAGAACCTTCCCTTTCCTGGAGATTATACTCAGTAATAGATTCATTCAGGTTGAAAAACCTAAGTTGTTGAGCAAAAGTTTATGACCTACACCTCCTGATTTCAAATCCCTTGTCCTTTAAAATTTAATGGCAGTACACTAAAATGAGTGAAAATTAATATAGTTTAATAGGTATAGTAACATTTTTGGATATGTTTAAAGAGGCAAACAGAGTAGGGTATACATTCTTGAAAACATGGAATATGTTATAGATTCTAAAGAGGGAATATGTTATAGATTCTAAAAGAAGCTATAGAAAATACAAAGAAATTAGCAATCATAAACTGTCATTTAAGGTACATTTGGTGTGTATTTAGAATTTAATCATAAGTTATACTCCAGTAATACTAATATTTAGTTAATACACATGTGATGTCAGGTAATAGCACTATTTTGTTTAATGTTTACAACAGCTTTCTGAGATAGGATCTACTTACTAACTTATTTTTTACAGCTGAGGAAATGGAGGTTCTAAAAGGAATGAAATAATTCATGATCAGACATAGCAGAACTCGACTCAAGATGTCTTGTCTCCGTAATAACACTTTGCAGCGTCATTGGGCCCACGGTGGGACTGCATTATGGATATGATATATATCTAGATATTCCAGATAATAAGGCACTCTGCCCAGCATGGAAGTTCACCTTAGGGCAAGAAGTGTTTCAGGGAGGACTTAGCATCATTTCAAGTGTCTCTAAGTCTTCTGTTATACTTGGTTCAAACTTTTCATCCCTGCCGCTCCATTGAGAACCACAGATAAAATGTCCTAAATCCAGTAAGTGTGAAATGAGAAATGACACTATATTTCCCTTTCACTATGATTTTCTCAATGTGGGATATCTTCTTGAAGATTTCATCTAATCTCAAATTCATTTCTATGGATTAAGTGCCCACACTCCCTTTTCTTTTAAATTGATTTCCTTTTGGCCCCAGATTTCTCCTGGCCTTTAGTATAACTTTTACTAGATTTCCTTTTGTCATTTAAAAACGCAGTATGACTTAAACTAAATCAATATGACTAAACACAACACTTGTTCCTTCAAACTCCCCTTCAAAGATACCCCCAATGATTACTTTGTTCCATCCACACTATTTACTTTTCTCTAAACCCATCACACAATATCTATTTAGACCAGGTTACAATGTGGTTGATCTTTTATTGTTGCCTTCTTATGATGTTGTTTTTGGAGTCAGTGGGTTTGGAGTGCAGGGTTCTTGGGTTTACCCTGGGAATGGTTTCACCAGAGCTCCCCTTTCAGCAGCATCTGGTGAGTTTCTCCATGAGGCAGAGACATTAGTTTTTTTAAAGAGCAGGTTTATTGGGAAAAGGGACAGGAAAGTAGAATACACTTGTATAAACACCAGCAGGCAGGAAGAGCTTCCCCTAAGTGGGGGCAGCATTAGGTTTTATCATCTTTTGGTAGGGAGTGGCTGTACGTGGATGATTTAATCCTTAATCTCCATATCTTCCCTTTCCTGGCTGGCCTGTGCTCCTGACACTCCCTATAGCGGTCTGTCTGTTGCTCTTCTTGATCTGGGCGTTGACCCCTAAGGGTCTTGGTTAATGGCTCATGCTAATCTTTTCTACCCCCTCAAACTCCCCTTAGTTGGACTCCTATTGCATAAGACCAAAGAATACTGTTCATTCATTAGTATTGTTCATTCCTTAGATTGTATATTCTGTTAATAATAACTTTTAATGACTATTAGATATTGGCTGTTTTTCTTTAAAACTTCACTAATAGCCAGTGTTACTCACAAAGTTTATTTATACTCTTATATAACTCAAGCCATGTCCTATCTTTTAGCCAGCCAACCAAGATAGTCTTTTATTTTGTTCTAATACTATTTTTCTCCCTTGTTCAACCACAAAAATTCTTAACTGAGGCATTCTGAGGTTTCAAATAAACCCCTTTTTCCTGTGGTCATGGCATACCCCTGCCTTTAAAAACAAAACAAAACAGAAAAAAATAATACAAAGGCAAAATTCCCAAATATACCAGTCCAAACCAACCCACAAAAAATTCCCTCCATGCCAGCTTCAAGGTTCGTCCTGATTTATTAGTATCCTGTTTTCTAAAGTGTCCAGATAATCTCCAACTTAAACTTCCTAATTTCCCTTTTGTTGTTTTTATTAATAAGTATCCATTTTAAAGGATAGTTACCACCTCTATTGGATTGTAAATCTCCTTGAGGGCAGGAGACTGTGTCAAGCCACTAATAGGTACCCACACTTTTATTAGAGAGCAGAACAACCTCTAGGGGGGTCAATAAATACTTGTTGACTCACTAACTCTATAAATATAAACTGCAAAATAATCAGACATTCTGCTAGCACCTAATTTGCTCCCTGTAGGTAAGTTTGTCTCTTTGGTAGCATTGATTCTTTTAGGCCACCAGGGTTCCATTTAGTGAATTACAACCGCCATGTGCTAACTGGTACCCTGGTGGCCTGAATGAGTTTAAGAGTCTCCCCAAATGAAGGACATCTCCCCTGAGAGTGACTCTGACTCTTATTGAATACCTAACCCAACCTTTATTTTCTTGCACAGCATTTTCCCTTGAGAGGAAAGATTCCTTTGCCTTTAGGTCTTTTCGTTTTTTCACGAGGCAGAAATTTTCAAGTCATAAACAAATAAAAATGCACTTCATTTCTTGCTATTTTACATTTTAAAAGGAAAGCATTGCTGAATTAAAGTGAATGCCAAGCAGGAAATTCACAATTTTCCTTGCAGCATTTTTCATAAGTGAGCAGCTTTCCAACAGATCCAGCTGTCAACAGTGCCCTCCTACTGTTTGACTCATACTCAGAATTCATTTCTATGTGCACTGCAATACAAAAACTTCACAAGGCATTAAAGGAGCATGTAGAATACTCCCTAGGTGTTACTTCCTCAGGCCCAGTCTCCCAAAGCTTTGCTATTTTGCCTACTGTTCTCTACCAAACAATGATCTTTTATGCAATTTTAGAAAACCTACAACAGGATAAAGTTAATGGATGAATTAGTTGCATCTCAGTGGGGAATCTTTGCCTTGGATCCTGAGGAATCTGGTCTCTTTTGTTTTGTGTGAGCTGAAATATCAAGCAGGGTCTTAAGAAGTGGTTAGAGGTTTTTTTTGGATTGCCAAAAAAAGAAAAAAAAGTCAAGTTCCCAATTCCCATTAAAGGATTGAGATGCTTATGAATTTGAGAAGTTTATGAACAATTATTTCTTGGTTAAAACATAAGCCATATGTAAGAAATAAGACAGGGAAGGCCATCCTCTGGCAATACCACTCCATTCTGATCACCGATGTCCTGAATGTCTTGCTCCCTTCCGTGGGCCCCTCTTGCAGAGCTTTAAAGCAGTTGCACGGCTGCTCTGGGTCCCTGGAGAAAGGCTTCTGCCCTGGCTCCAGAGCCAAAAGAACAGGTACTACAATGGCACACCCTTTTTCTTGCTGGGGAAATATATCACCTGCTCTCTTTACCTGAAGAAAGCCTTAACTCCTGACCCAGTATTTTTCTTTTGGGTTTGGCATTTCTCTTGTCCTGCATTATTCTGTGTTCATGATTGTTCCTTACTGGTAGGACCTGGCCCCTCCTCCTTTACGATCTCAGCCAGAGATGATGTTCTGTTGTTACTCTTTGCTGACTTCACCTGGAGGAAATTCCAAATTGCACAAAAACCAGTGCTCAACACCATTTCTCAATTCAACTCTAAATATGTTTAACTTTTCCTGATAGTATCCTGATACACTAGATATTTACTGAGTACTTCCTGTGGGTCAGACACAGTACAGGGTGCTTTTCATGTTGTTCTTATTTAATGTTTATAAAGGTCCAATGAGACAGTGTAACTTGCCACAGTATCATAGCTAGAGAAAGTCTGGATTCAGGATTTATGTTTTGCTGCAGTACTTTATTGTTCATTTGACACTTTTTGCCCATTAAAATTGTGTTTTCTACTGTTTACTCATTGTATTTACACATACAAGTACACAAATATGCATACACATTCTCATGTCCTATATACAATAGTATTTATCATTTCTGTTATGGATATCTATTAACTTCTCTCTAAACTACTAATTTGAATTGTATTTATTTTTATGTCCTTCTCCCTAAATTTTGAAACACGGCATCAAGTAATTGCTCAGTAAATGGTAATGATAATATCAGTTTGGTAGCGATACCATTAGGAATAAATTTTAATTTATAGAAGTTTATTCAAGTTTCCATCAGTATTGTAGCATTATGGCTTATAGTTTGGGCACTCCCAAAGTGGGTTATTTATAGACTACTTGGACAATTTACAATTATTCTCTTTTTATGTGCAATGCTAGCTAATCAAGTGCATATTAATATAAAGGGTATGTATGACTAGTCTGGCTTAAATTATTTCTGTGTTGCAAAGATCAGTACAATACAAACAAATACACAGTTATCATGCCTGAGCAAGTCTTTCCTTGATAAGGCAATGTTGTGAATGAAGCTCTTACCAGTGCTCTTAGAAATCCTTTCTCTGCCTTTTTTCACTTGGCTTTAAACATCATTAGGGCTTTGACATGTACGTAGGTGAATTGTCTGATGTTGTTCATATAGGTATTTTTTTTTTTACAAGCCACTACAAATAATGTAAGGTGGTGTGTTAACTTTGTAAAAGACAACATTCTATTTCTAATCTTAATCTGCTATATTCAAATGTGCTTTTGGTCACAAGTACATGACAGGAAAATACTGATGCCCAATATAATCCATCACTTCTCTTAGAAAATGCATCACAGAAAAGGCGTGTCACTGGTATAGTTTTTATTTTTATAAAAATCACTGACTTCTTAAATGTACATGTGGTGGCCATTTTGTCTGAATTAAAGTATTCTTTCTGAATTTTTATGTTCTTTGTTCTAACATCTATCTCTCGATTTTTCTCTTTTGTGCTTGCTAAATTTAAGTGGAAAGAAGACCCCAAATCCAAAATAATAGCTAGAAGACAGAAGACATAGGATGATTATTACACGACTCCATCATATATTATATAAAGGCAGAGTCTCAGAAATTTATTTGTCTGTGTCTGGGTGCTTGCTTAGGGAGCAAGAGATCTAGTCTTTCATTCTATCAACAGCTCTTGCTGTCAATTAATTAGAATATATATTCCTATTAATTCAAGGCTGTGCAATGCCTTCTTTATGTACACCCCCAGCATTTCCATGAAACTGCATCTGTCCTCAGTAGTAACACACAACACCCCTGCCCTGAATTTGACTATTTCTTTCCCAATCTGCATATTGTATGCCTGCCAAACAGTACAGATGCTTTTTGGATTGAAATATATTGCTGCCTTTAATAACATTTTAAATGAATGTTGAGAGTATAGATTTTAACTTGATCTATTTCTCCACAGGGCTAAGTAAAACCCATTTAGCAGATCAGGAAATTAGATCACCTATGATTTGACCAAAATGTGCATAACGAATTGTTAAATATCTTAAACAGATGTCCCCCTATGGATATAGCTATCTTGTAGAAATTAGGATCCTATGTCCACTTCTGAAATAATCTAGTAGTTGGAAAATCGAAGTGCTAAACCCATTATCTTCATCCTCAGACCTGCATTTCCTTGTGGAATTCCAGACTCAGCTAGTGCCATTTCAGTGCACGTCGTTGCCTCAGTTAGAACCCTTAAAGTCATCCTTGACTTATGTCCCTTATTTTCCATGTCCAATTGATCATCAGACCTGTCAGTTCTCCTTCAGAAGTGTCCTCTGGCAAAAGTCCCTTTTTATCATCCTCAGGGCCACTGACTTAGACCCTCATCATTTTTGTTTGCAGTATTAATACAGCCTCCTATCTGATCTCCCTGGCATCTGTCTTACTTGTCTCAAGTCCATTCTTCACGTGGACACGGGAATGATCTTCCTGAAAACAATTCTCATCAAGTTACCTTTCGCCTTCAAGACTTCAGCTGGAGACCAGTTGTTTACAGGATGAGCTCTACACACCTAAGTTAGGCCTCATAAGGCTTTCATAGTTGGGCATCAATCTGCTGTTCCACTTAGTGTTCTTACAGTTTTCTGTGTGGACTCTGCTCCCTGACTCCCCCTGACCATTCATAAAAAAATCTCTTGGTTATATTATTGTCTTTGTATATGCTTTCTGGGTGCTTCTTTCCTTATTGCTATTTGCAAACTCTAATCTTTTAAATTTTTTTAAACTATTATCATTAAGGCAACATTGGTTTATAACACTATAGATGATATAGAGGTATAAGGTCATACCCTTCAGGTATGTCACCTCACCTACTACCAAGTCACCCATGGTCTTCCACCACAGTCCATTGTACCCTTTCCCCATGTTGCAGTCCCGCCTCTCCCTTTTCATTGGTAATCTCAGTTCTTCACTCAGATTCCTAGGTTTTGGTATTGATTTGGATTTATCTGACCCTTTATTTTGTTTTTCTGTAGTTCACATATAACTGACATCATCCAATATGTGTCTTTCTCTTTCTGACATTTTTACACTCTAATCTTTTAAGACCGTGCTATAATCACCTTCTTTTGAAGTCTTTCCTGATACTGGCAAAGTTACTTTTGCGCTGTCTAGTTCTTCACATCATGCCAACGATACTTCTACTAAAACATTATTGCTTTCTATTTTAATTAGATCTGCTTGTGAGCTGTTTGTGGAGAGGACTATCCCTTACTTGATTCATATTTGAATTTTCCAAAAAGTATTTAATAAATGCTGCATCAATGAATGAGTGACCATGCTGATGTTTCCCCCATACTAAAAGTCTTTGTAACCAAAGCAAATGATATTTTTATTTACAAATGCTTCCACATAACGTGATATATGCTTTCCTTTAAAATTCAATCCGCTGTAAGACAAAACAAACAATAAAAAAGGGCTCATTGGACAGAACACTCAAGACCTCCTGCAATGTGTAACCAGAGCACTAGTAAAAACAGTACTTCAGTATCTGAGCGATGTTGGATTTTCCTGGCAAACTCCTTTATGTGACTGGACTCAGCCCTAGTAGACATCAATAACAAACAGTAATAATGACTGGAGAGGATAATAACACTTTGAATAATTAGTGGGATGATGCTAAGCTAATGTAGATGGCATCTGAGTCAATAGCATGGGTGTTATAGTGGCCTCTGGGGCAGTGTACAAGTTCCCTCTTTAGACTGGGGAAGTACCTTTTCGGGAGTGAACATAGAGGGCTCACACTCATTTTAAATTTTCTGGAAGTGGACACTGCAGCCTTAAAAGGGTTGCTGCAACCAGTGCAACAGGCATTCTGGGGAACAACTTCTTTCCTGCAGAAAGTCCTGTTTCTCCTTTTGCTATATTTTCCTTACCCTTGTTTTCCAAAACTTCTATATTGGATCAATGTGACTTCCACATTACTCTGACATTCCAGTTAACAATTATGTGTACTTTAAGAAACAGGCATGCCAGGAAAGTAGACAGCATTTGTGTATTGTTTAATATCTTATCTTCTCAATGAAATGCTGTAGTTAATTCTTTGACGAGAACTGTACATAATACTGAATTTTTTTTTTCATCTTTTGACGTGAATTTCTTTGAATAGCAGATGCTTTTTTTTTTTTTTTTTTTTTTTTTGCCACTCTTGTGTTTGGTCTCAAATTTATTCTCTGCCCTGCCCTTCTCTGGTTTGTGTTACAGAGATCTGCACTTCTCAGTCTCTCTTCCCAAGTGGTTTCTGGGTGGTCGTTGACAGTGGTAGACACCGATAGAAGTCTGGAGAGCAGACATTTCTCCTGTCTTTGCTTTGGACTGCCTCTCTGGCAATGGCAAAATTCCTGCTTTGGTTGTAGCTTCTATGGGATCACCCCTTCCTCCCTCCATTGTCTCAATTCCCAGCAGGCAATTCAATGCTGGGAATCCTGCTCCCACTACACAACTGTAGCTTTTGAGCTGTAGGGATAACACCTTCTCCCCTTGTCCCTTAGAGGTGGTAGAGGCTTCTCCATAAAGTTAGTTTCTGGATTGTCTGACTTTTAATCTGTTTTCTTACCTTGTTATCATTTTCTTGAATTTTATGACTTCTGTGTGAAAGATAGTATGTTTCCTTGACTGGACTCTGCTTGGAGGCCTAAAACAGTATAGACTAAAATGAGATCTACTACAGATAGCCACTACTCAGTTCATTAGAATAAATACGAGCTTGTCTGTCTCCATCCTATAAGAAGACAATAGTAACCCATAGCCCTCATTTTCGCTGCTAATATAAAGTGAGATCTGTGAGCAATTCCTGAGATATGGAGAGAGCCCATGCTCTTTTACAGCACCCTAATTAGAGCTTGAGGACACAGCCTGATGACTGTGCCCAACATTATGCTACTTAAAGGCTTATTTCCCCAGTCTTCTTTTTAGTAGAAAATTAGCAGGGGGAGCGATAAGAATGCCCTAAAAATTCCAAAATGTTTTCTACCTTTATCCTTGTAACTCATAACTTCATTAAACCTGAAAATAAGCAAACTCCAAATCCTTTGAATAAACAAGTTCCAAATTCTTTGAGGACTGCTGTGATAAAAAGTGACACCCAGTGAAAAAGAAGCGGGCTCAGTAGGCATATACTATAAAACCTTGTGCTAGCACCTCCTGCAAAACATGATTTTTGATATTTCATGGGCATATAGGATGTTCTTCACACCCCCACTTAACATCTGCTATTGCTCTAATCCAACTTTTATTGATGAAAAGGGTAGTGAAGCTGTAATCACAGAGGCTGACTAAAGAAAGAATCATGCAACTCTTTTGAGGTGGGATTAAGTTGTTGTTGGTTGATGGGCTTGGAAAAACAATATTATACTTGGCTTCTAGATAAATACTGTAGAGACCTCTTGTAAATCCTCCAGTAATTTTTTGTAATCCTTCACAAGTAGTAAAATCATGGCTGTGAGGCAGACAGAAGAGGAATCACAAATAAGACATCTGTTATTGTTATATCAATGATGATATATGGCCAATGCTGAAATAACAACATTTAACAAGAAAAGGAACCTTATCCAAAATGAGATCTCACTCCCTTCCTTGACTTCATTTGCTACATTAATAAGAGTAAACTGAAGTTTATAATTGGGTGATCTTATCTATTAGCATTAGTAATATATCACAGGTATAGGGCTTTATATTTTAGATTAATGGAATTCAAACTGTTGGAAAAGTCCTATACTAACATATAGCATGCATAGATAGATGAGGAGGATGACATATTGAGTAAAAAAGAAATATGTTAAGGTTATTTGCCTTTTATTCTATATTTTAAAGGCAGTTTGTACCTTTTCCAATTTTTCAGTTTATTTGTTAAAAGTTTAAGATATTTTTACAGCAATACAGTAAAACAGCAAGGAGAGAACGTTGAGTTTTATAAAGCGTTCATAAGACACTTAATATTATGGATCTAATATTTAACATGAATACATAAAAATACCATCGTTAATTTAATATGCAGGTGAAAATGAAATTCTAGACTCGAAAGGCTATGACATCATATGGCCAGAGAAATTTTAAGAATTCAAAGTAGTTTATTAGCGATGGAATAAACAATTACTCTCCAGCATCAGAGTATGTGCAAATAAAAAGAATCTTAAACAGGTCCCTTCTTAACACGTTCAAGTGATATCCAGGAATCTCTTGGGTTTTAGTGAGCTTTTGATTGACTCATTTGATTCTTGTACTTCATGTAATATTAAAACAAATGTTTGCTTATCTCGTGAATTTGGAAAGTAGCAACCCTATCCATTCCTTCAGTTGCCCCTTAGTCTCATGCTTTGCCATACATGCAGCAGAAAAATTCTTACTCTGCTCTTTTTAAAAAGATTTATTTATTTATATATATAGGAGATGTGGGAGGTGAGAGGATTCTCCAGAGACAGTGGTGAGCAGAACAGCAGATCCACTGAAATACACTGCTGAGGGGAGCAGCAGGTGAGGCAGGAGAGGTCTGCTGCGCCATGTGGGTCCCCTCCCTGGCCAGGGATCAAACTGGCACTGCTGTGCCCACTGCACAGTGTGGTGCTCAACCCGCTGTGCCACCAGGGATGCTCTGCTCTGCTCTTCAATGGATTTTCAGTTCAAAGTGTGTTTAATTCTTTTTCCACTCTGTTAAAGCTGGTGACCACTGAAGCCAAAGTTAAAACATTGTATGAATGTGCTTAGAAAGTAAGTGGCAGAGCCAAATAAGAAACATCTAGACCTCTCAATATTTGTTACCACTAACTTTTAGAAATTCCTCTCTTGGGCTTCTGTAATATCCTTTTCTCCTAGCTCTTGTATTCCTTTGGCCTGACCTTTCTCAGTGTCCTGTATTAGCTCTCATTCCCCTTCCCTATCTTTGTAGGTAGGTGCTCCTGGTTCTGTCCCTGGTCATCTTGCATATCTTTATCATTCCATTTACTTATTCCCCTCATGAACTCTATTAAATTATTATTGACACATAGGAATTATATGCATACTCATAACATACATGTGATATACATAAGATATATTGAATAAGTATATGTAATGTACATCACATTTGTGGTCAAAACACCTAAGGTCTACCCTCTAAGTGAATGTCAAGTATACAGTACAAAATTGTTAATTGTAATCACAGTACTGTACACTGTACCTTTTGACCAACACCTCCTCATTCCCAGCATCTGATATCCACTTACCATACTTGATAATCTAAAGTGAATGGTATAATAGTACAAAGGAGTGGCATGTTAGGTATCATGACCTCTACTTAAGACTCTTGCCATGTTTCTAAAGCAAACCACGTTATAGTATTATACCTTGGAGAAGAAATAACATTTTCTATCAACTTATGATGAACATCCATCTCTTCAAACTGCATGCTGACAACAGTGTGTTTCTTCTTTTAATGTGTGTGTATTTCTTCTTTTCTTTTTTAAAGAGTTTATTTTTGTGTAGAACTGGGGTGCAGGCCAGAGGTGCGAGCAGTATGGGGGTGAGAAGATTCACCATACACAAAGTGTGGAGCAGAACAGGTGATCTAGTGAAATACACTGCTGAGGGAAACAGTGGGCTAGACAGGAGAGGTCTGCTGTGCCGTGTGGGTCAGCTCCCTGGCCAGGGATTGAACTCAGACCTTTGTGACACTTAACCTCTAGACCATCAGGGAGGCCTATTATTTAATTAATAATAAATTATTATTTAATTAAGGTTAAATAATAATTGGCTGGAACCTTTTTTAAAAAGACACTTATCCATTGAAGGGTGTTTAAAGAGTTTTATCTTCCCTGGTCCTTTTAGCCCTGTAGATACATGTAAGTGCTGAGGAGTTTCATCTCCAAGTTAAGTGCTCCTTAATCCTGGAACTCAGATTTGAGACTGGAAAACATACTAGAAGATTTTCCCTGAGCAGTGGGCAGGTTCTAGAGTTTATCTTGCTTTTATAAGGTTGCTAAGACCTGCTGCTTGAGAATTGATACTAATTCGCACATACCCCCTATATAAAGACCTCCCTTCATCTTTTTGTGCATAATCAGTGAGTACAAATGGACATGTCCCTGAGTTTTCAGGTAAGCATTCCAACGTCCTTCCGTCATGTATTGTCTTTCCTACTCTGGGTCCCGGACCACTGACAGAGCTACCTTACCCAACTCTTGCCAGTCCCTCTCCAGGGGAGACCTGGTCTCTGGTACTTCTAACTTCTAGATAGGAGTCCTGATCATCAGATGGACTAAAACCCAACATGTGGCACTGTTACACACTGTCTGAGTATCACAAGTATCTGGACACTCAGTGACATTCCTCATTGAGCAGAAGAACCCTATGAGTCCAGATGCTAATTTGCACTGCTGGACATTACCCTCATTGTACAGCTTCACGGTCAGACCAGCTTCACAGCTCAGTATCACCCTGCTCCTGCTTCGTCCTTTTTGTCCACTATCCACTGGAACTTTAGTATACCCCCTAGACCAGGTTGTATAAATTTGATAATCTTCACTGGTTTCAACAGGTTGGGCTGGCTTTGCTGAGACAAATTCATAAATTATTTAAAGAGGATTTAATAGGTTATGTTTCTATCAGCTCATAAATAATGCTTATCTGAAGATCATCTGGAAGGTAATGTTGGATTCATGTGAGGAAACAGAAAACCGTAAAACCTCATCTCTGTCCTCAAGGTGTCTATTGGATAGACACTCTTATTTGGCATGATGTTGCACACACACATACACACACTACACCATGAATTAAATTAATGAGTGTTGCCACAGCAGCTGAAATAAGAGAGAGGGTTTTCAGGGAGGCTTTAATATAGGAAATGGGATCCAGTGTATGAAAGAAGCAGAGACAGATGCCTGGGGGAAAAGGAAAAGAGTAGCATGGTGTAACCACTTACAATGTAGAGGTTTGAACCTATAACCCTAAAGCATGAACAATGACCAAAACTGATTTACCTCAATAAACACAATTTAGGGTGTGTGGGGTGGGGAGAGTAGCAGAAGTTGGAGAAACACTAAGTCTGGCGGCAGATCAATTTTATCAAAATGAAGAAACTAAAAAGGGATCATGAGTAAAGAACTTACATTTTTGATCAGTTTCAGTTGGAAGGGGTAGAACTTTCTCAAGGCTACAGTAAAATTTGGAAGAGCTTTCTGACCTCCATGCTTTAGAGGTGCTTTAGAGGCCACGTGAGTGGCAGCTATCTATGGGGGAGAAAGGTGACTCTATTCATATGGCACTGAAAGGAATATCGAGGCAACACTTTCAGTTTAGTTCATCATTTTATAAGAGCAAAGATTGGCCATTTTTCACTTTCACTCAGACCCTCAGTAGTTTTCCCCCAGGTTATCTTTGTATATTGCAATTGCATTTTGTATGCACAATATAGAAATGTTGGAGAAATGGGGAAAGGTATCTGTCTTGGACATGGTATCTGTACTTCCCCTTGTGAAGAAAAGCCATGATTCAGATTGCTTTGCCTAATATTACAAAGTGCTAGGAAACTGGCTTTTGGAAATAATAAGAAAGAGGAATTCTGGAACTGTACTGGCCTATGCCTATGTAGGCACTAAATAGCATGTGGTGAGGTGAAGGTTTTTGTAGCTTCCCATCTCAATTTTATATCTTTCTTCTCTGCCTTTTGCACATCACCCCTCCCTCACCTGCTATAGACTCTGTTGTAGGGTCTGACTCATGTCTGCCTTTCCAAAAGAGTTCTGTAACTCATAATCTTCCCTTTCCACCCACCCTCTCTACAAGCCCTGTAGTCTCAACTATAATACATGCCAGTTGTTCAGTGCTCACTCCTATGCATCTGGTACATACACTTAGTGAAGTGATTACCCTCTCATAGGAACATGTCGGTGATTAAAATATAAATGTAAAATGACTAGTCCAGATTCTCTGACTGCCAGTTCCCTCATTTATAGACAATAGATAAGTACTTACCTTATAAGTCAGTTTTAAGAAACCCAAGAAGGAAATTTGGGATTTGACAAAAGTTTGTCATTCCACTGTGCTGTAGTATGAGAATTTTATATCTGGCTGAGGGTAATTCTTAGGGTTACCACATAAAATATAGGGTGCCATTTAATTTGGAATTTTAGGTAAACAAAAAATACATTTTTAGTATAACTACATACTGAATGTTTATACTTTATTGTTCATCACTGATTTGAAATTCAAATTTAATGGAGCTTTAACAGGATGTTCTATATTTTTCCCCCTGAATCTGGCAAACCTACTAGTACTCCATAAATCACACCATATAGACAACTGCTGAAGTGTAAGGAATGTGGTCCTGGAGGCTAAAAGGAAGTAAGTTTTTATTATCAAGCCATAGCCTGTCAGAACTGGAAAGGAGTTTCAAGTCACCCTGTCTTCATTTTCCCAATGAACAGATTAAAGATCAGGGTGGGGAAATGACTTGCACAAAATCATAGTCCAAAGAGACAACACTTAAAGTGAGCTTTCCATTGTCCTTGTTTCTGCTGCATCCACTGCACTTAGAACTGTTGACAAGTTCAAAATCATCCTGAGGTTTTCTGGGGAAAGAGACCTGACTGTGCTGGACATTGCAGGGCTTCATAAATGTTATGACCAAAATGATGACTTGATATTGAGCTGGTACAACCCTTTACATGGAATAGGCACACTCTTAAGGCTTTTGGTAAGGATATATACCACACACAAGCACACATACTCATTCTTGGTCCTTGTAAGAACATGCTGGTCTTGTTCTCCTAAGTGTATTAGTATATACCCTTGGTATACATGAAATTAACTCAGGGCAACCATTTTAAAATATATATATATATTTTAAGATTTATTTATGCATACAAGCACTGGGGTATACAGGCCAGAGGTGCGGGGGTGAGAGAATACACCAGACAGACTGGGGAACAGAGCAGGCAGATCTACTGAAATACACTGCTGAGGGGAGCAGCAGGCAAGACAGGAGAGGTCTGCTGCACCATGTGGGTCCTCTCCCCAGCCGGAGGCAGGGATCAAACTCATGCTTCAGTGGCTATGGTTTGCTTCATAGTGCGTTGCTTAACCCACTGCGCCACCAGGGAGAACCCAAATATATATATTCTTGGAGTCTACAATCACTAATAGAGAAACTGGGCAGCATAACTTCCAAATTAGGTGCAGAAGGAACTGTAGAGTTAGCTAAATAGAACTAGCTAGTTCAAACAGTTGCCATTGGTGGTGAAGCTATTGAGTATGCAAAAGGTAGATAGTCCTGACTGAGATGTGCAACAGGTATGAACTACATAGGAGCTTTCCAAGACTTAGTATAAAAATAAAGTGTGCCTTATCACAATAATTATTATATTATATTGTATTGCATTTTTAAACATTTTTGATATGTTGGGTTAAATACTGTATTTTTTAAACATATTAAATTTTATCTTTGAAAACCTTTTTTACTATGACGACTTGAAAATTTAAGATCTGTGTGTAGCAGATTATATTTCTATTGGCTAGCATTCGTCCAGATGATTCAATATTTGTTTAAACAGGAAAAATACAGATTAGCATCTACACACACAAACATCTTGTCATCTTTCTCTGGTAGTATTTAACTCACTTATTTGCTTCCTTGAAAATTTGTGAAATTATTTCAGGAAGTATCTTTATAGGCATGTTTTTAAGAAAGAAAACAGTTGACTACTGTGTTTTCTTTTCAGAAGTGAACAAATATCTGCTAATCTGAGGCAGTTTACCTCACTGTGGCAAGTCATTTAGGCTTAGTGCAATGAAATGCTTCAGTTTCCTCATCTATAACCAGAGGTCTCTAAAGAGAGAACCCTGCTCCCAACAGTCACAGGGCCCAGTACTGTCAGAATAATGAATAATGTGGCCCCGTTGTTGCTGACAGATATGAATCGTTCAGTTCTAGTGTATGTTTTTTGAAATGTTTTTGCATTCCCGCCCTGCTGCAGCTGTTGCTGTGGGCACATGCTTTATGATGTCAGCCCCTTGCCCCTTACTCTGCCTTCCCAGAAAGATAGGCTTGCTGCACATTTTACAATTGTAAACATGTTTTACTGGCCAGTGCCTTGGTAATCTTTTCTTGTATTTCCCAGTAAACTCGGGTAATTCATAGATACAGATAATAAAAGCTATCAGAGCAGGAGGCACCATCTGATTTCACTTCATTAGAAAGTGCCCTAAGAAAGTCCCCGGCATCGGGAGCTGAGTTTTAAAGTCTTCTCTCTTGCTGGCACTTGTACGTTTTAAGCCCTTACTTTTGCCATGGAGGCTGTTTTGCATTTTGGGTTAGTGGCAAAAGTCAAAGATGTCTCTCTGTGATGTAGACTTGTGCCCGAAGAAGAAAAGATGCATATTTTGGAGGGTGGTTTTCTTTCTTTTTTCTTTTTTTTTTTTGCCATTTCAACCTCATCTTTGTTAGTGCATCTGCACTCCACCTGACCTTTCTCGGTTCTGTTTTTAATTCTCCTCATATACCAGCTTTTAGTGGAGACTGTGTGCTTTAAGTAACGAAGGTCAAATTTCTGAGCCCTTGTATGCTCTCCCAATGATTTCTAGCCCTCTTTAATCCTTCCCTACACCAACTGCTGCAGTAATGAGGGGCAAGGGGCAGCTGAGGATTGAGGTCATGAGCTTTCAGTTTGTAGTTATATATTTCTCTGCTGCTTACGTGGAATAGCTCCCCTTAGTTTCATAGAGGTGGGTAAGAAAGGAAAGGAGAAAAAGAAATCACTGAATTCCATTACAATGTACTGATACTGCTTGTGTGAATCTTTTGCTGTGGCATTATACAGTCTTGTTAGTTAAGGGAAGGGGAAACTTTCATACATCATAAAAGGAATGTGCTGAGTATATACAATGAAAGCTGCTACTTGACTATCCAAAGGAAGCCATGGTCTCTTGCCCAGAAGTGTCAAGTGTAGGAGAATTTCCTAGCGACTAAAGAATCACCAAGTCTTCTGTTCTCCTTAAAGATATTTCTTTGGCCAGTCACCACTTAGTGTTCTAGTCATTAAAAATACCCTATTTTTAAATCTCTGCAAGTATGTATAAAGACCGAATTCTAAAGATATTGGTTTGCTAATGTAGGACTCATTTAACATATCAGTTAATATTCTACAGTTTTAATGTAAAATAAACAAGTAGTAAGCATAATCAGTCAGTCCTAGAAATTTTAATGGAAATTAGATGCTGAATTTCTGATCCTGTATAAGGTTATTATTATAGTTTTAGACTATAATACCAGAAATCACTATCTTTACTAAAATGTCACAAAGGCATTTTTGACATTTTGAGATATTATAATAAACATTTTCCCTCTTGGTATGGGAAATGGAAGAAAGAAAAAAGTTTTCACTTTTTTGTTTTTATGAGTGTTAATTATTCACATGGAGTTAACAAGTTTTTATTGAGCACCTACTATAAAGCAGATATTCTATTAGACATTGGAGGTGTTCTATCTACTGTAACTTACTGATGCAAAGTTAAACAATTGAAACAGTTGAACAATTGAATTAATTTCATCTGGTTAATTTTTTTTAAAATTCCTTCTTTCTATGTGATAAACCCTTCTATTACCATTCATGGGCACATTGATATCAATCCGAACCTTTAAGGAATTTACATTTTATTAAGTGGTTATAAGACATACCTCAATATCTGAATACAAGAGCAAATGTGGCAAATACTACAAAGGCACACATAAACTATAATGGAGGTACACTGAAAATAAAGATGACTTTCAACAGAAAAGGCACCTCACAGAAAAGTAGGGAAAATTGCCAGAGGAAATGACATTTAAGATAAACCTTGAGGGAACCTAATAGGTGGAGTTTCACTGAGAGAGCAAAGAGATTCTAGGAAGAGAGACTATTAGAAAGACTTCACCAAGTATAATTAGTGCAGGTATATGAAATCAAGTAGTGAGACAAAAAACTGCATAACTGCCTAGGCTTGGGGTCAAAGGCTGAAGATTTGGACTGCATTTTGTAGGCATTATTAGACAGATGAAATGATGGGTCTCCACTTTCAGCCTTTTTTTTTTAATATCTAGCCAGCTCCTGAGATGGTATGCCTTTGAGAAGGGTTGGAGAGATAGCTAGGCTTGCATCAGAAAATACACATTCCAAGGCTTTTCCTTTCCTGTTTTGTTTCTCAATCTAGCCATCTTCTTTTCCCCTGTCAGGTCCATTCCTTTGCTGTTATGTTTGTGAGACTGTTAAGGCTGAAGTTTTGGAAAAACATTCATATTTATGCAAGAAAGATAGGCAATTTGCTTTGCACTGAAGCCTGTACCATTGCATTTCAGTGGTGACCTCCAACCTCATGGACATGACTGAACTCACAGGATTCTATAGGTAGGCAGTGCGGAAACTGGTTAGCATTCTCTTAGAGGAATTCTGTGAAGGCACTAAGCCCCCTGCAGCTGCTTTATGAGAACAGAACTCCCCCAAATTGCTGCCACTGACACGTAACAGGAGGAAATGAAGATAGTAAGGTAAAGAGCAGGGAGCAGGTATTGAAGGGAGAAAACTTCTAGGTTGTAAAATCCCACTCCAATTTATAAATTTCTGAGAAAACCTCTTCCTGAAGATCAGGTTTGAAAAATTATCAGATGAAGGGAAATTAGTGTGCATTTGTGCTTACTAATACATTTTGGCTCTAAAGGTTTAACTTGCACATATATTAATTTCAAAAAGTTACATAAATAAACTAGTAAAGCCAAAATAAACTTCTGGCTTCTAGGACCAATTAGTGGTTACTGAAAGGGAAGGGGGAAAGGAGGGTGGTTAAATTGGTGAATGAAAGAACTAGACTTTTGGCAGTGAATTTAACCTAGTATGTACACATGTTGATTCTCAGTGGTATAAATCTGAAACTTACATAGTGTTGTAAAGTGATGCTACTTCAATAAAAAAGTTATATATGATACATGAATACATCCTTCTCATACACACTCATTCTTCTACATAGTATAGATAACAAGTGAACGGCCTCTTTCCTGCCCTGAGTCTCTCTTCTTGACCCCTTTGGCTACTTTCCTCAGAGGGCACCACTTCTTCCAGACCTTTTAGAAATGGCCTTTACATTCACATCAATGTACTGTTTTACCTGTCTATCCATATCGGATGTGTTGCCCCACAATTTGCTTTTTGAGGGCATTTCATATAGCACATATGGATTTACCTTGTTTGTTTTTAATTGCCAGGTAAACTTCTATAAGTTGGACTCCAATAGTTGATAAACCATTTCTTTACCGAAGATCATTTTTAGGATTCTTCCAAAATTTTTCATTATTAAAAACAATTAGGTAATAGCCATCTTCCTAACACTGTCTCTGTGTGTGAATGAGTGAGAATACTTCCTCATGTCAGTTATCTGGAACTAGACTTGCTGAATCAAAGAGTGGCCTTATTTTTTAAAAAGACAATAACAAGATAGTTCCAAAGCATTTATGCAAAATTTCGAAAAAAAAATCTTAATTCTTTGGGGAAAAGCTAAATAAAGCTGAAATCTTAACTCAGGTGCCTATCATGATCATCAGTGATATCCTTGATTTCTTTAAGATAGTGCCTGATTGCCATGCTGTTGGAGATGAGATATGCCAAATGCATATAGATGCTGCCACTCCATTTGCCAGTGCTGAGTGCGGGTGACTTTACTGTCTAGCAGATAAAACCACTATGGGCTTAATAAAACAGCATAAACTCAAAAGGAACAAAAGACTGGTAGACATTTGTCTTAGGAATATGGATTACTCAGCATTCCAGTGGAGTGACAGAAAACCTTGAAATGGAAGCCCTATTTTGAATGTCCAACACTGGTTTCTCCTTGGGGTAATTGTCAACAATGATATATTTTACATTTTCGCTTTCTCAAATGATTCGAACACATGGCACTAAATATATATGAAAATCAGATATTTGTTGTTTTTTTAACCTTTGCAGAGGAAATTATTGGGAATGACCAGTCTCTTTTAAGTGTTAATATTCCTTCAATAGTTTATATTAACTAGCTCCCTCTAGTTTTAGAAGGAAGTAAGCCAAAAGTCCTCACCAAGTTGTGGATTGAACCTAATGGAAAAATTCTCTAGAACTCAGCTTGAACGGAAAGCCTCCCTGTTCTGTCAGTCAATGGCCTTTATAAAATGGACATGGGCAAGAGAGGGCCGGACATCTGGGCCACGCAGGTGGAAACAATTAAGATTTAAAATGGATTTTGAAAACTGATTTGCTTTTCTCTCCACTCTCCATAGAAAAAGTAATTCTAGGTTCCTGAAATCTCTCCACCACTCATTCAGTGAATATATTCATAGAACATTGGTGTTTTTATGCTTGTAATTTAAAATTAACCTTATAAAGGAATATGTACGTATACATGCAGACAGCCATATATGCGTACATCTATAAACACACATATATGGTCAAATCTGTGTTTCACATCAAACATCTACTGTATGTTTCACTAGGGAGACAAGACCCATGTGTTTTGCAGAAGCTTTTAAAGCTGTTTCATTTATTTTATTAGCCTTTAATGAATGTAATTAGAACCCAAGTAATTAAATGCAATTGTGCTCAGTATGTTCCTGTTGTAAATTGCCCTAAACAATGTGCATCGTGTGAACAAATTTGTGGGATTAATCGAGGATAGATAATGTTTTTGGATAGTATTTCACACTAAACGGCCGCAGAGAGAAACAAAGAAGCTGGCGCAGTGTCATTAATCTTAGTCAACTGGCAGCTCTGGTGTAATTTGCATGACTTAGGCAGTGACACAGGATGAGGCTTGCTTGGGATGGGTGTTAGATCACTATGATACTTATGTATTTATTCCCCTTTAGTCTCCTGATTTATAAGCAGAAAGAAGTTTGCATGTGGAAACGGATGCAAACTACAGTGCTAATGGAAGGAGTGGTAGATTACCCGAATTATTACTGGCAATATACATGTTCCTTTGTTTTCATATTGAGTATTTCTATTTTATGGTTGCAAAAAAGATGTCTATGAATCCTTGTCAAGATGGGAAAGGAAATCAGATATATTGTTACTGAAGAGTGTGATACCAGTGGAAGAAGTTTGACTTCTCTGACCAACCCCCAACTAATTTATATTGATTCACTGTTTCAGGACCCTATCCCTTTTGGGAGAGGCACCTTTGAATTGTATTATAGAAAACCTTCCAACTCCACTTATGAAAATAACATTTGAAAATAAGAGCTCAGGAATATGGATAGCAAATGCAGATGGTTTCTTTTTCCATGGAACTCTGAATTACAGAAACAAATAAGATTTCCTAAGAAAAGCACACAAATTGAGCTTCAAATGTTATAACAGATCTCAAATAAAAGGTAAATGAATTGAAGGAGTTTTGAACTGAAATAACCATGCCCCCATGACCTAATGGACATGCTAATCTCAGTTTACACAAGTGTATCTGACATTTATGAGAACTTGGCCCAGACCATTGTGTTCTTTTTCTTCTGGTTGAGATGAAGTTGCTCTCAAAGTTTCCTATAATGCAGCCAAATATTTCTGAGTGTAGCACAGAAATCTATATTCTCTTCAAAGGTGCAGTGATTACCCCCAAGATATATTTCAATATTTGAGAGGAAGTCTTATACACAATGTATAAACTCTAAGAATATTCTTTAAAATATTGCATTTCACAATACATTTGGGGTAAAACTTTAGGCAGTCCTTGCTTTTGCACACACCTGTTTCCTTTTGATACAAGTTTCTTCTATTTAAAAAACAGTTACATAACTCATCCTTCTGAAGTTGAGTTACAGATAAACTTTAGTGAGTTTTACCTTCAGGAAAAAAAAAAAAAACAACACTTCTCATGCCTTAGTGAATGTATAGATTTGAATAAAACTTGCTGAACCACAGAGTAATTTTTCTCTGGTTCTGTTCCCTTCTCTTCCCCTCCTCTTCCTTCCCCTCCCTATTCTTCCCCTCCCCTCCCTCCTCTCCCTCCCAACACCCCCTCTCATATTGTACATGTGTGAAGGTATTTAATTTTATGTTCTTATTTCAGCACCATTTAAAACAACAAAAATAATTAACAATTCATGAGCATAGCTGACTCCTATTAATATGCCATTGACCCACACATGCCTGTTCAACATTTAAAGACCTAGGACAGCAGTATCTATTATGAGGTTAGACATATCGATATAGCATTAAAAAGAGGCATATTTAATATAGTACCCAGAAATGGTCATGCTAATGCAAAAACTAACATGGCAGCTAAGCTATAGTTAAAATGATAGAGGACCTTGTAACTTTCAAATATTACACAAATCGCTTGGTTTGAGAAGAAACAGAAAAGCAACGTATATATTGAAGTCATGCTTATTGTTCTAGACTGGTTGAACACAGAATGAGGGGGAGGAAAATGTTTCTATGTTGTCAACTCTTTCCACGAATGTTATAGCCGCTTGAGGACCTTTTGATTTAATAGATCAAAGGGCTTTCCAACCCTGGCAGAAATATTATTCTAAACAGGATATAAACCGGAGTCTCCTCAGCTGGGCATCATAACCAATCATCACATGATTCAGCCAGTGTGTTGCCTGAGCGACCAACACCATTTCTATGTGTTCGTGTCCCAGTCAAAAATACACATGTGGCAGAGATAATTTGTCCAGAGTTCTGAGAGAAGAAAATTTCTACTCAGTTGTGCAGAATAAATGAAAGCAATTTACTAAAAGTCTTTGCTTGGTGGTTTTCTGGTATGTAGTCCGAGACATAATTACAGGCACCTATATATGCCAGATATGCCATTAATTGCTATGTCAAGTCTTCAATGAAATCATGATTGATACTGCAAGGCTACAGAATCTGACTTCCCTCTGAGCATCTAGTATCTCTCTGAACATACGGCAACATCAGCTTTAAATTTTATGTAGCAACGTATCTATTGTGGACTTAAATATTACTCACAAATTGTTATGTATTTGCAGGGATGAGATGCTCCTGAAATTAAGTGTCCCAAAGCTTACCCATAGAATATAGGTACTTGGAAGGAAAATAGTATTCTTTAAAGTCTCAGTTGTGTCTACATTAAGACTCTTATTATGGAAACAAAAAATATAGGCACAATTATATCTATTGAAGTTTCTGTACTGTCAAACTCCTGTTAAGATAGAGAGAAATAGATAAGCCTGCATTTTAACCAAGCAGGTCTAGTTTGTAGGAGATCTCATTTTAAAAAGAAGTATGGAAAAAATAGTTCTGAATGCTACTGTTACTGCCTTTAATTACTGCTGTTCTCCCTGGTTCCTTAAACTTTCTACCCTAATGTCCCTATCTATGAAAGGAGTAAAAAATTACTTCAAAAGAATTTAGAAACATGCATATGAGAAAGGAAATAAGTTTCTTAAGACCAAAGTCCAGTGGATAAGTAATGTTCTTAATGATCCTTACTGGGAGTTCGGAATGTAACCTATTACTGATGTATGGCAGAAAGTGCCTTGGACTGAGCTTAAAACTGGAGTTCAAAAATTAACTGCTTCAGGGCCTCCCTGGTGGTGCAGTGCATTAAGCAACACACTATGAAGCAAACCGCAGCCACTGCAGCACGAGTTCGATCCCTGCTGCCGGCCAGGGAGGGGACCCACATGGCGCAGCAGACCTCT
>JAGFMF010011739.1:5399014-5420211 GCA_019455555.1 Galemys pyrenaicus | reverse complement strand
TGCTGTGCCCGCTGCTCCCCTCAGCAGTGTACTTCTGTTGATCTGCCTGTTCTGCTCCCCGCTCTCTGTGGTAAATCCTCTCACCCCCCCACACCTCTGAACTGTACCCCAGCTCTTGTATGCATAAATAAATCTTTAAAAAAAAATTAACTGCTTCATACAAGATGTGTGATCCTAGGAACTCATTTATATTTTCTCACCCCTTGTCAAGAAATGATCAGATTTTTGTACAGAGCATGTTAGCATAGGTTGAGACTTACTGCGTGTTGGAGGTATAGTCTTTCTGTAATATGCCTATTGCATTTAGAGCTCAGATGCTTCCAAGGGGAACCAAGCAGTTGATGAGTGAGGGTCAGATATCTTGTGGTGACGGGCAGAGACAACACTGACAGCTGAACACTGATAGATGTTTATCAGCCCTGGATAGGTGTTCAGGGAAGCTTCTCACATGGTTATTCAGGGGCCCAGTTTCCTTTGACCTTGTGACCCTGTCACCTACAAGGTTCTCACTGGCAGAAAGGGTAATGGCATAAAGGACCACACAGAGGAACTCGTGATGGGTAATGCCTTAGAGTGGTACATATCACTTTTATTCAGATTCTGCTGGTGAGAACTTGGTCATGGAACTAAACCCTAATTTCAAGGGAGGCTGTGAGATGTCTAATTACATGCTTGAACAACAAGAAAATTAATTTGAATGGATAACAATGATCAGTCCTTGCATCAAGGAATATCCCTTTTCCTGTCTACCTACCCACATTTAAAATTTCCATAGCAGTAGAGCAGTGTTTTGAATGAAAAGGAATCTTGTAACTGCGTCTTTTATTCTCAACCCCCAACTAAGTTTATAGGTGATTAAAAACACATTTAATGAATGGTGGAGGCTCAGATCAAGGAAAGCTCTTAGTAACAATAAAGGACTCTCTCTGAGAAAATCTTTGTGAGGATTCAAAAGATGTTGCTGAGGGGTTCAGTGTAAAATGTCTCAGCTGGAACAGATGTTTCCACACATGCAGCCCTTATCCTCATGGCAAGGCCATGGCATTAGTTTCTGGGTCTAGTGGGTTTTGGGATCAAGCATAGCTGTCTGGATCTAGTCACCCTGTAGATCTCTTAGTGTACTGCATGGACAGTGGGGCTCAGGAGTCTTGAAATTAGGAGTATGAACGTACACTAACATCATTTGAAACCACATACGAGTAAATGATGTGTATATATGTTACCATCATAAGCCATTAAGTTTTAGTAAAAATAGAATCTATAATATGTGACATACAGTACTGGACTTACAAGATTTCTGAAATATGGTTGATCGTTATTCTATAGGGTAGACACGCACACTATATATATATAATGTATAATATATGTGAATATAAATTTGTTCCTGATTTATATGTGAGTTCTGTTTCAAAAGATTGCTCTTGGCATGGCAGAACATTAGGGGTTAGATAGACTTGCGCCTTCTTAGACACGTGGTAGTCGGAAACAATTACTTCCTTTTTTGGACTGAATTTTGTGCACAAATCTCTTTATGTATATTCTCTCATGTAAGTGTTTAAACAACCTGATGAGATGGATGTGAGCATCCCATTTTACAGATGGAGAGATAGACTGAGGCATTCAGCAAATTTCATACAGTGTCAAAGATTTGAAGCTGGAGACAAATAAAATTCTATTAAACAAAATGGAAAGTACACTTCTAACTACTATTTGATGTGGATTGTTGAATGGATATTTACTCCTATGAGGTCAAGGCTGCCCAGGGAGGCAGACTGAGTCTAGAAGAGTCTGTGGAACTAAGCTAAGCAAGTGATCAAGTCTAGTGGGATGACACAGATCAAGTCTGGTGGACCTGTGAGTGTTGGCCACAGGTCCAAGCAGACAATACAGAGTAGTATATGGTAATTAGATTGAGATCCAGGCATAAACACAGCAAGCAACTTCACCTTTGGGTCTCACTATCTTCATTCACAAATGGGACTAATAGGATTATGTAACTTAGGGATTTTTGTGAAGGTTAGATGAATTCTAGGTCAGTGACTTGCACTCTGGAAAATAGTGATTTGTATTTGGTAAATAATCCTTAAGCCCCCTTCAAATTCTGTAATTTTTTAATGGAAGATTCTTAAGAATTTGCAGTGAGGCTTGAGGGTTTCAAGGCAGTACAGTAGGTGGAAAAAGCATCATCAAAGTTGTATCCTAGGACATGTCTGTTCCAGGTGGAGCAAAGATAAATTGGGAGGAGATGGGGGTGGTGGTGGAAATGATGGTGGCCCAGAATTGCTGGCTGGCAGGGTGTCTCTCTGGTTGGATTTCTGGCCCGAGGTTTGCATAGAGAAGTCAGAGTAAAGATTAGAATCAAGCAAACATGGAAAGGTCATAGTATCAGTAGCACCAGGGAGAGCTCCCAGGGTTCTTGTTAATCCTTGGTAGGTAGAAAAAGTACTCTCTATCTGTCCTGGTAGTCTCTAGTTAGGTCCACCCTTAATGCACAAACCTTTTAGTGCCAAGGTGTGTTCAGGAAGTTTCTGATTCAAAAGAAGACTGATTTTTTTTTTTTCTTGGCTCAGGAACATTTAAAGATTTTTTAAAAAAAATTATTTATGCATACAAGAGCTGGGGTACAGGGCAGAGGCAGAGAGTGAGAGGATTCACCAGAGACAGAGCGGGGAGCAGAACAGGAAGATGGACTGAAATACTCTGCTGAGGGGAGTAGCGGGCGAGGCAGGAGAGGTCTGCTGCGCTATGTGGGTCCCCTCCCTGGCCAGGATCTAACTCTTGCACTGCAGCGGCTGTGGAAGCTCCACAGCATGGTACTCAACCCCTTGCACCACCAGGGAGGCCCAGGAACACTTTAGATCTGTCTGAAACCAAGGTTTCCATGAACCTGGTAAGTGTTGAGCCCCCTATGAATTCTGTGATAAATGGTTTCTAGATTTTGTTGTCTTTGCTTCAGTATCTTCCTGGAGCAAGAACAGGGGCCCCAGAAACACAAACATCAACAAATAAATGCTGCTTTCACTCTTCCTTGATTTTTGTTCTTTGGAGAGAACCACATAAAAAAGTGGTTTGTTTGGGGCCCCAAGATACTCACTGGAGGTAGGTATAGAGGCTTATAGGAGAATTTGCCCTAAGTGAAGGTGGACTTCTTTTCCCAGGGAGCAAAGGATTAAAGTGGTGGTTTTGGTCCCTGTGGACCCAGATAAAACCTATTTGACCTAATCAGTTTTGATGTTCGTTTCCTATAATGTTTTTGTCCTGAGTTCCTTATACCAATATGGAGAAGTCACAACCAAAGACTCCACCTCCCACTGACATCTAGAATATTAAGTTTCCTAGTGGCCCTCATTGTTGGGTGGGAGGACTTTCCCCATCTTGATTATCCTGGCAACTTCCATCTTCTGGGAGAAGCAGTAAAAGAGATAGCTCCTGATAACTCTGTGGCAGCCACTGCTTAGTAATGGACCATCTTAAATTTAGAGTTCCTATCTGCAGGTTTACTTAAATTTTGTACCTGGTAAAACTGCTTAAGTATGAGTTTAAAGCACTATTGTTCTCTTAAAATATTTTAGTGGTTTGAAGAAATAATATTTTGTGTTTGGGTAGGGGAGCTGGTTTTTCTGAGCTTGCAGAAGTGTGTCAGTAATGGAAGTCACTTCACACACTTTAGTCTATCCTTTTTACAACTTGGTCTTTCCTGATTTTCCTCTTACCTAGTTGGATATTCTATTTTAGATTTCCAAATATTTTTTCAAGCATAAGCCTTTCTTATGGGGTCTTTAGGCTTTGAAAATGACTCTAAATATCCTTCTTTTCTTCCTGTATTCCTTCCCAGTGGTTTTTGTCTGCCCTCCCCCATCCATGGCATCACAATGTTTTGTATTTATTAAATATTTCCAAGTTTTTATCTCCAGTTAAGGCCTCTTTTCCTAGTTAATAGACATATATCAAATCACTCTGCTTTCTTAAGTAGATGTATCAAAACATGTTAAATTCAAGCAAGGCATTTAAGGTAATTCAGAATCTAGGTCTTTCTGGACTTTTTCCTTTTCCAGTGTTTCCCATCTCAGTGGATCTACAAATAGGGGCATAAAAAAGTGGAGATTATCCTTTTTTACTTCAGTTTTCTTTGCCCTCCTTACCCAGTTCATTTTTAACCTCTTAAATATTTCTTAGATCCCTCACTTCTTTCCCTCTCTATTATCAGCTCTCCTGATAATTTTAATATGTATGCTGCCAACCTGCACTCTCATCCCCAAATCTAATCTAATTATTTTCCCACATAATAGTCTGAGTGACCTTTTCAAAGTGCACATCTTCTGACTTGACTCTGCTCAAAACCATCTGGTGGCTTTTCACTGCTCTTGAGGCAAAGACTAACATCCTTTGTAAAGCTCTGTGTGATCTGGAGACAAACCTACCCTACTGCTCTTGTACCATTTGTCTCCTTCCTTGTTAGACACAACCCATGCCATCTTTACTATCTTAGAAAGTTCTTCTACCTGCCTCAGGTTGTTCCTGAACATAGGATTCCCTTTGTCGCTACTTCACCGTCTGCCTAAATGTCTTATACTCACGTTTCACAGCCCTATTTAAATAGACTTCTCCATGAAAGTCTATCATACTTGAGTCTAGACACAGTCTCTCTGCATCAAACATTCTTTTTTGACTGACACCATATGTGACTGGGGTATTTATAGGGAGGAAGGAGTAGGATGACAGGCTTATAGCAACTGCTCAATAAATAGTAATTGAAAAGATAAGTGAGCTTTGTCCAGTATCATCTTTGTCTTAGTTGCTTTAATCCTATACGGCAGAAGAATGATTTTTCTCTTCAAGCATATCTTTTACTTATTTTCCTGCCTGGACACGTCATCTTTATGTATTCTTTTACATGCTTCTGTATCTTGTTTTGTTTTTTTTTTCCCCTGATAGGCAATTAGGAACTTAAAAGGAAAATTACAGGACTTTCTAGGTATATGAATCTGCATGTTCTTTAGTGTGCTCATTCAGCATTATCCCTTACATTTTAGCTGTCGCTGGGAGGTTTTTTTCCCCCCTCAGTTATTATTTCACAGTTTCCCGAAACATCTTCCAGCAGAAGTTCTGACTTAGTCATCATGAAACATAGTTGCACTTATCTTTCACTCCATGCTACACTTCTTAAATTCAGTTAACTGCTCCTAACACATTCACTCCTACCACAAGCTGTGAGGGATTATCAGAGATAGTCACTCAAGCAAGCAAATTTCTGACTAGTCACTTTGTGCTCAACACCTTGAATAACTGGATGCTGCTTTTGTTGAAAGGCTGAAGGCATGTGGTGTTTGGTGACAGAATTTTCAGTTTCATATTAGACCATGCCAGGCAGCAGATGGCATGGGTCATCCTAAAATTTATCTTTAATTTTGTTTCATTGTTTGCTAATATCACCATAATATTTGTGAAATGGTTCACCACTATGCTCATTTTTCTGTTTCCTTTAAAACCTGTAAAACCCGATGATGCTGACAAAGAACAACAATTCTCTCCTGCATCTTCATGGTATAATCCCTTCTCTTACCCTCTCCTCACCAAGATTTTGGAGACTATAGCTGCAAAGAAATTACCTTTTTAATAAGTGAATGACTATGTCTGTCTGTCTATCAATCGTGTATGTATGCATGCATGCATGTATTCATATATCTATCTACCTACCTATCTATCCATTCTTCTAATATGTCTGCTTTCTTCTTCCATAACATTAGTTTAGGACAACCCATCCTTCTGCTTCTCCTTTCATGTGGTTTTCCTGGGGCTGATCCTGTTCTCAGTTCTTTGAGCGTGAATATGGTCTAAAGGAATCAATCCGTATGTTTCATACTTTTGGCTACAGAAATTGGCACAGACAGGCAGGTCACAAAGCTCAGTTCTGGACAATAACCATTAGGTTCAGAATTTTATTTTTAAAAGAACTGTTAGGGATAGATGCTGAATATGTGTGTCTGTGTCTTAAGAGGATTGCTTGCAGTGAGGACTTGAGCCTGCCAGCTGCTGAAGTCATTTTGTCACCACAGTTGAAGAGTTGGATTACCAGAGGGTGGAGCCAAAACAAAAAGAGGCGAAGTCAAGGGATCGTGTGACTTTGAATGCTGGTTGTAACATGTCAGGTCCTGGATCCATTTGAACCTGAACCAGCTTTACCCCTGGACTTCTGAATATGTGTCTCTGTGTTATTTTTTGGTAAAATTCATTTGAATTTTTACTCCCATCGTAGCCAAAAGGGTCCAGGACTAATAAGCTCTTTTTCTCTCTTTTAAATCAAGATAAAGTAGTGGTACCCTAAAGATATTGAGGAAGAAAATACATTCTAGCTGTCAAATTTACCATAGGAGGTAGCATGTTTCTAGAAGATTGTCTAAACCCAGGCATTTGTTTGACAGTGATGCTGACCCCAGGATAGCATGTATCAGATCAACTGCCATACCAGATGGCCCTTGAAGCTCCCATCAATTCCTGGAAATCTATGATACCAAGGGTTGCGCTGTTACATTCTTATAAATTAGAATGAAATATCTGGATGACTGGCTTTGAATATTATTGTGGAGTAGAAACTTAAAGTGTATGTTGTCTTTGGGGTTTTGTACTTGATCCCCTCACTTTATTTCAACAATGGTGGATTTCTTTTGGTGTACACTCCTGTTTGGACAATTTGGGGCATCAAAATCTCTTCTAGTTATTTGCTGGTGCCATTGTCCACTCTCTGGAAGGTCTAAGGGTGGAGCTCTGGAGTCTATGGACAGCCCATGGGTTTTGTAGACCACTGTATAAACAGACACATTGCCTTAAAAAGGAATTTTAAATCTTCAGTGGCATTAGGACATGAAGGTACTTTTATTTACCATTCAAAAAAACAACTTTGTAATCTGAATTTAAAATTCATCTACGCCCATAAAGGGCATTTTCCTCAAAAATCAAATATTTGTAATACTTACATTATCTAGAGAGAGCCACTACTAAGATTTTTGCACATTTCAATTCAGTCTAGTTTTCTAGGAGTATGAAAGCATTCATCTTTTACTGTGCATGTGTTTTTTCCTGCTTTATTACACTTAATATTTCATTATAAGTGTCTTCCCATATCACAATAAACCATTCAGAATTTTAATGACTGTACAGTTGCCCTTCTGTGTGCTACACACATATTTGGCCACGATCTAATTGTTGAGCTCCAGTTAGTGCTCTCGGCTAATTTTGTTTAAGAGGTGGTTGTCCACCTTGGATTCATAATTATTGTTTCCAAGTCATTAAATATTTGTTCAGAATTTAGGAAAGATTTAGGGAATTGAGGAAAGATTTCCAAGAATTGCTTTCCTAAGTGTTCATTTGTTATTATTTGTTCATATTTTTTTTCTGAGTGCTTACTATGGACACAGCATCTTGTTCCTAGACATATTTCACAGCCTAAGAAAATTATGCTTTAGAACATTTGTATAATGATAGCTAAATTTCACACTTGCAAAATTACAAAAAGCTGTGTAAAGATTCAAGGGTCTTTGAAGTCATCTTTCGTTCCACTTACTTGTCATTATTTAATCAGAAAGGAGCCTTATTGGGACACATATGGTGTAAATAGTTCAAAAGATATTTGAATGTCTTCATGACAGAGGGTTTTCTTACACTTCAGCCCTTAAAATGTTGCATTTTATTTTTCCACAGTTAAGTGGTTTTTTGGTATGCCGTTTTTTGAACCAGAAATTAACCATATATTTTCTCTTTCCACAGGAAAACTTTCTTTTGTATGGAATTCTTTTGGTTTGCAGCAGTGTATGTGAGTGTGTGTGTGTGTGTGTGTAAGCACAATATGCACCACTCAAGAGAGAACTTGTCTTCTACAGATTTGAACTTTCAAAGAACTGGTCCATACATCCCACAATTTGGAGATCTCAAAACGCTGAATTAAAGGAAAGTCCTGTTTATCTCACCGAATGTTTGTTCAAGAGGCTCTTCGGACAACAGGTCAACTCAGCTGGACACCTCTGGAAATATCCTGCGTTGATTGGAGGTAAGTAAAACTCAGTTGATTTCATTGCACAGGACCTTTATTACCTTTTTATTTTAGCCTAAATTACTCTGAATTTTAATTTCAAGTTTGGGCTTTGAGACACTTTCAGACTAAAATCAATATTTTGTCCTAAAAAGTCTATTTGCAAAAATCTTAGAGATTCATGAATTACAGATGTAAAAGTGAAAAATAAAAGGTAAGACAAGCTTCTTAAAACTCCAAGAGGATTTAAAATATTTATTTATGCATAGAAGAATGGGGTACAGGCCAGAGGTATGGGGGGTGAGAGGATTCACCAGAGTCAGAGTGGAGAAGAGAACAGGTGGGTTGACTGAAATACACTGCTGAGGGGAGCAGCAGAGGCAAGACAGGAGAGGTCTGCTGGGCCATGTAGGTCACCTACCTGGCTGGGGAGCGAACTCATGCTGCAGTAACTGCGATTGTTTCCTAATGTTGCGACTTAACCCCTTGCACCACCAGGCCCCCCAAGAGGATTTTTGACTACTGTGAGATTTTACAGTAAAGACCTTGCTTCTTTTATATCCGGGCCTCACTGAAATGAAAATGTACACAAATCTGACTGCCCTGCTGCTCAATTAACATTTGTTAATAGATTGGAAAAATATATTTCCTCACTTCCTTTCATCCTTTTAAACATCTCTTGGATGTATGATAGGCTGTTTAAAATATATCCACTTACAACCTCATGTGGGGCCTTGATAAAATGCTCTCCTCGTACTCAACGTCTCTTTTATTCTCAATGGCACTCAGCTAGCCCCTCATGAAGGTAATGAGACCTCTCTAAATATTCATTTAGAAGTTGAATTTTGCCCTTGATGTTACATTTTATATTGATTATCAATTAACTTTTAAGTTGCAGTTAAGCTTAAGCGCTTTTCACACATAGGGACTGTGGCACACACTGAATTTTTGTGATGGAAGCTTCCCTGAGGGTGACGTTTCTAGTCAGTTACACTATATCACAAGAGCCTCTGATGGCGTCTTCAGTTTTGTGGACAAGTATATTCAATATGACTTGTCCGACTTTATTTGTTATGCTATAAAGTTTACTTTCAATATTTAAAATGCTCTTCTTGATATCCAGACACTGAATACTGGATATCATGCTACCCCTGAGAAATCAAAACTTATGAAATAGGAATTAGCTCTGTGCTCTATGCTGACAGATGTGTGCTTTTACCTCCGATTGACTTTATGACTTTGTTCAAATCAATTAATTGTACTATATTCTAAGATTATATGAATATGAAGTAAATTTATTCTATTTTTATAGTGCCCCTAAGCCTTTCCTGAGACTCATAACTGGCTTTGTAGATTTTCATGATGTCTCTCCCATTTTCTGCCTATTGTAAAATGCTTTCAAAGTTTTAGACTGAACTCAACTGTAATTTAAGAATCTAAAATTAGTGGCAACACAATTTGGGAATTTTTTTTAATACTGATTGTGCCTCTTAACAGCAATAAAAATAATAATAAAGGATGGGAACTTATCCAAAGCCATATTACTGTTAAGTCATGAAGTCATGATTGAGGCAAGAAGAGTCCCTGGTCATTATTTATAATTTATAACTACCAATGTACCAAATATATTCATTTATCTTTTTAATATAAGTTTTATTTTTCTATTTCCAAAATAGAAGATTTGACCCAGCTTACCATAAATCGTCATTATACAAGACAGTTATACATAAGGATAAAACAAGGGTCAGAGTATAGAAAAATGGAATTTAAATTATAATTTAAAGCTAAAACTTGTGCAAGTTAATTATTACAATCTAATTATAAACTTGAGAAAGTTCTCCATAAACAAGACACTAAAAGGGAAATGATGGCTTATATGGCTCTGATTTAATAAAGGAAATATGTATATATTTACATATTACCTATCACAAATATTTAAGTATTTATAGTAGGTCTCTACTTCAGTAGGGAAAAACTTCAAATTTTGACACTAAATTCCAATAATTTATGACATGAATACTTCTTTCCTTCACTCATTCATTCGACTATTTATGGCTTTAACATTATATTGGTTACTGGGAAACTCAGAAGGCAAAATAGTTCTTTGTCTTTATGGAGAGCACAGTAGTGGAAGAAACTGCGGTGGATCCTTATACTCATCAGTAATTACAAAGAGATATTATTATGTGGAAAGGAACACAGTTCCATAAAAGCATATTACAAAAGATTAAGGTCTAGGTATGGGTTTAGGCAAGCCTTCCCCTGATAGTGATGTTGGAGCTGAGGTCTTCAGGATAAGCTGAAGGTCTATAGGTTCTTAGTTTCAAAGCGCTGTCCACAGACCAACAGCACTGGCATCAGCTAGGGGTTCTTAGAGATGCGGAGTCTCAGGCTCCAGGCAGGGTCTAGGCTGAACCTATTGAGTCAGACAGAATAAGCTTCCAACAATATGCAGAAGAAATTCCTTTGAGCATTAAAAATTAAGAGGCTCTGATCTAGGTGAAGGGTCGGAATGCAAAAGGGAGCAGTGTGTTCAAAGGCTGGCTCTGCAGGAGGGAGTATTAGGAAATGGAAATACAGTTGAAATACAATGCAGCAAGGTTTCTGGAAGGAACATATTATCAGGAAGTAATGGAGGTCTATGCAAACTAAAACAGTTAAGTTGTGCTTTTTAAGCCTGAGGGGCAGAGAGATCTTTGAAGATTTCTAAGCAGGGAAGAAGATAGTCAGATTTATACGTGAGAAACATCACTGCAGTCCAGAGAACAGATGGTATTCACAGTGAAAGCAGAGAACCACTTAGGTGTCTAATGAAAGATGATAGTGTGGAAAAGATGAAAAAGTAGAGAGGTTTGAGAGATATTTACAGGATTAAATAACAACTTTGGTAATGAATTTAATATGAGAATGAAGGAGAGTGAGGGGTTATGGATGACTCCTAAATTTCAAACCTGCCCCTTATGGATGGATGAGCGTTGAGGTATAGAGAATGTCTGAAAAAGAATCAGATTTGCAGGGGGAATAATCTGTTACATTCAGGTACCTTTTAAGTAGTGAAGATATCAAAGAGACTAGAAAAACGGACTCGGACTGGCCTAAGTTGGAGATAGAAATTTGGAAGTGAGATTCAGTAACATGTTAGCTCATTAATTTAGGGATGATGCAAAAAAAAGGTTTTTATTGAATTCTTGTACTGATTTTTAATAACACTAGCTAATTTAATGAAGGCATTATTACAGAGTGTCAATTAATGTAGTCCTTCCCTGTTATTTTCTACTTTTTTAATGTAGATCATGACATAGATTTTAGAGAATCTGTCAGAAATGGATTGTCAATGTATTTTTAAGAGTTTCTCAAATATTGATCATTTTAAGCATGCTTTGGCAGAAGTTGAATGGAACTCATGTATAAATTGAACTCCATGTGCTGTAAGCATGGGTATTGCATATTGCCAATTGCCTAATCCAAAAACAGATCCACAATAATATTTAAATTACTGATTATTGCAGTGAGATCCATACATATTTAGATATGAGATCTGCAGGTGGTAAAGTTGGTATTCTATTATGAAAATTAATGATCATGAAAAACTTTCCACTCAAATGTTGTATCATCTTACCTCTTTGCAGAGAAGGGCAGCAGGACTGCATTTGTCTTGTGTTAAAGCTGATCTCATATCTTTGATTTTCCTCAGATACATGAAAAAACATGCTTATACATTCACAGTGAAATATAATTTTTTTTAAGATTTACTTATTTATGCATACAAGAGCTGGGGTACAGGCCAGAGTCCCGGGAGGTGAGAGGTTTTACCAGAGACAGAGTGTGGAGCAGAACAGGCAGATCGACTGAAATACACTGCTGAGGGGAGCAGCGGGGAGGCAGGAGAGGTCTGCCTGTGCCATGTGGGTCCCTTCCCTGGCTGGGATCCCTGCGGATACTTCACAGTGCAGCGCTCAACCCGCTGCACCACCAAGGAGGCCCTGAAATATAAAATTTAACTAGAAAGTTTAAGTGTAATTTTTATCAGTAAGATGAATTAGCCATGAGAATATAAGTGTGACTTTAGTAGAATGGATTTACCAACTGCCAAGTATATGTCCAAGAGGTTTAATATAATTAACACACTAGGTGGAGGGAGGAGCTGGAATCAGGGGTAATTATAAAAATATTTAATAACGGCTATGATAAGGGTACAAAGCAATAAGGACAGATGTTAGTTATTTCTCTGAAGGTGAACTCTGGAGAACCTATTGCTGTGAAGTCATCACTTGGATTTGCTCTAGGAGGGTGTTCTGGTGATGAGGAACCAGGATGGCAGGGGTGTAGTTGGTGTTTGGGGAGTAAGAGTACTTAGTTGTTAGTGACTATGAATAGAAGCTTTTCTTTCTCTCAACAAAACAGTTCGTTCTGTTACTTCCTGGCTGAATACCAGCCCCGTCTAGATTTGTACATTTTAAAAGCAAAGAATGATGAAACCAGTAATCTTTGATTTGAGTGCAGTGAATATTTTGTTATTTTTTTTAAGAACTCAGTTAATTTCATTTACTTATTTTTTGCTGTTCGTTCGGACACTGATTAACCAATACATTCATTAGTTTGTAAGGTCATGTATGTCATCGGTAGTAGAGAAATAACTGTCTGCATGGCTAGGCAGGAGAGGTCTGCCACTCCATGTGGGTCCCCTCCCTGGCCAGCGGCAGGGATCGAACTCGTGCTGCAGTGGCTGCGGTTTGCTTCATAGTGTGTTGCTTAACCCACTACGCCACCAGGGAGGGCCCAGGAATTCTTTATTTACAAGTTAAAAAGGAGGGAAAATGGTATCATCCAGACCAGTTTATCCCATTATACTTGGAGCATGGGCTGTCCAATCACTATTGTTTAATCTCCTTTGATTCTGGGAATCAAACACAGGCTCTGAGAAAGCACTTATTCAATGCCCCTTGCTCCGAGTATTTGACTTAACGGATGAAGTAGCACAGTTTGAGATTATGTTGCCAAATACTGCTTACTTTTCTGACCACTGACTGTCGTGGGGCTAAAATGAGGAGAGTCCAATAAGGAAGAGAATAATATCTGCAAGATTCAGGCACTTAAGGAAGTTCAGCTTTCTCTCCTTGCTGTGGATGCACTTCTTAGACCCACATCCATTTCCACCTTCTCTGTCCGTCTTTCTATGTGCTGGGTGCTTGGCAGTGTTTATGCATGATATTGGGAATTCACCTCTGTTTCTGAACTGCAGTTTATTTCTCTTTAATAATTAAAAAGTTTCTGATGATTTTCCCCATGTTTGTCAAAGCTTGGGTCCCCACTGGTGAAAATGATGTGGGCATTGATCAGCCCGAGTATAACAATGGAGCTGCCTTCTGTAGACTTCACCTTACTTTGCTACTTCTCCCAACTTTTCGGGAATATCTATTAAACATTATTTTTAGACAGTTTGACCACTCTATAAACATTAATTTAATGTGAGACTTAAAAAATCCTGCTTGCAGTAGTCTTTTCAAAATGGTCAGATTTATCTACTCTGAAAATTTGACTTGGCTTGTTTATAAGTAAAAATATACAAAACTATGATTCCCACTGGCTTAGATTGATAAATGGAATAACATTATTATCACATTAATGGTAGTTCGGTGTTTTGTTTGTTGAGTGATGAAGAATCACCTTAGGATGGAGGTTTAAGAAGAAACACGATCTCATTGCCCTGTTGCCTTAGAAGAGATTTCTTAGAGGAGTGTGACTATATTGTTTTCTCCAGTCCATTTCCCTCTTATTCCCAACAATAGATAATGGTAATGCCTACTGTGTGCTTATATGCACTTTTACCATAATCCCAGATTAATATTAATCAATGTTTAAAGTTACAGTCATCCATACTGAAATAGCATAGTATTTTCACTTCAAATTTCAAGGTTTTGGGGTATATTTGTCGTGAATGAGACATTTTATTGCTCTTTCAAGATAATAAACATTCTCTTGAGATGAAATGAGAATAATTTGAAATGTAAATACATGTAAAATTTCATATTAGAAGAATCGTTCTAACTGTATAGTATATTGTAGAAAATTAAGACCTTCAGATAGCCTCTAAATTGGTGGAGATTCACCTTCATCCTCAAAAGAATGGGAACAGTTCCCAAAATTCTCCTGTTTGATGAATATCTATGGGATATTTGTTGCTAGTCTCATGGAAGATGACTTTAATGGAGTCAGATAGTCAGTTTAGTGTGACCTCAGAGAAAAAAATGATCTCATTGTGTCCCAGCTATCTTGGTGTTAAAAATGTGCAATTACCTCAGTAGGGCATTGTGCTTTATTTCTCTCGTGGTTAGGAACATTAAGATATAGGCTAATTCATAACTCTTGTCAGTATTGTAAAATCCTGTTGTTTCACTTTCCAGATAATTTTTCCTTGAAAAACTTACTTTCTTTTGTCTCTTAATAAATATGCCCTTTCTAAATCCTTTTTCTTTTAAAATGAAAAGACTAAAAGGACCACTTTTGTAATTAAAAGTCATTTTAAAATAACCCCAGAAGATTGTTTCTAGATATCAAAACATCTTTATGGTCCCATTTCTATGGCAAGAAAGACAAGCAACTGGGTTCCTGTACATTTTACTGTAGTCTACATTAATTACCTTCTATTAAAAAAATGACAAAGACCTTTTTGAAAGGGAATCTGGCACTCTTTCCACAGAAATGATGGCAGACACCCTACTTTGCTGATTTCTTGACACTTCTAATTACCTGTATTCATTTGAAATCGTTTCCTTTGTAGAGAGTTATTGGCATGATTTTCTGAGAACAAGAGGAAAATGGAAAACATTTTAGCAAGTTAAGAAAAAAAAAAATCAACAGTATCATTGTTTGCCGCTTTTGTTGAAACTACCTACACGAGTCATTTGAGGGACATGAAGGTAAATGAAAGGTTATACTTTGCCCTGCACGTTGTTGCTGGTATTTGTAATGTCAATAACTGTGGACGGTTGTCAGGAAACCAGAGAGATAAAGGTCAATAGCAATGACAAATATATCATTGTATGTGTTTGAATATGCAATATCAGCCTAATCTGCCAGTGGAGCCTTTCACACCCTGGAAATATCAATCAGGCGCTATATGAACCCCACCTATTGTTCTCTAGTCTCCTAGAATGTAAAGGGGAGACTCAAAGATCGAAAGCCCATCAGAGATTTGGGGGTAGTATTGTATTTATTGCTGAGCACATATATACATGCTTATTTTCTCCTTTAAAGGAAGGATTTAAAAATATATTAACAGTTATCCAGTTTCTCAGATTGCTTTCTTGGTAGAAAAATTCAATATTTTTCTTTTCAGCAGAATGAGAAGATACAATTTAGCTTTGTATGTCACTACAATGAGGCAGATGCTCGTGTCTCTCAGTGTTATAGCCAAAATTAAATATTAACAATGCCTTTCATACAATCTTGACAAAAATTTAGTTGGGCTAATGGTGAATCCTTATTCCAAGTCCTGCCTCCCGTTGATTTTGACATCTTAGAAAGTAAGGTCATTTGTATTCAATAATAAATTATTTACAAATGAAATACACAATAGGTCACTTAAACTATGTCTCTGCTAGGAACAGACTTGTTAAAATACATTTTGTTGGAGCTAAACCAAAGCATTCAGATAAAGTAGACAAATGCATCTACCTACCATTTAGTAAATTGTGCTAAAGAAAGAAATCACTTAAAACCTTTTGGGAAATGAAAAGTAAAAATAAAATATCAAGCGATCTTTTAAACGAACCTGCTTTCACTGGTCTTGAAGAACACCTGCAGTATAGGAAAGACTGTGTTTGAAATGCAGAGGGTTCATATTTTATAGATAGTACTTTTTAATGTTTGTATCTGATGTTACTCTCCTTTAAAAGTCTATTTTTTAAAACTCTTTCTGAGACAGTATGCACTTATTATGACCTTTCCCTAATACTGACCCAATATGTACATCACCCTTCCCAAGTGTACACCTGAACAACATGGAAGGAGAGGTGAAAAGTGCCCACAACTGAATAGTGTGCAGAGTGACAGGAAAAAGAGCAGTAAACTCAGCTTCACCATGAGGTGACAGAATAAGAAAAAGGCTGGAGGGGATAGACAGTGCCTAGAGGAGAAAAGAGAAATGATTTAGGGAGGGAAAATACCAAAGGGGAGTGACAAAGGCAAAGTATAAATACAATTTAACATAATAAACATAACTATTACATAGGAAGCACAAGGCTGAACTAGACAGAGAGGGAAAAAAAAAAGGCAGACTCTAGAGGTTGAGAGAGAAAGGAAAATACCAGAAACGGATCAGAAGAGAAAGTCCTAGACAGAGGGAAAGGTAAGAGATCTAGCAGAGTCCCTGATGCTGCCAGCCAAGGTGTCTGTCCTTGGGGTGATGAGTCAGAGCCATCCACATGTCCTCTGCTCACGCCACATGTAAACTTCCAGAGAGCTACGTGCCTCATGCCTTGCAGCAAATGTGTGATGTGCCTGTGTGCTTCTTTTCACTTTGAAGTATTCCGTAGGGGTAAAAATGAAGATTTTTACATTGAGTCTTTTTTCCCCAACAGCTTCCCACCCTCTATTTCCAGAGAAACAATAGTTTTAAAAAGTCCTCAAACAAAAGCTGTAAATGGTTTAAGTAGGACACTTTCAGATTGGATTATTTCATCTTAACTGCTTTCTCTCTATAGTTAGCTAGTTTTTGGTTACATTTCTGACACTGGGATAAGATTCCTATATAGGTAAGGAGTCTGACTGAATTCACTGGAAGCCAAATGATAGCTATAGTGCTGTCCCCAAAGGTTTGTTTTTTTTTTTTTTCCGATTCGTATTTTTGTAAAATGGAAATTATATAAACAGACTTGAAACTTTACTTTTGCCTACTTACTTCAAAGTGTCTTCATGAAGGGAATGGAGACTTTAAGAGCAGCAGAGGGACTCACCGGACGTGTGTTGAGTCGAGTTAACTTTCCTGTGCAGATTTACTGACATAAATGTTGGTGCTGAAAACAGTTGAGTCCTGAGCTGACCCTGCCAGCCTGTCTCCTTTTTACAGGCTGTAACCTGGGTGAGGACAAAATGTCAAAGTTTCTATATTTTCGTTTCTTCCCTTTCCCCCCTATATTTGAGTAAAGGTTAATTTGGAGATGAATGGGTAATACAATGCTGGTGGTTTCATTTCTTGTCATCTGTTTCTTTAAGTTTATAATACAAATAAATAATACTCATTTTGCCCAAAGTAGCAGTATTTTTTTGTTAGATGACTGATACTGAAAGTCAGCTTATTAAATCAGAATTTTCTTGTGAATCGACATAATCTTGCAGTTTTTCCTCTTCTTTCATCAGATAACGTTTGGCCAGTAACAGAACTGCATAGTGATTTTTACTCTTCTACTGCCTCCGTTCCTTGTTGTGACTGATAATTTTTGTCATCAGTGATCCACAATAGGAACTATTCAGATGTGTAGAATGACTCCATAGCTTCTCTCCAGCCTAAAAACTCAATATCATTTCTAAGTATAACCAAGTCTACACGGTGAATGGACTAAAAGATAACTGTAATTCACAAGTGCTAGGGATGGAAGATATTAGATATACTTTTATTCAGATCTAGCTTTTCTATCTCTCTGTGTAGACAGGTGAAGTATTAGATATGACAGAATGTGCAGTTGTGGGGAAAATCACAAATCTCTTGTCTCTTGAGGAAAGGAAGGGTGAAGGCCAAAGGCTCCCAATGCTCTAGAAGTTAACTCACGCTTATTCACATGCACAAGCACACCCTCTTCTTCCCTCTCATATATGCCGGTTTACAAGTCTTTCCGTGTGAAAGGAAAGATTATCTAGTTTTTAGTGTAACATTATTCTTTTCCAAATCTCACTAATCTTATTTATTAAGAGTCTGCTTAATGAAATCAAATACACACATAATTATTTCAATTATTTTTGCATTATAATAAAATGTTGAAATTTGATAGCTGTAAAAGGTATTATCTAAATTTAAGCAACAGAGACCAACCAACCAAAGGAAAAACAGTCAGAGACATAACTAAAAGAAGAGTGATGATTATTAGTAAAAAGTAAAAGTAATTAACTGGGGGAGAGAAAAAAAAAAACTTCAAGTAAAAAAAGGGTAGGTTTTGTTCAATCAAAATTTCAATGAAAAGATACAGGGGTACACAGTGAATTATGAGCTAACTGTGAATTAAAAGCATAGCCCTGTTATAGACAAAGTACTGATAGTCAAAATTTAGGTTTCTTGTTATCATACTGTGTCTTTTAAGATCCTACCCCTTCAAACCAAATGCGCAGAATTTGGAGTAGGTCCAGAGGAAGAAGCAAAATAACTGAAGGATTGGGAAACAGTCCCAGTGAAACAGGGTACAGGAACTGGTCTTGTTTAGTCTGGAGAAGAAAAGACTTGGAGGGAATTAATAGCAGTCTTCATGTTCATGAAGAACTTAGTCCTTCGCAGGTAGATGTGAACAGCTGGTCTCTGTTTCCTCTGAGGATAGTACAAGACAGCGGGGCCTTACATGGGGTAAATGGAATTTAGGCAAGATGTTAGGAAGATCCTCTTTACCTTGGAGGAAAGGCAGGGAGAGGATTCCCAGGATTTAAAATGTGTTGGGGAAATTATTGTTATTATTTTGGAGTCAGTTAGTCCAAATTGCAGAATAAAAGGAGAGGATACAACCTTTCAAATAGAAAGCGATGCAGGAAAGGAGACAGAGTTAACAGTGGTGAACTAGGGATAAAGGACATCTGGGGTGAAGGAATATTAAACTCTAGAAGTGTTCAATAATCAGAAAACTTGACTAGAGGGAAAATAGATTAAAGAAAAAAGGAGATTCAAAAGAGAAAAGAAAAAACAACGAAAACTTGAGGGTATGGAATATATTTGAAATCAATGCACAATTTAAATAACTTTTTGATGGTAGAAAAATTTTTTTTAAGTATTCATGTGCATGAAATATATCATAATATTAAAAGCTCTATTTGATATCTTTGGGTCATAAAAAATAGAATCAACAGATTTTTCATATTTTTTGCCCAATTCTGTTAAAAATAAAGAAAATGAGGATTTAATAACTGTTTAAGTCTTTTCCAAACTTTTGATCTTATGATACTTGGGAAAATTGTGATTGTATGGTAAATAATGGTACATTCATAGCACATAAAGCAAGAAGAAAAACTAGGTAGAATTCCAGGAGCAATATTAAAACCCAGAAAAAATGATTTCAAAAGTCATCGCCATCCTTATCTTTAAATACTTAGTGATCCAGGTTTTATGAGGTTTAAATATCAGAATGGGATACATGAATTAAAGAAATTTAGAGTCTAAGATTGGTTGTCCTATGATAAGAATGTTGCTTATAGGTAAATCAATCACGTGGGACTGCAGAAGCTATTGTACTTAAAATGATGCTTAGGTGTATAAATATAGAAGTATTAATGGCCATTTTGGCAAGTTGAATTGTTAAAAGATGTGCATGTTCATTAGTTTTTAAAATAATTGCAGAGGTTAAAATTTCCAGTCTTCTAAAATGATGTTAACCAAATATTAGAATTGTGCTTTTAAACTGTGAGTTATATCATGGGTCTGGATGAGTAGTTTGACTTCTAGATTCTATGTTTAATTGATCAATTTACTTGTAACCTTTATTTTTTCAGATAGTCACACTACCTCTTTGAAAATGGAATAAAATTTGTGTATGTTTATCTTTGTTGAACAAATTTTCAGTATTTCACAGCTGTATTTTGTCATTGATAGGTTCAGTCTAATGTGTTTTGCAATGCACTTTTTTTATGCTGTTTAAAACTTTCCATTACTTTAAAATGCAGAAAATAGAATAGTCCATATTTGAATTTATTTTACCAAGATGGTAGTTATGTATATTTTATAACATTCTGGTACACAGATCTTAGTAATCTAAAAAAGATCTCTGCAAATATTTTTTTTACGACTTTTCAAGCACTTCTCTAGTAAAAGATTTGGATTTGAAGATATTCATATTCTCTCTTTCCCTCTCTCTTTCTCTGTCTCTGTCTCTGTCTCTCTCTCCCTCTCTGTCTCTCTCGACAAAGAAAAGCCTTTTGTTCTGGTCTCTCTGGCACTACCTCATTCTGTGACTTTCTGCTGTCCCCTAGTGGCATGTTAATCTTCTTGACTACTGTGTGATCGCTTCTGGAACCAATTCTCTACTCTTCTGTGCTTTTTTGTGACTCTCATTAGCAGACATTTAAAACACTATTACACAACCCATGAGCTGCTTTTGAGAAGCAATAACCCTGTTCTTTAGCCCACACGGTTTTCCATTTATGAATTCTTACCGGAGTAAACATGTCCAGGGAATGCAGGCTCTCTAGATGCATTGTATTATCTCATCACAATAAACATTTTAGGTTTTCAGAATTTTAACTCAAAACTGATGAAAGCATAATGTTATCAGTTTTGACTGGCCTATACATAACCTACAGTAGCTAAAAGGTAAATTGTGACAGGTCAGATTATTTATGTCAATAGGTTTACAAACAAGAAAATGTACTATTCAAAAGTACCATTTTCCTCTGCTTTTAAAATTCTGGTTGGTCACTATCATTGTTGTATTTGCTCTTCTCCTGGTAACATTTTTTTTTTCTATGAAATAGTTAGATACAATGAAACTATTGGAAGAAGCAGATGCAGTTCATTTATATAGAGATTTTATAGCATATACCAAGGTGATTATAAAAACGTGAAAAATTTTCAGAATTAGTTGTCTTTAAATGAATCAAAATTATTTTTAAATTTTAAGATGAATTGGCTATTTTATCTTCTCTCTGTCTATGCTTTATGTGCTGAGAAATAATGTTCTGCTTTAATATGGGGATGGTAAATTTTTCAGCATAGCATTTTGGTTTTCTGAATTAGTCATTTCAAAATGTACGTACTGAGGGTGGAATATAAGAATTTTCTTAGAAACGGTGGTGTTTTTTTTTTAACTTAATTTTAACTCATGAAGAATTACTCTATGCCTGGTTTACACAGTTCTTTTAAAGATGGTTAAAAACAAACCAAGAGGGGAGGGGGAGGGGGGAGGGCAAAGACGGGGAAGAGGCCAGAGGGTGCACAAGGGACTGAGGTGATGGTGCACGGGTGAAATGGTGGTGGGTACCC
>JAGFMF010011739.1:5332874-5392940 GCA_019455555.1 Galemys pyrenaicus | reverse complement strand
TCCCCACCCCGGCCGGCAGCAGGGATCGAACTCGTGCTGCAGTGGCTGCGGTTTGCTTCGTAGTGCGTTGCTTAACCCACTGCGCCACCAGGGGAGGCCCTCAACAGTTAGATTTCTAGGGTTTGTTTTAGTTTCACTTTTTCCTATTTTGTTTCTTTATAATTAACATACAAGTAAATCATCTGCTATTTGTCTTTGTCTTTCTGACTTATTTCACTTAGCATAAGCCCTTCCAGTTCCATCGATATTGTCACAAATGACAAGAGCTCATCTTTTTTATATATCTGAGTAATATTCCACTGTGTATGTTTGTACACACCCCACAGCTTCTTAATTTACTCATCTATTATTGGGCACTTAATTTGTTTCCATAACTTGGCTATTGTAAATAATGTTTCAAGAAGCATAGGAATGTCCTCTTTAAATTAGTGTCTATATCCTTTTTAATAGATACATAGGAATGGAATTTCTGGATCATGAAGAAGACTCATTTTTAATATGAGACCTCTGTACTATTTTTCCAGAGGGCTGGGTTAGTCTACAATCCCACCAAAGTGCATGAAGGTTCTTTTTTCTCCACACCCTTGACCTTGCTTCTAGTGTTTTTGACATTAGTCATTCTTATAGGTGTGAGATGATATCTCATTGTGTTTTTGATATACATTTCCCTTTTGGCAAGTGCTAATGAACATTTTTTTCATATGCCTATTGGTCATCTGTATGTCTTCTTTGGAAAATTGTTTATTTAGGCCTTCTGCCCATTTCTTTGATTCAGTTCTTTGTTTTCTTTTTATTGAGTTGTATGAGTCCTTTTTCAATCTTAGAAATTAGTCCTTTGTGAGGTATATGATATGATTTTTCCCCTCCCATTCAGGATGTCTTTTGTTTTAATGATAATTATTTTTCGCTGTACCACAACTTTTGAGTTTGAATTAGTCTCTCGATCACTTATTTTTCCTATTACAGAAAAATTAAAATGGATTAAAGACCGAAGTCAGGAGATGAGGACAATGGGACTTTTTGAGAAAGCATGGACTAAATCTGTAATGTGATTTATCTGTCTATCAATATTTGTTGGTCCCTCATCATGTGGTAGGCATCATTACAGGAATAGGGGTACACAGATATCACGCCAGAGAATTCAGAACTCAGGGCTTTGGCAGCTTAATCAGCTTGCTTTTTTGAAGTGATCATGGTGCTATAGGGAGAAGAATAGATTGGAGAAGGGTTAGAATGGACTATGAAAGACCATGAAAAAGGAGACTCTTTGGGGAAGATCATTAGTGCCTAATTTGGAATTTCATTCACTCTAGCTTTGTTTTACCCTTATTTATTTGAGGAATTATAGAAATATAGAATTGTATGTATGTTTTCATACATATAAATGCAATCTGGGTTTAAATCCAAGTCTGGGAGATCTGAACACATTATTTAACCTCTCTATGTGTTAGTATCTTCATCAATGAGATAGAGATAACAAAACTTATACAATATTTTGAAGATTAAATAGTGAATGTAAATCATTTAGCGCAGGGCTCAGGATACAGAATATGTTTAATAAGCCAGTGTTTTTTAAATTTAAATCTCCATCAGAAGTGTTTGTTGAATCTAGAAAAAATGTAGTGGCTTGGATCATATTCTAATCTTATTGGATATGAATATCTGAGTATTTGATCTAGATGGATGAAAATCACTGTAATAAAGACTCAATATTAAAAATATTGGATGGCTTCACTTATAAGAGGAATGTAGAGGGAACAAATAATGGACTAAGGAAAAATTAAGAAATTAAAAATCAAAATCAACAGACAGCTATAAATCTGAGACATTCCCCAGGGGAATAGGGGGGAGAAGGAGCAAAATGGATGGGAAGAGCACAAGGGACTATGGCAATGAGACATGGGTGAATTGGTGACTCATTCACCAGGATGAGAAATATACACTGTACAAAAATGAAAATGTAAAATATATGTAAAATTTAAAAAGACGATTATTATCAGTTATCATTAACATTATGCATATATAACATATTTAATGAAATTAAAAAAATGTTTGATGCCATGATCCAGTGACTACCTATATGGAAATATGAATTTTATTATGCTCTTATGCATGTGATTGTAATGTTTGGGCAGTATGACTTGAATTGTGTATAAAAACCTAGGAAATAATATTATGTTGCAATTACTGTTTGTTTGTGTACATACATTGTGTGCATACACATTTGCACATGTATAAATCAGATTCCCTGGTGTGAGTGCAGAAATTTGAGGTAGCTAGTATTATATGAAAGCTGTATTTAAGAAAAATCATCTGTGTACTAGAATAAGGTCAAACCACAAGTGAACTGAACTTCACCATCTATTAACAAATGATAATAAAACATTTATTACATTGTCCACTCTTGCTTTTTTGTATTTATGGTATATTCCAAGGAGATTTCCCTGTTGGGATAAAATTTCAGAAGCAGAGATGGGGGAAAGTTTAAATAAAAATGTTTTATTATTGATTCGGCTGTTGCTTGGTCTGACCATATACATCGTAGAAATAATATAGCTTCTTTTTTTTATTGGTCCTATAAGGTAATAGCATAGCATAGCTATTAGTTTATTTTGTAACTAACCTTTGAACTACTTTCTGAGTTGGTTGTTTTCCAGAAAACAGTACATTTGATAGAGCAAACACTGAAGGATTTTTTAATAATGTTAAGTGTACTAAAGAAGAAGATGCTGAAGAAAAGATGTAGTTTTTTTTCTGGTTTCTGACATTTTATGGACTTGAAATTTCTTACTCTATTACCACAGTCATTATAGTGACAAAACCTCCTGCTCTGACAAGATTTAGGGATCTCTCCATGTTTATGGATAATATTTATTTCTTAAAACTAAACAGTGAATTGCTTTCATCTATTTCATGACAGTATCATGCATATATGAAGAAAAAAATCTTTATGAAAGCATTCCAAACCAAAATAAATTTATCAGGAAGTTAGGTGTAATCTGTAAAGGATCTTTTGAAAATGTGAATGATACCTGGTACTGTCATATGATCCATAGAAATCATTCCTCAAGACATCAGCGATGTATATGTATTCATGGTCATATATTTGATATAAATGCATTACAATGATCAGAGACCCTGATAATGAAAATCTAAGTGAAAAGTAGAAAATATTGTTTAGCTATTTATAGAAATTCCTCCTCAACATAATTATTAAAAAAACCTCAAGATTGAAATGCTTTTGTATCAAAGAAAGCTGATTAAATAATTATCATAGCATTTATGTATTTTCCACTACTCGTCAAAATATTCTGCTAACCTTATGAATGATTATGGACATATATTGTCAAGCATCACCAAACCCATAAAATTCTTATGGAGTATAAAGCCACATATGATTAAACTCTCCAAATGAAGAAGTCTCTCATTACCAGTCCACCAGAAAAAGAGGGTATCTTCATGTTCAAAACTTTTGAAAAATAATGCACCTGTATTTCCTCTTTGAGATTCACAATATTATTTATTAAATATTCCTTTGCAAATAAAAAAATGAACTTTCAAAGTAATTTACAATCAGTACAATATTAATATTCCTCAGAATTTCTACTGCATAGAACACATGCTAGGTAATATTGCAGTAGATAGTTTCTGGCTCCACCAGCTGGGCCAAGAGTAGACCTGTGGGAGATAGAATTTTTAGGCAGTGTGTGCCGTCAAACCAACTTGATGCTGAAGAATATTCAGAGAGAACACAGGGCTAAAACAGGTACATGAATATTGACTATCAGGTCTGCAGTGCTGAAAGAGGGCCAGTGTGGGAGAGTCAGTAATGCAGAAGAAGCTAGAAGTATTGAAGAGAATAGATTTAAGTGTGAGAAACAGGAATAAGTCAGTTGTTCAGAATCAAACTGCAAGAGAGTGAGGGATGTCCTTTTAAAGTGCTGTATATTACAGGGTAGGGGTGCAGGGAACCTTTAACTTTCCTAATAGATTTTCACTGCACAAAGACTGAAGAAAACATTAGAAAATAGTGTCTTGGCTATATATCACCTGCAGGATTTTACATTTTGAGTACACTCGGGACTAGAGGAACTGCTGAGCAACTTAGATGGACTGGAGAAGTTCTCCAATACTTTATATATATTTTTTACATTATTATTTTTTTTTTGTACAGTGTATGCTTTCTCCTCTCAGGTGTAGTCCCCATATAATTCCCACCACCAATTCACTTGTGCACCATCCCCATAGTCTCTTGTGCTCTTCCCTCCCCTGTTTTGATCCCTCTCCTGCCCCCATCTTGCAGTGTCCCTGATTTATAATTGCATGTTAATTTTGTTTAATTTATAGTATTTCTTTTTCCTTATCCCTTATTTGATTCCCCTACATTCCTCCTATAAGTGAAACCATCCAATATCTTTTTCTTTCTGGCTTATTTCACTGAACATAATCCCTTCCTGCTCCATTCATGTTGCTGTGAATGGCATTTTTTTTTTTTTACTGCTGAGTAATATTCCATTGTGTGTGTGTGTATGTGTATGTATATATATGTGTGTGTGTACACCACATTTTCTTTATCCAGTCATCTATTTTGGGGCATTTGGGTTGCTTCCATATCTTACCTGTTGTAAATAGTGCTGCAATAAACATAGGGATACAGGTATCCTTTTGAATAATGTTTTTTGTGACCTTTGGGTAGTCATAGGAGTGGAATTACTAGGACATATGCCAGCTCCATTTTTAGTAGTTTGAGGAATCTCCACACAGCTTTCCATAGTGGTTGGACCAGTTTACATTCTCACCAGCAATGTAGGAGAGTTCCTTTTTCTCTATATCCTCACCAACATTTGTTGTTGTCAGTTTTTTTTTAATATGTGCCATTCTCACCGGTATGAGGTGGTACCTCCTTGTAGTTTTCATTTGCATTTCCCAGATTACAAGTGATGTTGGACATTTTTTCATATGCCTGTTGGTTATTTTCATGTCCTCTTTGGAGAAGTGTCTTTTTAGCTCTTTTGTTCATTTTTTATGGGATTGATTACTTTGTTTTTGTTGAGTTGCATCAGCTCTTTGTAGGTCTTTGTGATTGGTTCCTTATCAGTAGTATTGTGTGCAAAAATTTTCTATACTTTTTAAATTTGATCTAGTGCTGGGTGTTCATCTTTTCCTTCACTTTCTTTGCTTTGGGGTATGTATCTTTAAAGATGTTACTGAGATAGATGTCACGGTACTGTTTTGCCTATATTTTCTTCTGTATGTCTTATGATTTCAGGTCGCATGTCCAATTCTTTTAAGCATTTTGAGTCAGTTTTTGTAAATTTGGTGTGAGGTAGTAGTCTAGTTTAATTCTTTTGCATGTAACAGTCCAGTTTTCCCAGTACCATAATTAAACAAAGTGTCCTTGTTCCATTGTCTATTCTTTGCTCCTTTGTCAAAGATTAGCTGTCCATAAATTTGTGGGTTTATTTGTGAGTTTTCTATTTGAGTCCATTGGTCTGTAATGTCTGTTTTTGTTCCATTATCATACAGTTTTAGTTATTATGACTTTGTAGTTCTCCAGTACTTTTTTATGTTATGATTAGAAGTTAAAATTGGTAGTGCTTTTGTTACCTTTCCCAAAGAATAAATAATAAGACTGTTGTTGGTCAACTGTCTACAGAGTTATACCAGGATATAGTAACTGACATAGCAATCTTTTATAGCATATACCAACTAGTAAACTTCACCTCAGCAGATCTAGGAACAGCAATGAAAGTAACCTAAGTGAATACCTGTGGACTTCTTTATAGTGAGAACTATTTTCTTGAAACATATGTGCCAGACTTATTGGAGATTTTCAACTACTTTAGCTAATGGAACAGCTTCCTTGGGGTAAGTATATAAAGAATGACTCACAAACTATAAGTTATTGGTTATTTCCATTATGAGTAAGTGTTCTGGAACCAATTTATCTTTGTAATCTCAGAATCTAACATTATCAGCACATAATAGGCAATTTTTTTGATGAATAAATGTTTAGTTAATAATGAAGTTAGACAATAACAAGCAGAAAAGCAAAAATATGTGTATTAAGAATATCCTGTATGTATATTTTCAATCATATAACAGAATTGCCATCATTAGGCATATATAATATTAGACAGGTCAGCTGATGCATATTAGTAAAAAATGTTTTATATATATTTTTCTTTTTGGAAATTGACCTTAATTATGAGAGACAGGTGCAATAGAAGATCCTATGAATAGTGACTATAACTGTAAATTAAAGAGCAACCTTAATGAGCTCACAGTATTATAAAAGTAAGTTGATCTTTTCTCCATATTACAAACTGATTAGTTCTGTCTTTGAAAATGGAGAGCAGTAAATAAAGCAAATGTATTCATATCTTTTGTGCTTCAAGATGACCTATGTGTATGCAAGAGTGAAAAATTTTAAGTGTACATATTCCACTTTTAACTGTGCTGTCTAGCCTGTCCATACAAAACCTATTTCTGTATCTCAGAACTCAGAGTAGGCAGATGACCTGGGATGAAGGAATTTTGCCAATAAAAAGCATTTGAATAGAGACAGAGACATCAACACCAACCTAACATGTAACAGGCTGGTGCAGACAAACATGTGTAAGACCCTTAGACATTCTCTTCATCTTTAAGAGAAGTTAGAATCATTAGGTTTCCCTTAATCTAAATAACTTCTCCTCTTGTCTTTTTCACTTGTCCTTTTTCTGTTTCCCCATTCTGAATGCTGGCCCATCATCATGTTCATCTCACTTTGTTTTTAATTCCAGTCAGGTGTTCTGATTCAGATTGCCAATATCAGCCTTCCTTGATAGTTTGATTTTGTGCTAATTAACCATATAATTTTTGCCATGAAAGATTCTAGTGCCATTTTCTGAAAGATTCCTTAATCCACCTGCATAGTATCTTATGGGAGCAAAAAATGAAGGAACTCATTCTTGACTTGTTTTTCCTCCTCAACACTCCACCTCCCCTCCTCTTCTTCTTTCCTCCTCCCTTTTCTTTCTATCACCCTCTCTTCCTTCCTCTCATTCTTCTAATCACTGTTGCTTCAAATTCATTAAATTTTAATGTCTTTAAGTATGTTAACTGAATAAATCTATTCTAGAATCACTGACTAACCAGTAGCAGTTTTGTTACGTATTAAGTAATTAGTCTATGTGAATAATTGCTATTCATTGTTATGCAGCAGAAGGACCTAGAACAATTTGACCCAGAATAAGTCAGGTTTGATGGCTGTGGTTAGAACCAATATATTGTATATAGGGTTACTGAAGGTAGTGACCCCTTTATCCCAGTCTCCCAAATATAGCAGATAGGATAATAAAGGAGAGCAAGGTGGTATCAAAAATGTGGCATGGCAAGTTCTTGAAGACATGTTCTAACTTTATTAATCTTGACTAAGACTATAATTTTTGGATTGATTCTGATAATTTTCATGGGTATATTCAATTATTTCAATGATATATCTTTGTAATTTTTAAAAGGATACCAGATGTATAAAATTGGATTTTCCAGACCCATTGATTACCATCAGTTCAGTTATCATCCTCTTCATTTTCTCACTCAGTCACAAATCCACTGTTTGATACAAAAGTTGAGATCTAGACAGTAACCTCTGACTAAGTGATCCTTCTTTGTGTCTTCACCCTGCTTATACTACCTGACATAATCAGCATCATAAATCCTGGGTTCATTGTTCTTTCACTCTGCTTTAGTAATCCCATTTAACTGTGTTTCTAAAAAGTATGCATATATATTTTAGTTTAGTTATTTTTAGCATTTAAGGAATTATGGAATCATTTGTAACTTATTTTTAATTTAATATAAAATTAATATTACCCATATTGTTGCATTGTGAATAGTTGTAATATGCATTCCTTCATATTGATTGCTGTATATTATTTTACAGGGTTTTTTTTTTGTTGTTGTTCTATTGAACTTAATATTATCCTTCCTCTTTCTCTGGCTCCTCCCCTTATCTCTCTTTTCCACTTTCTTCTCTATTTTCTTCTTGTCCTTTTTGTTTTTCCTGTTCTTTCTGCTGTATGCAGTGCTCTCTAATTGCAGTAATCTACTGTACATTTCAATCCCCGAGTACTGCATGTGACCTCAACTATGTTTCCAAAACAGATAGTCTCCTCAGAATGCCACATGAGAGAATCCTGGGACAAATGTCCAGTATTCCAAGAAAAAGAAAGTGAAAATAATTGTATAAAGTAGTGACCAGACATACATACATTAGGGTTCTCTTTATTATTTCACTCCAGTAGTTCTCAACGTGGAGCATGCATCAGAATCATGCAGAAAGCTTTAAAAAGATAATAAAAAATTTAACAGAGGTAATATTAGCATACCCCCATCAGATATTGCCAACATAGTGCACCCACCACCTTGTTACCCATAGTCCACAAGAACATTCCTTTGTGCTTCCTTCCTTCTTTGTTCTCTCCCTACCCCCACCACCCCTTCTTCAATCTATAGATGCTTCAGTTCTATAGTTAGATTTTTAAGGGTTAGTTTTTATGCCTGTCTTTATCTGACGCTTAGTTTGGTTTCTCTATATTTGACATATTAGTGACACTATCTGGTATTTATCTTTTCCCTTCTGCCTTACTTCACTTAGCATTATTCCTTCCATCTCTATCCATGTTGCCACAAATGGCATGAGTTTATCTTTTTTGATCACCAAATAGTATTCCATTGCATATATATATATATATCAGAATATATACCAGATTTTGGGCTTTTAGGTTGTTTTCATTATTTGCCTATTATAAATAGTACTGCAATAAACATAGGAGTGTAGTTTTCCTTCCAAATTATTGTTTTTTGGGCAGATATCTGTGAGTAGATTTTCTGAATCATATGGCAGAACCAATTTTAGTGTTTTGAAACACCTCTATCCTGCTTTCTATAAGGGCTGATGAGTCTGCATTTCTACTAGGAGATTCTCCTTTTTTCCCCACATTCTCAGCAGCACTTGTTGTGTCTGGTCCTATTGATATGGGTTATTCTCACAGGTGTGAGATGGTATCTCATTGTGGTCTCGATTTGCATTCCATCCCCCCTCCCCCCCCAACCTCCCCACAAGGAAAGTAGTGATCAACATTTTTTCTGCTGGGTCTGTTTGCCTTCTGAATGTCTTCTTTGGAGAAGCATCTGATTAGTTCTGCCTTCCATTTTTTGATTGGTTTGTTTTTGTTGATTTGTATTAATTGGAGATCTTCCTTATCAGTCTTTTGTCAAAATTGTGGTATGAAAATACTCCCTTCCATTCATCAGGGTGTCTTTTCATCTTAGTTATTTTTTTCACCATACAGAAGCTTTTATGTTTTCTTTTGTTACCCTTGCCTTGGGGGATATTCATCCCTAAAGTCATTATTGAAGCTTATGTCATGATGTATTTTGCCTGTTCTATGTATTATATAGTTCTAGGTTTTACATCCAAGTCTTTTATCCATTTTGTATTGATTTTGGTGTATGGTGTGAGATATGATCAAGTTTTATTCTTTTGCTTGAAGCTGTACCTGGACAGCTTGTTAAACCACAGATTGCTGGACTGCAACCCAAGTTTCTGATTTGTTAAGTCTGGGATGGACCGTGATGATTTGCATTTCTAACCAGTATGCAGATGATGCTAATCCTGTTGGTCTGGAAGCCACATTAACAACTACAGGTGTATTTGAAAATATTTTTAAAGCACTATTCATATAAAACCTTCTATTAGTCTCACATTATATGGGATGGGTTTGGAAGCTGACATCCAGTTGGGCACCCATGGTCAATAATGTGGCTAATCCTTCAATAAACTTTCGATTTTGTTGGGAAAAAATAATCTTCCTTCCTCTGAGCTCTATAAATTTAAATTAATATTTACCTTTCCTATATACGGGTTGAGGGTATTTCCTTAAATAAAGGAAGTAAACAAGTTTCAAGATAATGTCACTTATTTTCAAACTTTTTTGGAATGTATTCTGATTATATTCCTTAAGTTCTACTTAGACCTCATTCTATCTAATGGGTATGATTTTGATAGATTGGACATAGGCCATAGTTCGGTATATCAAATAATATTTTAAAAGCATGTCTTAAAAAAATCCTTCTATATTGTGCTTAATTAGCTCCCAATTTATATTTTTTGTGAATGTCCACATTCTGTGTACAGTGACATCTCAAACAAGAACACACAAGCACAGGAGATATAGAACTAACCTACACATGTACTAGGAAGGAATATTGCCAGAAATATAGTGACTTCCCTTAGATATCTGTGCAATTTTAGTGGCAAAAATTGTGCATTTTCATTGTATGTCATGTACAACTTCAGGCCTATCTTTTTCCAGCTCATAAATGTAACTGATTTGCATCTTCTCGGCTCCTACAATATCTCCATAAACCTCTCTTCCTAGAAGAAACACAGCTTCTTCCATCAAAACAAGTCTTTAAAAATATTTATCAAGCTGCAATAAACAACACTCCTCAAATGTACTGTACATATTAAAAAAAAAAAAACCTCTTAAGGGGTAACACCAGTTTAATTTTTACTTATTAGGTTCCGTATCTTCAGCACTAGTAAATGATGTGGTCAACCTGGCATATGAAAATAAACATCTTTTTTTAAAATCTCAGATGATCTGTATTCCCTTCTGTGGTTATTTAGAGAGATAGAAATCTCATCTTTGAAAAAACTGTTTATAGTAGACAAGGATTTATTTGGTACTGTGAATAATAACTATAGTTAAGTAAATGGAAATGTACCAGATAAAATTATATTGCCTTAAACAAATAATAATGTTGTTAGCTCCTTGGTTCTGATCAGGTTCTTCAATGCATTTATTAATTTGCATCATTTAAAGTAGGAATCCATATAATATAGTAAAAATTTTCACTGGAGTGGTGAATGAATTGCTGCTGCACCAGGACTCAAGATTACTTGGAAGCTTGGGCTGCAGGCAACTAGGAGCCTAAATGAGTCCCTAAGAGCAACAGCACATAGACTGAATTTGGATTTGCTGACTGATCCACCCTATAAAAACCAGGGAAACTGATAGCAGGGAAAACCACAAGTGTAATCTTAAGAGGAATTAAGCACAAATAATAGGAGTAACAATAAATAAACAAGTTATAATTTATGTGAATAGGTGCTATGTCAGCTCTGGTTATCTTAAAAATTGTTTTTTTCTTATTACCCATAAAAATATTTTAGTTGCCACATATATTTTCTCCACATTCTTCCTTTTCTGTTCATCATTTCTTTCATTTTTCTCTTTTCTCACTTGTTATCTTTGCCTTACCATACCTTTCTTCTTTTTTTGCCTTTCTGGTTCCAATTCTGCAAAACCTTCTCATTCTTCCTTCCCTTATGTCAAGGATTCCCTAGGTACGGAATAGAAAAAAACAAACAAATGGGCTGATTTCTGTCTTAGACTTCCTAGATGAAGAATAATGAGAAAATACAAAATAATATTAATATAGGGGCACCACACAAGATATTATAGCTTGGATCAACCAAATGGTAGATCAGTTGACCTAACTTCCTAGTATGCTTCCTATTTAAATTTCCTGTGAAACAGGTTCGTGATGGATTCTTCAGCTTCCTTACCGGTCCATGCTTCCCATGGCCATTAGCATGCTCATTATATTTTTCTAGATTAAGACCTTTGGTTTTATTAAAGTCATTCATTCACTTGAACACCCAGCAATGAATATACTGCTACTCTCTACCTATACAGAAAAATAAAAATTTTTAACATTGCAAATATATCTATCATTCTTCAGTCCATCTGGTTTTTCATCTATATCCTTTCCATGTGAGGGGGTATAATGTCTCTTTTCCTTCCACCTGACCACATCTTATTCATTCTTTGAGTTGGCTCAGATGAATTTTGTTCTGTGAAAATATTTCGACCAGTTGCTTACGTTGGAAGAGTTTGATGTTTCTTGCTCATGAAGCATTTAAAAAAATACTTCTTTTATTGCTTCAACAGTCACTCTGTTGGGACTACATGTCATGTAACCTTTGGAAAACTTCACTGTGTTCTTGTGTGCAGTCCACATTTTTCCTTGGTGTAGTGTAGTTGTTTTATTTTGATTGATTTTTCAAAAAGTATCTTTCATAATAAAGTTTAATGTATGTTTCTTGTAGCATTTTTGCAAAATGCAGGAAAGCAGAATAAAGAACATCCAAATTCTACCCTTCTAGAATTTTTTTCTATGTATGGATTTTATAATTTATTATGTGAGTTTTAAGGTAAAAAGTCCTCCTTTACCTTCCTAGTTTTTCAATTTTGCAATATAGATATATATGTATTTTGGAATATCTAGTCTATACATAGTTTAAATTTATTTTGGACCCAAATCAATTATAAATTATAAACTCAAAAAACTAAACAATGCATGTAAAATAGACATTGACTTTTTCTTCATATTCTGATCATTGTACTATGTTTTTCTATTATGTTGCTTGGAATTCTCACATAACCCTGCAAGGCAGGTATTTTCATGTCAATTTTACAGATGAGGAAACTGAAACTCTGAAAAGTTAAATCACTTATCCAAGAACAAAAAACTGTGGTGATGAAACAGGGCTCAAATTCATTAGAAGGCATAAATGTAGAATTACTCTTCTTTCCTTACTTCTTTTCAAAATTGTATCTTTGATTCTTGCCTGATATTTCTTTCTGATTAACATTATAGAAAGTTGGCCAAATTTTGAAACTATAGTGATATAATACTAATTAGATTTTGTGATCACAAAATTAAAAAATCTTCATTTAGGTCCAACATTTCTCAATAGTCAGAAATCTTTTGTTACTGCAATGATATTTTTTCATTATACTTTTATAACTATTTGTTCTTTATATATGAGAAGATATTGACTCTTAAAATACTTTTGTATACATGCTGAGGTATTAGGGATCCAGAATCACAATGTTTGTAATTGTATCTCAAATGCCTGAAGGGGGGTGGGGAGGGGGAGAGAGAGACAGAGAGACAGAGACAGAGAGACAGAGAGAGACAGAGAGAGGCAGAAAGAGAGAGAGAGGGGGGAGAGAGAGAGAGACAGACAGAGAGACAGACAGAGAGGAGAGAGAGAGAGAAGAGAGAGGAGAGAGAGGGGAGAGAGATAAAATGAGAAAGCAAATGTCGAAAAATTTTAATAATTGATAAATTTTTGTTGTAGAAATGTGGCTGTGTAATGCACTACTCTTTGAACATTCTTGCAGGTGTATGTTTCCAAAATAAACAGCTGGAAAAATGACGTATTTGGTCATTTAATAAGCTCATTAATTCTAATGCTTTTATGTTGATTCTATGTGTCGTGAGGTTCTAGATATACAACATATTAGCTGTAAATTGTCATGATGTATTTTGTATTTTCTAATCATTACATCTCTTATTACTACTTTATATCTTCTTGAAATTAACCAACAGTTCAGAATGATGGTAAATGAAAACAGCAGATACCATTTTGGTAATGTTCTATGTTGAATTGACATAGCTCTAAACTTATTTTCCCTTTTAGGTATGAGGTAGCTCCATATCTATCAATATTAATTTTATTTATTTGGCTAATTAACCCTTTCTGGTTTTTGTTCCCAATGAAATTTCTTTCAACTTGGCTAGTGAATTTTATCAATATGTTGGGTAATGCTTTATTTTCTAATTTTACTGATATTTAGTCTTCATTAGTCTTTCTAAATAGAGATTAGTAAATGGTACCAGCAAAAATGCCAAGACATAATGAATGATAAATATTTATTATAACAAGAAGTAGTAAAGGAGAACAATGAATAGAGGAAAAGTACAAAGACAGGATTGTGTCAAAAATAATCGATCTTTTACTGTTTTTGCGGTCATAGTTGTGAATTAAGAGGGATTTTCTTAATTACAAATCTGAAATTTTCTTTCATTTACATTGAAATTTGAGGTTGACATTTCCGACCTAATCCTGGCCTGCCGGAGTAAATAACTAAACTTTGTTAGACAAAGAAGTGCAGAGGAGTCATCTTGCTTCTGTGGACCTATGCTAATATGTCTAATAGTATTTTAATATCCTTGAATGTAAACTGCTTGTGAAGAGAAGCTCATTATTGTGGTGTATTCTATATGCTATTAAGGTTTCTGAGTGAGGAGACTTAACACTGAGAAACATCACTCTTATTGAGGTTAACATTTGTCTGATTTATGAAAATGGAGATAGCTATCTTTAAAAATAGTCTTAAATATCTTAAGATGTTTCACAGTATCTTCTTTTATTGAGGTGACAATGGAACACAACATTGTATGTGATTCAGTCATGGGATCACATCTCTTCAGATGACTGTCACCACACCGTGTCCACCACCAAGTTAACCTTAATCCATTATTTCACAATATCTTATCAGCAATTTTTTCTTCATGAAAGACTGGTGTGTTTATAGTAGCTCTGTTTACAGTAGCCAAGATATGTAAACAATCTAAATGTTCCAGAACAGATGAGTGAAACAAGATGTAGTACATAAAGAAAATGGAATACTACTCAGTGATTAAAAAAGAAACTCATGCTATTTCTGGCAATATGGATGGAACTAGAAGGGATTATTCTGAGTAAAGTGAGTTATAAGGAGAACGATAAATACTGAATGGTTTCACTTATATTAGAATCTAGAGAAACTAAACAAAGGATCAGACAAAGACAAACTGTAAGAGTGACTCTTGAAAGCAGACATAGATCTGAGGTACTCAGGAGGGGAGAGAGAGGGAGAGAGGAAAAGTATAGAACATTGGGGAAGGGAGTGTAGTAGAAGGTCATGGAGGACTTTGGGCACTTTGGAGGTGGGAAAACCATGGTGACCGCACCTGAGGGAAATAGTCTATATTGTGAAAAAATCAACAAGGACTTTTAAAAACAAAAGTAAAAAGAAAATAAAAGATCATCTGGTAGCTGAGATTTCTTTTTAACCTCAAGGTGCTATAATTCAGTTATTTTTTATCTTCCTTAATTCTTATTTTTTATCTTCCTTAATTCTTATTTTTTCTATGTCTTGGCACATCATATCAAGAAGTACATTTTTTCCTCCTCTGTTTTATTTCACTGTAGGCACTTGTTATTGGAACTGCACGAATATTCTCCTCACCTTTACTGCTGGAAACTTTTTAATATTATTGCTGTTAGGGTATCAAGTGCCCATTACAAACAAATCTGACTTTTAGATGAACCTGATAAGATGGATGTTATCCAAAGAAATCAAATATGATCTCCTTTCCACAAGATGGGGCAGGTGGTGTCTCAGAGGCCTGGTCTGGGCAATGATTTGGAATTTGGAGCCAAAGGAGGCGGAGGCAATTAGCAGAGGCAAATCTTAGGGGTTTCCAAGGTCACTACACAAGATAAACAGTCTGGGAACAGTTGCCAAAGCCAAATGGAACAAAACAAGTAGGGCGAACCAATTCTCAAAGCCAAGAGGGTTGAAAGCAAGAGTAGATGATTTCTGAAAAGGGGCTAGAGCAATGGAATTAAGGTTAAGAGTAGAAATACTCTCCAGTCTATCGTTTTGTATGATACCATATCTACACCTCAGTGGAAAAGGCAGACACTAGTACTCACAGTAAACTAATACTCTCAGACAATAGTCATTTATAAAAATATTGTGTGTTAGCTAAATACAATGAAAAATCTAAACAATAAAGAGGAATAGTTAGAGATTATGTTCTCAAATAGTTTACTTTCTAATAGGGTGGGAAGATGTTACTAGAAATATATTAAAAAGTAAAAAAATCTCAAATATAAATTGATTAATAGGGAAAAATGGGCTTGCTTATTGCCTTGTTCAGTACATATGTAAGGGGGAAAATAGGAGAGGAAGAATGGAAATAATTCAGGAAGAAAAGTTTTCCAAAACTTTCCAGAAAGTCATATCTTTAAGACATTTTTTTTTTAGTTTAGTACATTTCTACCAGAATTGAATTTAAGAAAACAAATATACAGAATACAGTACATAAAACTTTAATATTAGGGAGGCACTGGCAATCAACCAATCACTGCCCTCTGCATGAAGTTACTGCAGAACAGAGTGTTTGAAGGGCTAGCCCAAACCACACAGCAGTTCCCTATGTTCTAGCTGTCTAGTTAATAGGCATTTGCAGGAAATGCCTGTTCTTGTGAAACTATGTTAACTAATGGTAAGTCAGTTTTTGTTGAGCAATTCTATATGCTCGATAAATTGCACATGAATAAGTTTCATCAATCTGTTTTCAACAACTGAAAACGTTAAGTCTGATAAGCTTGTTCAAATGGATGCAAGAGAATTTATACAACTCCCTAGTCATGTGATGGTTCACTGATGTATATATTAACACTGTGAAAATGCCTTTTAGATTCCATACTATTTCTTCTGGTGCTTTCTCAGATGTAGTATTAGGACACGCTTTATAACAAATATTATATCTGGCTAATCAAGCACTGGTACGGATCATGCCAATCATCTACTTTCTTTTGCCTTTAGACTCAGTCATGAAAACTTTCTACTACGACTTAATACCAGTGCTACAAAATGATCCTGAAGTTTACATTTACCTATGATGTTGTCTATATTCCTTTTTAAGCATCATCAAGGAAACCAAAAAAGTAAAACATGACCAATTTATGGGTGTACAATGATTTTTATTTTTTAATATCTAAGCCTTGGTAATGAATTTGGAGGACAAATGGCACAGCTTTGCCTAGGTATATGTGAGAAGTCTCAGACACACAAATGTCAGAATGTATTAATAACAGAACTACCAAAAAACACAGTTGTGGATTAAATAATACTCCCCCCAAAAAAGTTCTTCTTTTCCAATAAGTATGGAATTTGTTAAATAAAGACATTAACTTCTTTGTAGACTTCATTTCAGGTAGTATAAGTAATTATTTGCAGAGTCAGCAAAGTGTTAAAGGAAAAGGGTTATGTTTGCCAATTCAAAATAATCTTGGGATTAAAGTTTTTTTTATTTTTCAGTAATTTTCTTAGACAGCACTTCAATACTCAAAAACATATGGTGTTTACAATTTCACCCACAGGCTATTTTTCCAAAATGACTTCACTGATGGGCAATCACAGGATTTGCAGAGTGGATTTTCATTTCTTAATTTCATTTCTGATTCTTAACTCTTTGCGACTATCACATCATCCATGCCCCTCGATGAGTTAACAGATTTACTATATTGTCAGAATCGTAAAATTTGCATGTGTTCTTTAATCTATGTAAATCAGGAGTGAGTTCTTTTATTTAGATTAATACATAGACATATGTATGGGTATTATATATAGTATTATAATAGTATGTAACTGTTTTTCTTTCTCACTTATATATCCGACCATCATCTATCTATATGATGTTTTTTAAAGACATAGAACCAACTCTACTTATCATAAAAAGTCTAGCATAACATTTTAGCCATGACAAATACTTACAACCACAGAGTAGTTTAATTAATATAGCGGTTTCATTTCCCATAAGTTGAGTAATAGGACATTTAAAAAAGACATCCAGAGTTCAGAGTATTCTAGTCTATTAGTGGGTGTAGAATCATTGCTTTGTTACCATTTGGGAAGTAGTAACTTCTAGTTATGCTTTTGTGTTTAGATATTATATTTCAAATAACTGAAATATACATTGAATCTCAAATAATTGAAATACATCTTTAGTTTTGATATTTTGCTAGCTCTGCAAATTAGACATTGTTGGGAATGAGGTGAATTCTCACGTGGAAGTGACTTAGCCATCTGCCAAAGCAAAATGGAACATATATGAAAAGTCATACTTGTATAAAATGCTAGACCAGAATTTGAACCCATATCTCTTTGGTTCCAAAATACAATGAAGGACCCCGGAAATGCCAAATGTATAATGAAGGGGGGAGGGTATATAATAGTGATCTGTTAGGGCAGAATGTTGATCATTTCTACTATAACACTACTGATGATTAGACTGCTGTCCTAGCCTACTGGTGGTTAGATGGTTGGTAGACATCGCTTGTATGTGTGCATCCTTTCTAATTGCCTATACAGTGGAAGGGAGTAAAGTGCAGTTGTTAAGAGCATCAGTTCTGGACTGATACAGATCAATGCTGTGGCTCAGGTTATGTTGCATTCTAGTTATACAGTCATGGGCAAGGGACTTAGCTTCTCTACATTTCTATTTTCCTCATTAGCAAAATAAGCTTAGTAATGTACTTAACAAATATGATTATTGAACTTTGTTAAAATAGTGCATGTGAAGTCTTCTATAAAGATTGCTTAGCATATATTAAGCACTCAATAGTGTGATGTTAATTATAAAATTTAATTTATAATATTTATGTATCTATTCAATTACTTCATTATAATGTAACAGGGAAATTATGATCTAAAATATTGCTGTGTGGTACGGAAGTCCACCACATTATCATGAAAGAAAATAGAGTGAATGTTCAGAGTTGGAATACTCTAAATGGAAAATGCTAGCGCATAGCTTACGATTCACATTTTGTGTTTTATTTGAATGGTAGATGCTTTAGCAGCGTGCCTAAGTCACCTAGCACAATAGAAAATTGCTTGATATTCTAAGGTGTTAGAAATGGAATGACTACTAACTGAAACCACATCTATAGTACTGTTTCCTTTTTTAATGAGAAAGTTGAGTTTCTGATAGATTTAGTAACCTGCCCAATGTCTTTTTTTAAAAAAAAAATATTTATTTATGCATACAAGAACTGGGGCACAGGCCAGAGGTGTGGAGGGTGAGAGGATTCACCAGAGACAGAGTGCATGTCTGTTTGAGGAACAGAACAGGCAGACTGAAACACGCTGCTGAGGGGAGCAGCGGGCAAAGCAGGAGAGGTCTGCTGTGCCATGTGTGTCATCCCCCAGCCGGTCACAGGAATCAAACTCATGCTGCAGTGGCTGTGTTTTCTTCATAATGTGTTGTGCCACTCATTGGGCCACTAGGGAAGCCCCAACCTGCCCAACGTCTTGACAGTGAAAGAATCACATCTTACTCGCAGGTCACCTTGAGCCTGTGTTCTCTCTATGACTCCATGATTTTAACTGAACTTTCACGTGCTCTTTGAAGGCTAGCTGACAGGGATTTCTTTGGGTTCCAAGTGATTTTAAAGTTCTTTAGGATATCCAGGTTTGCCTTTTTTAGTGCTTTTTTTCTTTATATTTTTCAAATTTTAACAACTGTGTGTTCGTTGTACAAAAACTTGAGTATGACAGGAAATGTAAATGTAGAAAACAAGTATTATTTTTCTTCCATGCTTCCATTCTATTTATATATAGATAGATATAAATCATCACATACATATAAATGCACACACATTCAAACATTAGTGTTACTTTTATAAATAGTTTGCATCATTTGGAAAACTTAATGTCTCACAGTATTTTCCAATATGAATACATATACTTTAAACCATCCTATTCCATAATTGATTTCATTCTTTTTCTGCTTTAGGACACTAATTCTGTTTCTTAAATGTCATGATTATAGTAGAAGTTGTAGAAATCTTTGCTTGAATTTTAGATTTAGAATTAATTCCTAGACAAAGAATTACTGGAACAACTTTAAACCTGTCAATGCGTTTTGATCTTCAAAAGAAGCAACATAGTCTAACTATGAGCATAGAAGGATGGATCTATTTTTGCAAATCATCTTAATAACATTTAAAAAGTCGATTAAAAAGTAAATACCATAATAAACTGGGTTTTAGCAGCCATGCCCAGTCTTTTTAAGAACAGCATTCTAAAATTGTCATTGAACACTGCTCAGAGCTTAATTTTGCAAACGTGCCTTTGCTATTGATAAAGGCTACAATTTAAATTTATAGCTCTTTCCTGGGGAGGACCAGATGATGTTGCACACCATAAAAACCTCATGGGTTGGTAAAATGTCTTGTGTTTGCCCTATTTTTGTTCATTTTCGGCAGAGTCTAGGTTGGCAAGCAGTCTGCTTGACACGGAGGAAAATGAAAGAGCAGTGGAAGTGTGACCCTTTGCTTTTGGCAAAAGAAAGAAAAAGCAACAGTACTTCAATCGCAGGTGGCTGAAGGAAACCACAGCTATAGAGTTAAAAAAATTTCCTTCAGTTTGTAAGAAAAAATACTGATAACTCATTTGGATGTTTTTTTTTTTTTATTGCAGTATTATGCAAGGAAAGTGGTACTTAAAAAGCCATAATCCATTGCTAAAGGCATTAGTTTCCTTTTACAGTTCAGGTGCAAATGCAGTATGCTGCGAAAGACAAGTTATATTCGTTATTGCTCCTAATAAACAGGGTAGAACTGTGATCCATGTGAATTTCAAATCTTAGAACTTTTCGTATGGAATTTTTGTGAAGATAAGAGATTTGAAACCACAGCGGGAACTCAAAACCCAGCTAACGTGGTCCATTATGAATGGAGACACTTTCCTACATGAGAGTAAACTTAGCAAATGAGTCTCTCCTTTCAGTTAAGTATTTAAGGAACAGTTTAAGTGCATGAAAGAAATATTTTGTGGTATTAGAAGTTATTCAGATGTTTCAACTGGGAAATTTAATAGGCACCTTTTCAGAGCCACTCAGAGATTTTCAGCAGTTGGGTTAGAACCTGTGGGTGCATGTCGCGTGGTTAGGCATGCTTTGCAGGCCCTGAGTACAATCCTCTAAACCTTGGTATTTTCTCTCTCCGGCCTCTTTCCCTCTCTCGGCTCTGTTTATGTGTGTGGGAGAGGCCTGTTGAGTGTGGCTGATCTCTCCCAGCTGTGGCCTATTCGCTCACCCTAATTTCTTTCTCCATAGCTCATTTGGACCCAAGCAGTGGTGAAATTGCTGACTGGTGAGTGTGTCTTGCCACAAAGTCATCGGCAAGACGTGGCCACAACTAAAAGAGCATGAAGGATGGAAAACACCATCTGGACCATGCAACTCAAAGAGCATAAACCTCTCTTTTTTCATTTAAGAAAAATCAACCATGCAGCCTTTTGCTGCTTTCTGCTGTGGCCAGAAACCACTGGAGATTGCAGTCCTCTGTTAGTGAAAGAAAAAGTCCAAGGGGATTCCAGATAGGCATTGCCCTCTTTTCAACTTTTGCACACAGCTATTTTTGACCCTTATCTCTGTGAACCCTTTTCCAGCTCAGAACATAGACAGTGGCTCCCAACTCTACATCTGTCATCCATCGCCCAGAGAGTGCTCACTAAGCTCCCTGGGGACTTATTATCCAGTTGTTGGTAGACAAGGAGAGTTTGTTTTCTGTTTATGTTAGTCTCAAAACGAGTTGGGCATCCCAAAAAGTCATGTTCATGTACATTTGAGAAAAAAATGCAAAAATACCTCTTTCTGATTCCTGACCAGATTTAGTCACTTTTGACTTCATCAGCAATAAAGACCCATAGATTGTGTATTTTCAAGGTGGTACTCTGTAACAGTGATCTGGTTGCTTTTATTTTAATTGCTATTCACCATACAGTCATGAGGGTAATTAAATAATGGTTTTCTCAGTGATTTGGGTTCATCACAAATAGCTTTCATCTCTGTTGAGGGTGGTGAGAGAAGTATTTCCATATGGTGAGGACAACAGTGGATTGAGGATTAGTCACTAACAAGCTGTGTGACCTTAAGCAAGTTATCTAACCTCTTCAACCTTAGTGTCTTCATCTGTGAAAGGAGAATTGAAATGTGCTCCATCTCTGCAAACCCAAACATCTTCCTGAATCTTCAGAATGTGAGTTGAAGAGGAAAGGAAAAAAGCTGCCATTTAATACCTGCTATGTGGCAGCATCGGGGAAGAATACATGAAACATTCTACATGTATTGCTCTTTGAAGTCATTACTGGGGCTTGGCACTACTAATATGTCTTGATTATAGATGTCTAGATTATAGAGTTGTGAGTTAAAACAGTTATAGAATTCTTCAGTGCCACAAGTGATAGAGATGGAATAAAAGCTCAGGCCTCAGCCTTCCTCGTGGCACAGCGGGTTAAGCAATGCGCTATGAAGCAGACCGCAATCACTGCAGCACAAGTTCGATCCCTGCTGCTGGCCAAGGGAGTGATCCACATGGCGCGGCAGATCTTTCCTGCCTTGCCCACTGCTGCCCTCTGCAGTGTATTTCTGTTGATCTGCCTATTCTGTTCCTGGCTCTGTCTCTGGTGAATCATCTCACCCCCCCCCACCCCCTACCCTGTACCCAGTTCTTACATGCATAAATAAATAAATCTTTAAAAAAAAAAAAAAAAAGCTCAGACCTCTCCATGCCAAAGCTTGACTCTTGATAATATCGTGCACAATTGTTTCCATACATTATCCCATTTAATCTTCAAAACAATCTTGGAAGGCTGGTATCATCATTTCCATTATGTAGATAAAGGTTAAAAAATTCAGAATCTTACCAAGAGTAACACAAGAGATGTGGAACAGAAGGGCCAGGATTCATTCCTTAGATTAATTCCATGATCAGAAGTTTTTGACTAACTGGCTAGATGCCTGAACGTACCGAACTTTGTTGGATTATTAGTTATTATTGTGGTTATTTTAAAATTTTGGATTTGACTTCATGACATATTGCCCCACGTTGGGTGCCACTTGTCCCAGCCAGGGGGACAGTCAACGGGAGTCCCAAGGGGAGAGCAGCGACCGGAGGGAGGGGAGGGGCAGGAGGGAGAAGGACACCACAGAGGGAGACACACACACGCTGGCTTGGTCAAGGCATGTCTCATTTTATTGCAGATACAGCAGGCTTTATATTGTGAGCAAGGCAGGAAGGAGCAAGTTATCAGCACTCAACCAATGGACAACTTTATGACCTTATTTGGTGCCTTAGGGGCCGTCATGTGCAGTGGGTCAGGGATGATGTAGCAATTCCCCAAGGTTACAGTCCCAGGCGGGATGCCTGGACACCAACAACATATGTCATGGAAAGTATCATTTATTCTCATTATTGCACAGTCTTTCATAATCTATAGAACAAGTTTAGATTAAGATCCAGGGAGGGGACCCACATGGCACAGCAGACCTCTCCTGCCTTGCCTGCTGCTCCCCTCAGTAGTGTATTCAGTCAGTCTGTATGTTCTGCTCCCCACCCTGTCTCTGGTGAATCTCCTCACTTCCTGCAACTCTGGCCTGTACCTCAGCTCTTGAGTGCATAAATAAATAAACCTTCAAAAAATTTTTTTGAAAAAAAATTATCCTGACTCCAAAGAAAACCTTGGAGGACTTGAAGGACTAAAGGTTGGTAGGGGGTGGTGATATCACTGAGATCAGATCCATACAATTTAATTTCATAAAGTAGACTTTTGAAATTCAGATTAGTTTAGGAGTTCAAAAATGTCTTTGGAAAAGACAAATAGACGTTTCCTTGAAATCTGGAGCACATGATGAAATATTTAATATTTTTTTCTTATATTTTTATAAAGGCATAAATATATTCTGGAAACTTATCAACTGATAATTGTTAAAAAAAAAAGAGGCTGCAGAAATGGACAAAATCCATTAGTATCCACCTGAATGTGGTTAGTTTGTCATAAGTGTAGTACTACTTATCTAGCAGTGTTCATGGTTCCCAAACATGGTCGATTAGGATTATTTGGGAGTCATTAAAAAATTCCTATCTCTGGATCTCCAGCCAATTTTTTTTTAATGTTGTGAGTTTTTTTTTATAATTATTTGTGCATACAAGAACTGGGGTACAGGCCAGAGGTGGGTGGGGGTGATGAGAGGAGACAGAGTTGGGAACAGAACAGGCAAATTAGCTGAAATACACTGCTGAGGGGAGCAGCGGGCACAGCAGGAGAGGTCTGCTGCACCATGTGGGTCCCCTCCCTGGCAGAAGAAGGGACTGAACTCTTGCGCAGTGGCTGTGATTTGCTTCATAGTGTGTTACTTAACCCATTGCACCACTAGGGAGGCCCCTCCATCCAGTTTTACTGAATAACAACCTCTGGTGGCAGGAGGAATTCCCAGGGCATGTGAGGTTTTTCTTTAAAACTCTCAGATGATACCAGGTGTTACCAGTCTGGGGAAACACTGAGGTAGGCTGGCATCTAGCTGTTTAGTAGTCTCTTGAAGGAAGTCTACAAGAAGGACTCTTGATGCTGTTTTTGGCTGTGCTCCTAGAAGAACTTTGGTTTCTTACAAAAACATAAAGAGAAACTCACTTAGATGTCACTTTGTAAGACTGACCCCTGAGTCAAAGAAATTTCTTGTAATATTACTTTGCTTGCCTTGTCCAAATATGTAATTCTCCTGTTTTTTCTTTAGTGTGAACAGACATGGTGACAATTTAATCAGTGCTTTATATTTTCTGGGGTTAGAAGGGAAGAAAACTTTTCTGCCAGCTTGTGCAACAATCTTCTTCTTTCCTTATTCTAATAAGCCTATCTTTCAAAATGTAAAAAAAAAAAAAAAAGAAAAACCTTTTAATCCTGAAACTATGGTGGATTCTTTTTGTGAAGAAACTTGGGCCAGAATGTACTGTCAGAAAATTATACATTAATTTTCAAGAATTCTCTTGAGAAATATGTTTTAGAAATGTGTGCACCATATATCAGGATATTTTACTTCCTTTTAAGTCATACCATATATTTTGACATGCTCCCAAATTAACAAAATGTCTTGGTACTGAAGGACATTTTGTTGTTATTAATTTGCTTTAGATTTATAATGTTTTTTTTGTCATTATATATGATTTAAGTTTTTTCCATATTCTCTTAGCTGCAATTAAATTGTTTTTTTTTTTTTTTTGTTTTATTTGGTTTTTGAGATGATGGGAAGGACAATATTTATATTTGATTGTGTGCAAAGAATGAATAGGAATTTCTTGTGGATTATAAAAGAATGAGTAGATTTTAATTAAGTGAAAGGAGTAACTAATATTACAGATATTCAAGGTAAATTAGTTTTGGGGAAAAACTAAAATCTAAGATGGTAAACTCTGTAAATTTTTGATGTAATAGGACATTTCATTTACAATTTATTTTCTCCTCTAGCTAGTTATGATTAAGGGTATTTCTTGTCAAGGAAGTACTAAAGGCTAATCTAAGAAAAAAGTATTTTCTACCTTGTTTCTTATTGAGAACTGTTTGGTTTAGTTGCTTTGAAATGTTCCAATAGTGATGAAGCTCAAAATCAGCTTCTAAGTTATATGTGAAGAGCATATATTAGTTTTTTGAAGGCAAAGAGAAAAAAATCAGGATGTGATAGGTCTAGTTCACTGATGTCAGAAAAATAAACATACCTACAACACAAGTGCTTCCGGAGCATGAGGGCTAATGACCGCAGGTCTATTTGTTTTTAATCATTTAAATTCCATCAGGGAAAACTCCACCGAAAGGATTATTAAAATCCAAATCAAAATTCCCATTTCAAATTAAGTTCTTGGGAAAGGGGGCAGGGTAGATAGAGTTTGAAGCTGTGAATCACGCAACATGGATTTAAGCTATAACTGTATGTTATGTTTTCTGTGAGGCCATTTGAACCAAGGCTATCATAGCACCTTCCTGGGCAACTTTCCTCTCTGCATGTGAGGAAAGCTGTCTTCTAGTCTGTCTGGGTTCTCAGCCCCTCAGAAATGGCAGCACTGCAGGGCTCTGGGCCAAGAAAGGAGACTCTTGTGCATGGAACAATTCTCTCTTCTCTGTTCCAAGCAAAGTAACCCAAGATACAATTCACCTTTAGCTCAAGTGAATTATGTCACTTTCCACTAAAGAGGTCCCTTTCTCTGAGCTTAATCAGAATAGTTCTTGATATGAGTTCCCAGGCAAACCAATCACTGCCTCTTTGTTCTAGTGTCACATCTCAAATTTTATCATGCCAAGCGCTTTTGAAAATACTCACCACTGGTCAGTAAAGAGTCTTATTCTAGACTGTGCTTAAGAAAAATTCTTATTAGTAAAATAACTTATTAATTTATGCTCCATGAGTGTAAATAACATTTTTACATTAGGAAGGTAACATGAAAAATGAAATGTTACCACCAAATGAATTCTGATCAATCTTATAATGAACTACTTACTCTAAGGATAAAAATGGAATGACTAGGATTTGGAGTTATTTGAACTGCTTAGGGAGTATCTTTCCTTTGCTCTGTGGCCTGGATGACCAGGACCCACTTATAAACACAAGCTTCAGCCCCATGCAAGCAATTGCCACTTTCCTAACTCAATTCATATGCTTTGGATATGTTCAAAGTTCTAAATGAGCACACAGTCAGTAAGCTAATATCTGAGTGAAATTTAAAAAAAAAAGCCAGTAGGTTTGTGGGAATGACAAAATCAACCAGGGCACAATCCATCAGACTTTGGGGGTGAGTATTGATGTCTAAATCATTATGCAAATTATGAATCTTTCAGGCTTCTGTTACTGAAGTGTTTTTTTGCATTTTCTGGGGATTGGTAGTGCCAACAAAAAGCTAAACATTCAGCTGTGTTTAAAAATATCACACATGTTAGTTCAAACCTTTTCATTGTGGAACTATACAGAGATAAAGTCTTCACAGCTCTGTAGAGTTAAGAGTTTATTGAAAAATGAAGGAAGCACCTTGGGGTTCTCTTCCCCTTAGAACCCTGAAGAAAGAAGGTCAGGCATTAGCTCAGTTGGTGGAACATTTTGAATAACAATGATTCTATGCTCATTTTATAATTCTAGTCTTCATTCCAGGATATGTATTCTTTTTTTATTTTCTCCTAGCTAGGCAGAACCTGAAGGGGGTGACTATGTATAGATATATATATATGCATGCATCCTTGTGTATGTTATGTTTAACTAAGTGTATTAAGAAATGAGTCATGGTAAACTCATTGTACAATATTAGGAGTTGAATGAGTTCTGAAAATTGGTCCTTAAACTTAGTGAGTAGAAATAAAGTGGGAAAAAAAAAAAAAAAAAAAGGAAAGAAACCACAAAAACCCTGTAAATGATCACCACAGAAACAAAGGTAGAACACTGAGATGGTTGTGGTTTGTGAAAAGTTGAGGAATTGATAAAGCATTAGGGCATTCTTTTCTTTAATGGAAACAAAAATGAAGCAGGTGGATAATGTGGCCAAAGATTCAGGACTGTATTTTCTACTTTTAGCGTCTTGATTTTAGTGTAGCAAATTGTTGTGGTTGTGCTTGAGTGTTGGTATTAATGTTTTATGAAAGATATATTTTTCCCTTTGAATATGTGATTTAAAAAAAGACATGCTCTTGGATACATTTTTCTTACATTGAGGAGCCAAATCTCTCTCCCCTCAACATTTCTGTGATTATTATTTAATGGGAAAAGTTTGCAGGAAAATTTTGTTCCCTTAATAGAACTTTCTTGAACAGACTGTCTGCTTGTACAGCCTCTGCTCTGGTAGGAATTTTTGTTGGTACTCACTTGACTACACTTTACTTGGTTTGCTAATTTGAGCCATGATTCAATCCTTGAGTGACTACCTGTATTTAGAACCACCTGTAAGTAGTGATCCTGTCTGAAATGATATTCGTAGAGACCACCTATATACTTAAAAAAAAGTAGATACTAAATAAATCTCCCAGTCTGGTTTTGTACATTACTTGTTGTGTAGATATACCATATTCATATGATATGACCCATAAGAATCATAACTTCCCTTGTATTCACACCATTGGGTTTTTTTAGGAAAAATGGTAGGTCACAATAAATTGTGCTTTTGGGCCTTGTATGTTTGGAAATGTTCTTCAAGTCTTATGGTTTATGGAAAAATACCTTATTCTGTTCCTAAATGATTTGTTTCTCATCTTCCTCCAAAGTTACTTTTGATTCCAAAGTATCCAGAAATTAAAATATCAAGTTGAAAATGACATCTGTTTTGAGGTAGGGAGAGTAGTTTAAACACCACCAAGAAAAAAATTATCTTCCTTGTAGAGCAAATAGATATGTCAGAATGTATGACTAAAACTAAGGAGGTGCAGTAGGCATACTAATGTTCCACAAAGATGTCCATGTGTTACTCTCTACAGTCTGAAAATAATACTTTATATCGTGAAGGTGAATTAAGGTTGTAGATAGAACTAAAGTTATTCATCAGTTGACTTTAAAAAAGGAAGTTTTTCCAGGTAGGCCCAGGGTATTCAAAATATCCTTTAAAAGTAGAAGAGAGAGGCAGAACAGAAAGCCATTATGCTTTTATATGAAAAAAATTTGAGCTACCATCATTGACTTTGAAGGCAGAGGAAAGAGCCACAAGCCAAGGAATGTGAATGTCTCTAAAAGCAATCAAGTTCTCTCCTAAAGAAATGAATTCTCACCTAGAATCATTAGAAAGAAACACATTACCGCCAACATAGATTTTAACCCAATGAGAATCGTTTTGCACTTTTGACCCATGGAACTACCACAAAACAAATTTGTATTGTAGCACTGTTTGTGATAATAGAAATAGGAAACAAAATTTGTTAAGCATCCGGATCTGACTTCGCTAATTCATTTTTTTTCTGAGGTGTGAAATGAGTGGATTGTGATTTAGCAAAAGGCAACTGTACTTAGTGCTCACCTTCACCCTTGCACTAACTAGAACATTCATAGTACAGAGACATTCAGACCACTCAGACTTGTTGAGTATATCTGTGCACTTGATGGAATTCATTTCCTGGTTACAGGCTCATAATATTGAGCTGCATATTCAATACTTGAATAGCTTTTGGAAACATGTTTGGTAGTTTCACCTATATCAAATTGTTGGGACTAAAGGAATTATCAAAAAGTGTAATTTTAAGCAATCCTGTTCCATAATATTAGTTTATGGTTGGATAATTGGCAATTGAAAACTATCCATTTCCAAGACCAGCAAGTTCTTATTTTGTTGTCAGCTAGATAAACATAATAAGTAAGGAAGAAAAGGTGGGTAGGGGAATAAATAGGGATGGGGGTGGGGGGGAGAGAGAGAAAGCATGAGCTCTCATGTTTAAGCATTTTATAAAATTGATATCCTAGCCTCAGTCAATCTTAGTGGAAAAAGACTCAATTATTCAGTATTGGTTAAGGAATAGTTTTGCTGTCAAAAAGCTTGTATTTTTTTTGATTGAATATGATTCAGGTAACCCCAGTGGGATGACAAAGTCAGATAAAGTTGATATTTGACTGGGTTTGCATGACCAATAACCTTTCCAATTTAATAGAATAAATAGTGCCTCTATGTGTGTTTAACATACTGACATTATCTATACCAGAATGAATTATTTTTGAAGGAACAGCTGGATTTTCTGACAACATGGCAAGGAAGACCTGTGATATAATAGCATTTTATCATTTGGATTCAAATACACCTAATACATCATGTAAAATTGCAAGGATTAGCTCACGTTGCAGATGATAGTCCTGTCTTGCTGTTCTTGTATGATAACCATGCCCCATGGTATACCTAGTAAATGGAATCTAACATAAAACCTTAAGATTGTAGAAAAGCAAGGCCATTTAAAAATTTTTCTCAATGCTTAATTCATTGTGTATGTTGAAATAATACACATATTATTCATATGTGTATGTTGAAAATACCTACATGCTTTTCTTATTGCTGGTTACTTATAAATTAAGAACATTAGAATTTTAAAAGTACCTTTACAAAAATGAAATACTTTTTGGGCTTTTCAATATCATACTTAGGAAATTGTGTCAAAACTATCAGCAATGGTGACGTAGGGTCTATTCATATATTTTATTAATTAATGAATGTATTTTTTAGTATCAAACTAAAATTAAGAGAGATAAAGGAAATAAACATGCATAATTGTCAACTATTTTAACTTTTCTATATAGGAAAAGGTATACAGCTAAGGGCACTATCTAGAGGGAATATGGTTGAAGGGTCAGACAATATATCTTAACATTTTGTGGCTCACTGATTCCTTTGAAATGTTAATGCAATCTATGGACCCTCACCTTAGAAAAATGTTGTCACAACACACACAATTTTACACATGATACATTATGGCAAAAAGCTTTTAAAGTCCTTGAAGCTCATTCATGAACTCCTCAATGTTAAGAAAAAGTTGTGGTTTTCTTGTTTGAACAGATTTTAATACAATCAACTTGAACTTTGTTTCCTCGAAAGACTTCAGAAATCTGGTACTTCCATATTGTAAGGAATGAATTATTTGAGACACATTGGAATTTCAAATGTTTGAAAGTCTAGATTATTGTTTCTGTTCAAAACCTAGGGTTTTAAAGATGGGATGTGAATTCTAGGACTCAGAGCAAAGAATTCAGGCAAAATGAAATATTATCAAGTGGAAAGCATTCTGATTTTCCCAGCTAGATATAGGAGTGACTTTTGAAGTAGGTATGAAAGAACAAGAGGAATTCCCAAAGCTGTATCATCAAGGCTGGCAGGATCTCATCTACAGGAGATCTGGATAGAGGTTCCAGAGTTACAGAAGGAGATCCAGTAATTTACTGTACAGATTCTCAGGATCTTCTTCTATAACTTGATTTAGGAAATGATTGGTCAAGAGGATTGTAATAGGGAATGACTAAATAATAGGTGTTGTGCTAACTTGATCTTGAATCTTGATCTTTGGAGGTAGACCATTTTCATTAGTCTTGGGGCAAGAGGCAAACTGGATTGAGTTTATGTGTAGGAATAAACCCACAAATCTGGCATAGGTAGAAAAAACAATATGAATCTGTTTCAATACTGATCTGGGCCCCAAAGTATGATGGAGTCTTTTGGAAAAGCATGTACATTTTCCCACGTAGTATACATATACCTAAATAAAGTGATCTATGTACTTAGGCAAATTCTAGCCTGATCTAATGCCACTTACTCCATGAATGTTTTCTAGATCACTCATTTTTCTCTGATCAAAATTACTAGTGATATAACTAGGAACAATGAGTTCATATCCCCAGTAAAATTTCTGATGGTGTAATGATTTTCATCTTTGATGAAGATTTTTGTAAAAACATGAGGGATTCATCTTCTCAATTCTAAGACATGGTGGCTATTTTGTAATCTTATTTTAGCATGTTCACTCACGCTAAGTGTTCCCAAAAATTCATCATTGAGATGAGACAAGACTTTGTGGTGCAGAGCTAACTTTACTGATAGTTTTAGGCTTAGTGTATTTCAACAGTTTAATCGAAAATAAAATGTTCAAAAGTGTATGTGATAGGAACAAATGGGCTGAATTTAGCCTATTGTTGCATAAGCTTAATCATTGATTCAGTTTGGAGACTTTCTGACCACAGGAAGAATCACCTTTTAAAACTCACACAAAGACATCACAGCAATAATTTTGCTGAGCTCTTCCAGAGGTAGCATATTTTCTGACTGTACAAACACTTTATATAATCTAGCAGCAGGTCTGCCTGTACTAACGTGTTTTGGTCCCTTTGCCATATTGCTCAGTAGTTGTTCTGAAGAACTCTGTGGATAGACTTTGTGGGTTTGAATTCTGACTGCCACATCCTAGTGGTGTAATAGTTAGCAAAGTTCTGCATCTATTTGTATCTCCTGTTTCTCTCTTGTAAAATAGGAAAACTAAAGGTTCTACCTGCTTTATAGAGTCGTTGTGAGGACTGAATGACATATAAGCATGCACAGTGCTTAGAAACAGGGACTAGCACACAGTCCCCAATAAATGCCAGTCGCTGGTATTCTCCTAAGTATGTCACCTTACACAGTAAATTATGTTTGTTCATGTAATAAAATTTCTAGTCGTTCATGTTACTGACAGAATAAAGTTCCAACACCTCCATCTGACACTTAAAGTCTGCTCAGCACATCAATTCTGTCACATGCCCTCTACTTCAATGTATAGTAATGCCTCCACTTTGGCCATGAGCGTTTGCTTGCCAACAGTCAGGTACTTGAGCCTCCTCCTGTGTTGTTGAGCATACCTGGTGGACAACTTAGAAGTGCATTCCGAAAGACACTTGATAAATGAATGTTAAGGTCAAAGAAGAAAATTTTCTTCCCCAGGGATGAAAGAATAAATGAAGAGCAAATCCAAGAGTTCTTTAGCAGGTAGTAAATAAGGATTTAAATAAGAGGCTTTTATTGGGCCATCTACTAGTTGGAATGTAATACGCCCACCACGGTGTGTATACTTGGCCTCAAAACTACAAGGCAAATGCCTCCCCTGTTTCTTTCTGCTAACACTTTTCCCTTAAATTAGGGTACCAATGTCTCTCTGAGATACCTGATTTTAAGGGAGGATTGACATCTAAAATATGTGATGTTACAAAGAGTGACATCTTGGTCTGCAGCTGAGGAGTGGAGTGTGTAATCCCCCCTCCCCCCCAAGTTGCCTTCAAATATCACCCTTTGGGCTGTTGCTTAATTTGTAGGAATGTGAGTGTAGTTTGAATGTTAATTAATGAAAGAGAAAAAAGAAAAAGATGAAAGAGGAAGGGCATCCTGACCCCTAGTGTTTATTTTTCTGCTCCTCTTCACTAGTGCTGGTTGTGCTGCCACTTCAGACTATTTAATTGGTCTGTTTCCATCCTTATGACCTAGTTCTTTCTGTTTTGTGACTATCACTTCGGTGTGAGAGAGAGGCTAAATGCCATTGATTTCCTTCTTTAATTTTGGTGATTATTTTCATGCCCAGAGGAAAAGAATCATCTGAAAAGCAATCTTAAAAGCTGTAACAATCTGGCAAGGCGCTGTAGAGTGGATGAAGCTATGGAGAAGATTTAAGTGCCCATGGGTAAATGAAATAGTTGGCTTATCTGACCTCCTGCTTTTGAAGCTGGCATTCTGACAAAGTGTCACACAGCTAAACAGAAGGTCTCTGTGTTCTCACTGGGAGAAACAGTGAGGATTGCCACTCCTTAACAACTCTGAGCTGGAAGGAGGAGACCTAGTTTCCATTCTGAGCTTTGTCAGTAAGTCTTTTAACTGGGCCTGCATCTCGATTTTCATCTTAAAATAAAGGGTCAGTCAATAATATTACTCACCAGACATTGTTTTAAGTGCTAGGAAGATGGCCATGAATATAACTGACAGCGTTCCTGTTCTTGGTGTGTCAGGGGGGCACATGTGCAGGGAATGGAGAGGGTCAATAGACTTGCAGATTAATACAGGAGAAAAGACCAGATACTGATAATAGTTGTGGAGAGAAAAACTGGGTGGAATGTTAGAATGTGACTAGAGTGGATTAGGGAAGATCTCACTGAAGAGACTGGCATTTAGCTGTACCTGAAGCATGAGAATGAGTAATGATGTACACCAGCAAGTCCCAGAGAGGAGGGAGTGTTGGTGCAAAAATTGACTCAAAGCCTGAAATTATATTGGTGTCCTAGAGGGACTGGCAAAGTGCCAATCTGAAGAGAAGGAGGGGAGAATGACAAGAGATGGGATTAAAGAGGTGAATAGGGGCCATGGAAGACCTTGTTGACATTGTAAGGGGGTTGTAAATCCACTGAAGAAGCTTTGTCCTATAGAAATAAAATGTGAGCCACATATGTAATTAATTACTCAACTCTGCCATTGCAAAGTATGAGCCTCAATAGGCAATACATGAAAGGATGAGCTTGGTGGTGTTCCAATAAAACTTTACTGGTGAACACTGGAATTTGAATTTCAGAAGCCATGAAATATTTTATTGATATTTCTACAATCATTTAAAAATGTAAAAACTATTCTTAGCTTGCAGGAGGTACAAAAAGAGTTAGCTTGTGGAATTGTGAGCTGGAGTGTCCTGAGCCCTGGATCAGTGCTCTTTGGCAGTAGTTCAGGTAGGAGGCAATGGTGCTGGAGAGCTGAGGGCAGAGGAGTGGCAGGAATGTGGCTCCCTTGGTAGAGCTGGCAGTACTTGCTGATAGTCTGGGTATTGGGCTAAGGAACGTGAAAAGTCAAAAATTATGGTACTAGACTTCATTTTGAACCTGATCAGATGTTTTCTAAGGTTTTCTTTAGTTCCAGCAGTTTGTGATCGATGATTTGAAAGTGGAGTCTGTTTTTTTTTGGTCAGAGTCCGGAATGATGCTCTTCCTCCTCCTTGACGCATTCCAGTGTCTGGGGATTGTAAACCTGGGAATTTTCTCTGCTAAAGAGCCATTGCGTATTTTAGTTCTTCACTGACAGACTCATTAAGTCCTTTTATAATTTAAAATCTCAATGTTGTAGAATTTCATAGAGTTTATGGTACATGTTTGCATGCACCTAGTGGTTTAATGCTAGGATCCTGTCTAAAGAGATTCAATTTGCTGGTTTTAGAGCAGGTTCTGTGGGACTTCTAGATTATTTAAGTTCTACTCTCCCCTCTATTTTTCCCACTCAATTATCGTTATCTACAAGTGAGCCAAGGTTTCATGGGTTAAAACAGAAATTGATTTGTTTTTAGCCTGTATCTCCAAAGAAATTCATAAATTATAGACTAAGCAAGAGTTAAAATTAGATCTGAGTGTGGTGTAATGCCCAAAGGAAACCATTCAAAAAGGCTACAAACTGTCAAAAACAAAACAAAACAAAACAAAACAATTTGTATGGTTAAAAGCCACATAGTTAGATGCTGTTAATGGAGTATCTATAATGGTTATTTGGTCATTGCCTGCTTATGACGTCTCTGTGGCAAATAATCAGTGTATTTCTTTGGAAATCAGAGAGACCCAGAATTCGGCACCTATAACACTAGAGAAGTGTGTGGAAGAATGTGTTGCTCCACATCAAAAAAACCGCACCTCTTCTCTCTCCAGATTTTAATAATTCCCCACCCCTCCCAAATTGTCATTGGTGCTGATTGCAAGAATAAAGACTACTTACTTCAGTGAAAGGATCATAAAGTCAATCATGTGGATAAAATTACTGAGCCATCCAGCCAGCTGGTCTCTATTTGGCTCCACTTTGGTTCATTAGTTTATGGGGTGAATTCACTCCATATTTAAGGAAAGCAAAAACGGCATCAAAACTAGTTTGTAATTAATTGCAGCTTTTTAGAAAGGAATGCATTTGCAAATGGAGAATATGCAATGTCAGATCCCGATTTCTGATTATGTTATGATCGATCTGAAATGCAGCCTTCTTTGGTGTTTGTGTTAACAGAGGGTACAGGTACAGGTTAGGTATTTTTCAGGCCTTTGCTACTACTAATGGTGTCTTAAGAGTTTCTCTTCAAACTTCAAAGTATTTAAAAATAACACATTGTTAGTTGACCAGAACTTATATATCTCTAAACAATATGAATCACTTGGAAGCCTAAGCATATAAGCTTGGCTCCTGTCTCATCATACTGCCATTCAGGTGATTAGATAGGCTTGTGTAACTATAAGCTGATGTTGAAATGGCTATATATCACAAAAAACATTGTAGTTTCCATGCTTTGTTAGTGGCAAAATGGCTAATGTTAATTACTTGGGCATTTAATCGACCCAGAAATAACAAATACATGAGCCTCTTGATTTGGAAACCTTTTATAAAAGGACATAAAAGCAGTCAAGCAACTCTGGACTGTGCCTCTCCACATCTAACTCCTCATAACAACTGCCAAACTAAGTGCAGAGGACACAAATGATTTTAAACAAAAGGAACCCAGTAGGATGGAGCACTAATATTTAATGCTAACTCTCATAAACAGAGAAAGGAAAAATCTGTTGAGCAAAGAAGCCAAATGTCATAAATATGCCTCCCTGTGTCAGAGACTGGAATTAGTTCTCACAGAACACAAGAGGTAAAGGCAAAACAGAACTTTACTTGGCTACTTATGGTAGAAACAATCCACCCCAGAATAAGTCAGCCACTGACAAAAGCATTTCTTTGGAAGTGATGGGTATTCAGGATATAAACCCTGTGGCTCAAGAATATAAGCTCAAAATGTGTTTGGGGGGATGTCCAAGTGCATAAATCCCTGCCAGATGCCAGGAGACATAAGGACCACAGAACTCACCATGGTGTTTACGCCATCTTTGGACCACATCTCATCCCCTATGTCTCTCCAAATCCTGCACCATCTGAACGCGCAAGAAATTCTCTGCACATTAATTGAAAGTTAAAGGAAAAGTCAGCAACATGGAAATAGACCACTAGAGTAATGAATTTGTTTCAAATGAGGGGTTTTCAACCAACCCCCTCATTTGACATTAGAGACTGAGGCTTAGAGAAAGGAAAATAGTGAAGTAACTTGTACAAATTGCCTATCTATTTAATTGGTTGGGGTAATTAGCAGAACATTTACAAAATGACCCTAATATATATTTTAACTAATCTTTAAGAAAAAAAATCTTAACATTTAAACAGGGAAGTTGTTGTCTTCAAAATGTTACAGGTAAAGGAACTGGACTTAAGAGAGATAACGTTATTTGTCAAAGACCACATAACTAGAAAGTCTCGATCCCTTGCAGCTAGCTTCTTTTGACTCAGTGAATTTTTCATTATCCTAAATTGTCTCCAGATTTAAGTTTCTTTTTCTCCTCACACAGTAGCCAAGCATAATGAGGAGTTGAAGTTTGAAGAAAGAAAGAAGGAAAAAAAGAGTGGAATTAGCTTTGTGTCTAACTCCACAGATGATAGCGTTCTCAATTAGATATGTTGATTGGTGAGCAGACTGGTGGAGGAGAAAACCTAGAATTTTGGAAATGTTACTTCATAGATCAGCCAGTCTTAGTATTCTTAGAATCTATTTTTTCCTCTTTTAAAGTCCCTCAAAATTTCCCCTTCAAAATGAATGCAGGCACAAAATGAAGGCAAAGAGAAGTTTTGCTTAAGAAAAATGACATAGGGCTCTAAGAAATGTATCACATCAGAAATGCAATTTTAATGGCCTAAGTTATATAAATGACACATAATAAAACATTTTAATTACCTGTTATTTACATGTGTGTTCTAAGAATTACTTCAAATTAATTGAGAGCAGGATTAACAATTTGAATCACTTTATGAAATATTCATGAGCATTCATAAAAACCACAAGGCATTTCTTTAATGAATTAAGGATATTTAATATCTTTTCACAGAAACGAGGGGCAGAAAAACCCAATTAGTTAATTCAGTATAAGTTTCTGAAGTTACAGTCTCCCTGAAGAAATGGCTACCGCACATTGTTCTTAGCTGTCACATCTGTCCAGTTACACAAGGAGTTCCTTTCTGTTTCTAATAAGGAACCACATTCTCCCTTCATAGTCTATTGGACATGACAATAACAATAGCAATATCCCTCCAGATGGAAACACCTATACTTTTCAAAACATACATTGTAATATCAAAACATACATTCTGATACCTAAAATCCACTGATTGTTTTTCACAGCCACTGTGTGGGCCACCCTGAGTCCTAGGTTGATGGGACACCTAGGATGCTAGGGCAAGAATTGAAATTACTTCTCTCTGATGGAAGTAAGATGAAATGGTTGGGGCTCGTCATATGTGAACAGAGCATGCACCGTGTGTATGTGAAATGTCTTTTTAAGTCTGAATTATGTTCTCCTTGAATCCGTAGGGAGGCACCAATTGTAATGAGGATGAAAGTAAATAAGATAATTAAATTGTAACTTGTTGTCAAGGTAGTGTCGCTGACCAAATGGGAGGACGTCGTAGGTGGGAAAGGGATCGTAAGGAGGGAGTAAAAAAAGGCCAAAAAGTATGTGACATGTGGAACTTAGGCAGTAAGAGGTGCTCAAATTTACTGTTAGCCTTCTCAGCACATTTCCAGGCCTATTCAGGTAGAGGGCCTTTGACTCAGCTGATGGAAATTTTGGCAGTTCTATTTCTGAAGTGACATTAGGGTAAACTGTTGTTTTGGCTAATGTACTGAGTTCTAAGTTGTACTAGGTTAATGAGAATAAGACTCATTAAAATGAGAATAAGACTCATGAGTCACCTTGGAAATTAGATTCCTGAGTATATGAAGTGGAGGACAAGAACTAGGACACACAGGGGGCAGCAAAGAGAAGCTGTTCAGTGAAACACCAGAGTGATCAGAACTGTTATTGGTACTTATAATATTGCCTTCATGATGGACAGAAACCATCTTTATTATAGAATTGGGGGGTGGTAAAGAGGTACACTCTTAGGGGAACTTTGTCTTTTTTCCTGACTTCATGCTATTATGACCTCCAAAGTGCTAGATAAAGAAATCTAAAATAATAATAATAATTTGCATTTTCAAAATTATATGAGCTGGCTTTAATGGACTTAAATTTAAGCTTAATTTATGTTTTCCGAAGAAGAAAAGTACTTTGCAAAGGATATTGATAAGCTAGAAACATGAAGACACCAGGGAGATACTTATACAGAATTTTTCCAATTTAGGAAAAACATCACCATTAAAATGATTTCTGTTCTTTTTCACATTGAAACATTTTAAACTTTTAAAAGAATTTAAAGAACTATCTAGGCTATTTAATAAATATTTTTAAATTGTATTTGACAACATTTGTAGTCCCCAGGGAGTTCCCACCACCATTTCACCCAGGCACCATCACCTCAGACCATTGTGGCCTTTATGCCCTCATCCCAGTCTTTGCTCTCCCCTCCCTCCCCCCACCCCCCATGTTCCCTGGTCTATCTTTAACCTTTAGATCTTGTTGAGTTTGTTTGGTTTTGGTTGTAATTGCCCATTTCCTTGAGCTTTCTCTTGTTTTTTTGTTTTCTTCTTTTTTATTTTTTGTTGTAGTTGTTTTTCTTTCACATTCCTCCTGAAAGTGAAGCCATCCTATAGTTTTCACTTGCCTTCTGACTTGTTTCACTGAGTATAATTCCTTCTAGCTCCATCCATGTTTCTATATATCTAATGAGAAAAAACAAGGAAAAAAATATTTTAAAAATACTAATAAAACTGAAGTCTACAAAGAACAGTGTAGAAATGAAAAAACAGACCTCTCTTTATACCTAAGTACATTTAAGTGTCTATTTTTCAGTCATCTAATAGTTAACATTATAAGTGTAAGCAATATATTTAATTTCTAGCTTTATCAACTTAAACATTCTGATGACTCAGCAATCCATTCTGCTTCTATGCCTATCTTCTGCTAATTTGATTTGTAATATTTGACTTTTGTACTTTGTAGTTTACTAACTCTAGGCAGTGCATAGGGAGATGTGATTTTTACAATTTTTTGCTTACATTTACTTTTTCAAGGTGTATCACATTTACGTTCCATTATATTGTTATAGTTAACTATAAATAAAACCACACTTTGTGTATAAGTGGAGTCTGAAAATTTAAAATTAATACAAGCCTTTATAATATTATGATTATGTGCATGTTATACCTTGTAGAACCAAATAAGGAAAGTGAATGCAGAGAAGAAGTATTAACCAACATTAAGTCACTAAACCTCTGTCAAGAAAAATATCTTAGCATAATATATGGCGTAATGGCAAATTCTCCTTAATTTTTTTTGAATTATCTTTACTTTTTTACTCAATAGTGTTTCCATTTATCCTAGATCATCATCCAGCTTGTATTCCTTTTGGCTTTCCCTGGGGAATCCTTCTCAGTAAATGGTTTTTATAGGAGTGATTTGGGTGTTAACTTTTCTGAGTCCTCACTTGACTGATAATTGTTTTGTTTTTATAAAACCCATAATAGTTCAAAATTATTTCTTCTCAGATCATTAGAGAAAAATATTCCCTGGCTTTATAGCATTCAAAGGCAATTTAAATTATCATTCTTTCATGCTATTCTTGTTTTTCCCCCTTTTGTTCATTTCAGTCTCTTGCTAGATGAATGTTGGATATCTAAATTTTATAACACTTAACTCATATTCTTATTTCTCTTTCCATTTGGTCTCAGAGCTAGGAAATTCTCTCTTTTTTTTTTTTTCTAGGAAATTCTCTTATCACTGAACTATTGATCACCAGTTTTCTTCTTTCATTGTTCAATTTGAACACTAATGTTTTTATTTTGTCATATTTCTTTTGAGGGAATTAGTGTTTTTTAAAAAGTACATGTTTCTGTGTAAATCAGTGTTTTTTGGTTTGCATTTATTCTACATTTCTGCCTTTTTTTATTGAGGTAACATTGGTTAACAATGTACCTCATGATTTAAGGGGATATATGATTTAAGGGGATATGTTTATATCTTTTCAGATATAGGTTACTATACAATATTCCCACCAAAACACCCAAAGGCCTTTACCATAGCCCATTGGGCCTCCTTCTCCACTTTCTTTCTACCCTCACCTTCCCTCCCCTCTTGTAGCCTCAATTCTACATTAAGATTCCTAGAGTTTCTTCTGGTTTAATTTTGTCATTCCTTTGCTTTGCTTTTCTATATTCTATATGAGTGAAATCATCTGGTATCTGTTTTTTTCCTTCTGAGTTATCTCACTTAGCATAATCCCCTCCAGTTCCATCCATATTGTAGCAAATAACAACAGTTCATTTTCTTTCTTTTTTTTTTTTTATAGGTGAGTATAGTATTCCATTTTACACACACACACACACACACACACACCCCATGTTCTTGATCTATACATCTGTTGTTAGGCATGTGTTGTTTTCATGTTGTGGCTGTTCTAAATAGTGCTGTGATGAACATAGTAGTCTATATGTCCCTTCCAATAAGTGTTTTTGTATTTCTTGAATAGATACCTAAGAGTGGAATTGCTACAGTATACAAAGATCTATTCTTTAATGTTTTGGGAGCCCTCCGTACTGTTTTCCATAGGGGGAGGATCAGTCTCTTCAATAACATTTGGTATTGCTTTTTTTTTTTTTTTTAAATTAGGCCATTTTCACAGGGCTGAGGTTGTATCTCATTGTGGTTTGTTTTGTAATTTGATGGTGATAAGTCACGATGAACTTTTTTTGTGTGTGTGCCTGTTGACCATCTTTATGTATTCTTTGTAAAGTGTCTACTTAGTTTTTCTGCCTATTTTTATTATAAAATTGTATTCTTAATTTGTTGAGTTGTATGAGATTTTTGTAGATCTTGAATATATTGATCCCTTGTTGGATATATGATGTACAAATATTACCTCCATTAGTAGGTTTTCTTTTTGTTTTAATGATAGTCTCTTTCAGTATGTAGAAACTTATCAGTTTGATATAGTCCCATTTGTTTCATTTTGCATTTGGAGTTGAGTTCCCAAAGACATCATAGAAGCCAGTGTCTTAGAGTATTTTACTTATGTTTTTTCAACTATGTGTTTTATGGTTTCAAGTCTTACCACCAAGTTTTTAATCCACTTTGAATTAATTTTTGTGTTTATGTGAAAGAATGTTATAGTTCGTCTTTTTGTATGCAGTTGTCTAATTTTCCCAGCACCATTTGTTGAAGAGACTTTTTCCCTTCTCCATTAGGTTCTTGACTCCTTTGTCATTGATTAACTGTCTATATAAAAGATGGTTTCAATTTGTGTTCTCAAGTCTATTCCATTGACCAGTGAGTCTATTTTTAGTATGGTGCCATGTTGTTTTAGTTACTATAGCTTTATAATATGAAGTCTGGGAGCATTATACTTCTGTTCCTCTTCTTTTTTGTCAAATTTGCTGAAAATCAAATATTTTGCTTATTCATTTTTGTCTTTCTGTTTTATGCCAATGACTTCCCCCAAATGACTGTTGCTCTCTCATTGTTAGTTTGTATTTGTAAATGATGTATCAATTGAATTGATGAAATTAATCCAATTTGTTGTGCAGTTGTAAATTGTAAAGTATATATATATATGTATTTTAATACTATTATTTGATTATATTATATCTAGTAACATCCCAGAAGAAAAAAGAATGGGAGGATAGTGTATACAAAGAGAAGGCAGCTGATCAAAGGAAAAAAATATTTCAGTAGACACAACTTAATAGAAGTGGTGCTGACTTGATCTAATGTGAGGACATTGTAATTTACAAATAAGGCAGGAGGTTAAGTGATTTGTCAAAAATAGCAATTATGATTTTTCTTTTGTATTAATACATTTTTAAAGGAAAGATATTTTAAATTTCTTTGAAGCTTTATTGATTTCACCAGGTGTGCAGATTAATCTTTGTAAAAGGTAATACTGAGATGCACAGGACACTGAGATAAGTATTGGCCTCACTTTTTCAACTGACCATTGACAGCTCTCAAATTGTTTAGATTACTATGTCAGAATCTAGATTCTAAGCTTTTTTTCCTTATGATAATTTTTGTCATTTTCTCCACTGTTTTTATAAAAAGACATTCTGAAATAAAATTAAAGAGATATTGGTATCTAATATAAAACACCCCTAGAAATGGACATAGCTTGACAAATGACTAACCATTTCAGACTTTTTAAGACATCAGAATAGACAAATGGTGATGGGCCAAGTTTTCTCAAATTCATATTGCATATTATTACATGATTTCTGGTCTCACAGACATAGTAACTGGACATTTCATTTTAAAATTATGTGAATATTCCTTTTAAAAAAGGAGAGCCAAAATGGAGAAGGAATCTCAAAGTCTTCATGTACAGGACAGAGTATATAGATCTGAAACTTGGCTCAGTCACACATTAACTGATTTATTTTGCACACATTTCTTAACCATTCTGAGCTTCAGTTTCCTTGTCTGTAAAAATGATTATTTAGTAACACTTACCTTAGAGAGTGGTTTAATGATTAGGATATAGGAATTCATTAAATAATAAACCTCATTCTTATTAGAATAGTCACTCAGGCGGTCACCAAATGTTTATTGAATTTATTATAAGACTAGCACTTAATCCTTTAATTGAAATACATAACCAGCAGAGTTATGGGAAACAGAATCATTTGGGAGGGTAATGCAGCCTATAAAATATATGTACCATTCTGCAAAGTTTAGAAATTTAATCATTATTCTGAAATTGGAGCATGAAGAAAAGACAAATGATATGCTATGAGTAATGCTTTAGATTCGTATTAATTTAGCAGATTGTTAAATGGAATTTTCTTTCTCTCTTGGAGTCTTGGTTGGGACCTGGAAGCTGAAGAAATCAGTGATAAGTGCTGCATGTTCTAAGGAAAGGTGTGACACACTAAGGTGTGCAGAGCTGATGTATTAGGTTATAGAAGCAATTTTTGAAAGAAAAGATTCAGGATATGCTTTTTAATCATCTCTATGCTTTAGATATGATTCACTTAACATGCAGTTCACCACTATAAAGTGTCTAATTCTATGGTTTTTAATATATTCACAGACTTGAGAAGCCATCATAAGAATCGGTTTTATTAAGAATCAGTTTTATAAAACATACCTCTACCCCCCCCCCAAAAGTTCCTTGGCTATTACTCCTTAATCTTCACCTCTGCTCTACTCCCCCAACTGTCCTAACCCGAAGGCAATTACTAATCTACCTTCTACCTCTTTATATTTGCCTATTCTGGGCTTCCCATTTAATGGAATCATAAAAATTGTGGTTATTTGTGACTACCTTCTTTCTTAGTGTAATGTTTCTAGAATACTATTTCCATGTTTCAGCCAATTTGTAGTATGTATCAGTATCTCATTTCCTTTCGTTTCCTAATAATTTTGTTGTGTAGATAAGCTACATTCATTATCCATTCATTAGTTGAGGAATCTTCGGGTTAGTTTTATTTTTAGCTAGTACGACCAAGACTGCTATAAACATTTGTATACAATTTCTTGCTTGCGCGTTTTCATTTCTCTGGGGTATATACTGAGAGTGGAATTGCTGGTTAGTGTGATAACTCTGTGTTTGTCCTTTGAGTAACTGCCAGACTGTTTTCCAAAGTGGTCAAATGTTTTTTTGCAATTTTACCAGCTACATATGAAGATTCCCAGTCCCTCCATGCCCATGCCTGAGATTGGTACTGTTATAGAAGAGGTCCAATGGGGCTTCCTTGTCCCAGTTCACCATGTGAGGATACAAGAGATCTGTGATCTAGAAGAAGATGATGACCATGGTGGACACTCTGAGATTGAATTTCCCAGCCTTCAGAACTAGGAGAAATAAACTTCTTTTGTTTGTAAATCACCCGGTCTGTGGTACTTGGTCATAGCAGCCTGCACAGACAGAAACACAGGGGCATTCTTCCTAGGGATGTGAATTAAGTGAAAAGGTAAGGCAGAAACAGAAGTGGTTAGCCGGGGCAAGTGTTACCAATGCAGTGATAGGGCAGTACTCAGATCCCAGTCTGGGGCTCTCCAGAGACCCTTCGCCCAAGCAAAGCAGAAGATACAAGGTCTGAAGAGAAGGGTCACATTACATAGCCATTGATGAAGGAAAATGTTACCTTTCCATCTATTTCCCACCTCAGGCTGCTCCCTACCCCCATTTTCTTATTCTGGCAGTTAATAGGAAGGTCAGTCATGTCTTGGGGTAGGAGAGAGAACTTCGAAATGATTTGTTTTGATTTAGGTTGGGTTGGATATATTCACACTTGAAAATAATACTGATCATATTCTGTACCCAAATGTGACCATAAAAGCTACAGAGAACTTCCTGATATGTCTTCCAGGAGAGTGGAAAAGATATCTAACAAAGAATTTCTTAATATAGTACAAGAAAAGAAGAAAATGAACTCTTAATTACACCCCATCAATGTTAGCCTGTTCAATATATGCATGTATGTACACACATACATGTACACAGAGATTCTCAATATTACATTCTTTTTCATATTTAAGTTCTTTTGTCTATACTTCATAGTGAATAGCACAATGGTGGTGTATTAATTTCCCATTATAGACGATAGGGCAGTGGTGGATCAAAGAATGGAACCCAGGTGTATGGTTGGAATTCATGACTGGAGCATATATCCCTATGGTTTGGAACTGTCTCGAGGGCTGTTAATATTGTTGGTCGCTGTAATAATTGTTTACATTATATGATTAAAGATCATTCTCCTGGGAGATCTCAGAAGTTTTGGTAACAGCTAATTTGATAAATGAAAACATTTAGTAAAATGACTCTTTAAAATAACAGGATGTGCAGAAATGATTTTCCAAATTTTTATATTAAAATAAACAATATGAATTGCAGAAAGTCAGTTGTCTAGGTGGTAGACTCATAGATGTAGGACTGAAGTGACAATACAGGTCAGTCCCTGAGTGCCTGGGCCCTGCATTTTGGTCATGTCAGATCCAAGATCAAGTGAAAGCTCATGTGGTAGAAAGCTTTGGCATCACATCTTTGAGACCCAGAGCACGGAGGCCTTTTACACAAACAGAACAAATCCTTTTCAGTGCTTTTAGACCTTAACAAACATGGGGTGATGTATAAAACTCCGCTCCCCCCACATACAGCTAGCCCCCACTCTGCAAACCCCTGAACTCTTTTCACAATTTCTTAAATCTGCCCCATTGAACAATCTGCATTCATTGTAACAAATAGTGTCTCATTGAATTAGATTCTGAAGAGACTTTATAGTGAGAAAAAAAGAGGACTGATCCTGTATTCTCTTTAGTTTAAACAAGGAATAGAGCACAGCAAATGAGAAATCCTGGGTGAGTTAAGTCCACTGCAAAGGGTGGGGTGGGAAGGAGTAGGGGTGAAAATTGGATGGACTTGTACTGGGTAAGGAATCAATTTCTAGGTGTTCCAGGAAGAGAAAACCAGTGTTAATGTTCGTGCTTTCATTGTCTGAGTGTTAGGTGTCACTGGGTACATTTGCGCTTTGCTATCACGATGTGATATATATTTTTTTTTAATTTAAATTTCCTCAGATGTAAGGTAGTGCTTGGAGTCAAAATCGTCAAAATTATAAAGTGGGAAAGGAAAAACACGCCAGTAGCTATTTGCAGATGTAATAAAGATTTGACTAATCTGCATATTTATAGTTTGTATTAGCTTACTGGCCATCGCAGTCTGATAAAACCTGCACTATCGCCCAGGCGCACACAATTCATTGCCTAGTATCATTATGATTATCTATGGTTCTTTCATTACTCACCCATTGCTTCACTTGTATCAGGAGTAAAAATAATAAGCCATAAGCTTCCCTGCTGTTTAACCTAACAACAAATCATTCCCAATCCCAAGTACAATGTCAATTACACAAAGCAAATTAGGATCATGCTGACAGATTTCTTCTTCCTTCACCAGGCAGCTGACCTCTCTCCCCTGAAGCTGTCGACCCATGCAAGTGTTACATTTAGGAACTCGTTCTTGATTTTGGGGAGTTACAAATCCTTAATAACTTAGCAAGCAAAACATGGACTTAACCGAGTATTGCTTCAGCACACAAATTAGCTAGACAAATAAAAAGGGTAAAAAAAAATCTCGAAAATAGCACTTATCATCAGTCTTCCATTCAGAAATAATGAAGGAAGATGGTTTATACAGATTTAGTAATAAGACACGACATAAATGTAAATATAACATGTTACGACCTTTCTTCTGGTGAACAATAAGCATTTTGTTCATTATTCAGTCTCTTTGTTTACAATGAATGTGGTGATGAATTGAAGTTATGACATCAATTAAATCACAAGTTTCTATTATTTTCAAACAGACAAAATGCAGATATTTTAAGGTAGGTAGCACAAATGATGACTTACTATCTACTCCTGGTCTCTAAATGAGTTATACATATTCAAAACCGAACATTAAAGGTGCTCGACACAGCCAGGGTCATATATTACTTTTACTCTGAACAAAGATAACATTTGTAGAATCCCATTAGCAATAAATCTTTTAGATTTTTTTCACTTACAATCTTATGATCCCAAAGGGAAGAATAGATAATCAGTAAATAGAACTGTGATATCTGTCAGGAATTTGCCTGAATTAGAGCTGAACTAACTTGACAGAGAGATTGAGAGAAAAAATTACCTTGGGTATTTTGATGAATCTATTTGAATTTCTCTTTAAAAGAATCACTAAAACGGAGACCAAAATACCTACCTTATCATATTTGGAAAATGCAGGTTTTGAATATATAATTATTAATGACATAAATTAAATAATCTTGGGCAAAAGATATTCACAGACCACAGAATAGTTTCAGAGTGTTGAACTGTAATGTTTTATAAAGGTATCATTTAATAAAGTACAAATAGTTTAGTATTATGTATTTCTCCTTTTAGTGATTTCAAGGTCAGAGAGAAAATTAGACTAAAAATTATTTTATAAATGCTCTTTTCATACCCAACTAATAGTTCTGCCAGGAGAGAAATAAAAGGCAAGAGAAGATTAAACACATTATGAAATCTTGTATATATAATATTTCTAGCAACCTGTGGTCATTAATGATTCTCTGGAACATGGCTGTATCTGACACTGAATGTGATTTAGTATGGAGCCCCAATAGATTAAATACGCATTTCCTACTACAGTAAAGATCTTTTCATCACCTTATTTTCCTGGATAGAAGGGATCCCCAAAACGAGTACTACACCATGACCAGGGCACTTTTCTTGAGAATTTCCTCACCAAGTTCTCTCTGTGGTACTCCACTTGCTCTTCCCTTTGAAAAGTGTATTGACCTGAAGTGTCATGTTAATATCCCATTCTCCTTTGGAAGTCACCAGAAGAGAGTGGAACATGGCAGCAGGAGTGTAAGGGTGGCAACATCGAAGAAAAACCCTCTCTCTCAAACCACTGTGTGACTCGTGCCAGAAGAAACCACTTAGAATGAACTGACTTAAAACTGAAACTAAAATTTTACTTTTCATAGACAATAATGAGAAAAGGAAAAGTTTGAGTGGGGCTTCATCTTGAAATAAAAAATGAAAATTGATGAAAGTACTTTAAAAATAAAATTTAGTTTTTAATAAAGCCTCTTCTCAAAGTTGAGAAGAAATGAAGAATTAAGCAAATAATAGATTTTTAAATGATCTTTCCAACGTACTTTTAGGATATCAAATTTTTCACGTTCAACTTTAAGAGCATGCTCATGAAAGGATCAGTTTTGCCAAAATATTCCTTGACCTCGTTAATTTTCAAGTAGGCTTTTCTTATTGTTTGGTTTTTAAATGTTTTTTTTAATCTCATCATCTTTTTAAATTTTCCCTTTTTTAGTTGTTTGACAGGGATAGCGCCACAGAATATTTGTCTGTGACTCTAGCAGGTGTCCAATATCACTTCATGAAATCATGCACTTTGAAAATATTTGCAGTTCAGCCTTTTAGTTTCTATAGGAAGTTGCAGACATCAGACTCTCAGGATTATAACTGATGATGATGTTGATTCTGTGCAAAATGAATACTCATGAGAAATCAGAAACCTGCATTAACAACCTATTGCAGAGTCAGAGAAGAGTGGAGGTGTTAACAATAACTACATGGCTCATAAGATTCTGGAAAGTAGATTATAAATATTTAGCATGTGTGGGTTTGTGCCTCAGAATTCTTACCACTGTGTAGAAAGGAAGGGCAATTTGACTTCAGTTTGCTTATTTCACTCTGAAGTCCCTTAAATTCCTTCACTGCTGGTCCTTTGATCCTTCCCTCCTTTACTCCAGTATAGATGGATGCTTACTGTCAGTGTAACACTATGCTAGACTCTGATGATGCAAAGATGAATCATGAGTCTCTTTACATAAGGAACTTAGGATCTATAAGGAGAAGCATCTGAATAAAGAAGTACAGTGGAGTGTGATTGAAAAAGAGAACTAATGTATCTACATTTATGATGTGTCAGGCACTGCACTAGACACTTTAATTAGATTATTTCATTTAATCTTAAGAACTTAGTTGACGACTGAATTTGAAGTTGCATCCAGATCTTTGAGGTCCAGATTATGTTTTTCCTTCTCTTCCTCTTCTTTTTTTTTAAACCACTGTGTATCATTGCTTCCTCGTAGAGTTTTTCCAGGTCCTGCAAGAAAATCCAGCATGTGCCCCTAACCTAGACTAGAGGGACTTAAAGCCATCTTGGGGGTGTTGTGTGAGCTAGAATAGGGCAGATACACAGCTCCATGACTAGGCAGAGCAAAATGGAATTGTGGTGGGGGGGGGTGACTGGGTTCAGGGAATTACTCTCTTTGTTTTCTTCGGCATTATAAGCATAGTTATAGTATAGGCCATTTTACACTACATTACCTAGAATATAACAATGTAATTTCATTTACAATCATGCTTAGTGTTCTTGACTAACACCAGAAAATTCCAAATAAAATCTTACGTCTAATCATTGTCCCCATTTTTGTAAAAAGATTTCAAAAGCCACTGCCTCAGGCGGTGTACTTAAGAGGGATTGTTACTCAACTGATCGTTGCTGCTTCTGATTCCTTCTGCAACATATATTTACCCAGAAATGTCACATGGGATTTTGCATTTATATAATGCTTTTTAGGACAATGAAAACCCAATAAAATCAGTCGGCTTATTTAATGTTCAAAGTGTTTAATAAGCTTTTTTTTTGAATGAACCATTTAAACGAGTTTTTTTCCCCCTTTTTCATTAATTAACTCACCAGTGCACCAAATACGTATCAGATAAATGAGTTGATAGGGTCCCCAGTTTAGTTGAAGATGCAATACGGAAAGCACTAATTAGGCAGGCAAGAGCTCCAGATAATTAAATAGTGATTAATAGATTTTTGTGCTACCAAAATTAAAAGTAACTAATTGGTTGAAAAAATATTTAAAATTGTGTGCTTGGAACTTACATGTTGAGAGCAATACTGAGGGATACTAAGATTTTAAGAGTGAGGTTTTATATTTTTATTCATTCTTCCCCCCTTTCTGACATCTTGTGTAGAAGTGTTCCCGTGTTAATAGTAGAATATAATGGAAGTTTATGCAATTAAATACAGCAAGAGAGTTTATAGACCATTTATCATTGGATATGGGTCATATACTATGAATTTCAGAAAATAAAAGGGAATTCCATTTGTAGCGCACTCTTGCCTGAAGCTCACCTAATGAAATCTTTCTCACTCATAGAATTAACAGTGTATCCAGCTGAAAAGTACTTAACATTCTCTGTGCATACTAAGCATGCAAAAGTAGAAGAAAACCGTGCATACTTACAGGGGATTTTTGTTGCTTTTTCTTCAGCCCAAATTAGGCAGCTCTTGTTCATTTAGTGCATTTGAAAGGAGCTGAACTTTTAAAATTCTGAACTGTCAGTCCCCATCATTTTATCTGACAGCTGACACTTTGAGAGTGAAGAACACACAAATCATGTGAGTAGAGTGAAATGCTGCTAATAAATGCTATTGTTTTCTTGGATGGAAAAGGAGCACCTTAAACAACTGTTTGTAGATCCAATGAGTTTGTTATGATGCAAAATGTATGTTTGGCTGTCACCATTTTTGTTTACTACCTGCAGAGCATAAAACTGCTGATAAAAAAATGGAAGAAACATAAGGCGAGATTCATTAAGAACTATGTTTTTCTCTTCTCCACCCACCTTTACTCCCCACCCTCCCATTTTAATATGATAACATTGAGTCTTCCTTCATTAGGGCATGAAAGTAAATAAATAATGTATGGTTCTTGAGATAATTACAAGAATTCTGTATTTATGTAAAGCAGAAACTCTGGAACATTTGCTTGTCTGCTTCTACTCTGTGCTTGCTAAGCTAGAAAACTTGTGAAAATTGGCCCTGCCATTTTGGAATCGCATTTAAGAATGTCCATGATATTTTTAGACATTATAGCTTATTTTTTTCCTTCCATCATATTTCTGAGACCAAAGTATTTGTGGGGGAGTTGGACTACTTGCCCTCTGATACAGAAATGCTCCTATGTTCTTCAGTTTTGACCTGACCACATCATATTTTATTGAAATTTCCCTTTGCTATTATTATTAATTCGCTTCTCACAAGAGAATTATTCTTACTTTGTTCATATGTACCTGCTATAGATAAAGACCAATAGGTAGCTTAAGAAAAAATGTGTTTTACCTACTTCATGGTATATTATCACTCAAAACACTTTACCTCTTAAGAAAAATATTGATGGCTTCACTTTTGGGAGGAATGTGAAAGAGCAACAACTACAAAAAACTAAAAGAAGAGTAAGCTCAAGGAAATGGGCAATTACAACCAAAAACAAACAAACAACAACAAAAACTCAACAAGACCAAAAGGTCAAAGATAAACTAAAGGGACTATGCCGGAGTGGGGGGGGAGGACAAAGATGGGGATGAGGGTAGAAGGAGCACAAGGGGCTGAGGTGATGGCGCATGGGTGAAATGGTGGTGGGAACTCCCTGAGGAATACAAATGATGTAAAATATAATTAAATCTAATTTAAAAAAACTTTACCTCTTAAGTATTTTATAAAAATTGCTATTAAACTTAGTGACTCTCTTTAACCACAGTAAATTTTCTAATAGATTAAAATTAGGTCTGATTCAAATAAAGAACTGAAAAGGTTCACTATGGCATGTCACAGTTAATTTTCTATGTCAAAATAACTGGGTTAAGGGGATCCCAGGCATTTGGTCAGACACTATTTTGGTGGTGTCTGATGAGAATAACATTCGACTCAGTTGGCTCAATAAAGCAGATCACTGTCCCTAATGTGGGTGGTTTCTTCCAACCAGTTGAAGATTGAAAAGAACAAGGAGTTGGGCCTCCCTGGTGGCACACTGGGTTAAGCAACGCACTATGAAGCAAACTGCAGCCACTTCAGCACGAGTTCGATCCCTGCTGCCGGCCAGGGAGGGGACCCACATGGCACAGTAGACCTCTCCTGCCTCGCCTGCTGCTCCCCTCAGCAGTGTGTTTCAGTCAGTCTGCCTGTGCTGCTCCCCACTCTGTCTGGTGAATCCTCTTACCTCCCTGGACTCTGGGCTGTACCCCAGCTCTTGTATGCATAAATCTTTAAAAAAAAAGAACAAGGAGTCAACCCACCCCTGAGTAAGGGCAAATCCTTCCTCCCTGACAGTTCGAGGTAGGACATCAATGATTTTCTTGCCTTCAGACTTGAATTGAAGCATCTTGACTCTTCTTTATAGTTTTGATCCTTATGCCGTTTGGACTAGAAATTGGACCATCAGCTCTCTTTTGGGTCTTTGACCCCATACTGAAAGTCACACCATTTTCTCTCCTGTGTTTCCAACTTGCCAACCATGTATTTTAGGATTCTCAATTTCTATAATTGCATGATTCTATTTTTTATAATAGATATTTTTTCTGTGTATTCATACCTGTTGGTTATGTTTCTCTGGGTAATTATGATTGAGACTTGGGGTTTAAATTTTTAAAAACAGTAGTGGGTGAAGTTCAAGAATGACTGGGATATCTTTCTTTAACTTAACTTTTAGTTTTCAAATGAAAATATTAGGAAAAGAAAATGATTTGTAATATCTCTTCTTACTGATGAGCTGAAAGAGATAACACATTTAACTTTCTAGGCAGGAAACGTATACAAATACACATTAACACATATTAAAAAGTTCTTTACTACATGGCTTTGAACAATGTTAACATCTTATGGATGCCATCCTTCTGCATGTGTATAAAAAGTACACTTGATTAAGGAAGTGCTCATTGGAGGGGCCAGGAAACTAATTCTAGTGGTATTCTAAACATAATTTTTAGATCCTCAGTGTATCCCTAAACAAGAAAATGCTTTGTACTCATAGAAAAATAATGGTGAAAATTCAAGGACAGGTACTCATAGATATTACACATATAATATACGTAGCTTTCATAGGAGGGGGCTGAGGGTCTGTGTCCCTCCAGGAAGCTCAGAGTTGACCCTGGAGAGTCCATTGCTCTGCTGTCTAGTTTCATGCTTTGACCTCTCCTCTAAGTTTTCCTTGAAATATATTTAACTTTGAGTCACCATCTCTACTGTTTGCTTACCCACCTTCTCAAAACAGGTCAGGAGTCAATGGGTACTTTGTTAAAATTCATGACTGTCATAGGATGTATGATTCCCAAGACAGCTTTGGCAAGTAACCAGTCTTACAGAGGGATAATATCCAGAATGTTATTCTGTGGCTAAGATTTTACCGAAGTTGCCTCTTACGCCCACAAATAGGCTATTTGCTTGGTTTGTCATTCCCTTCCAAAGATACTTAGGAGGGGTGGAAGCCTAGAGTGAGCAGTTAAGTTCCTCCATGTGAGAGCACAAGTGAATTAAAGTTCCAGTGACTCAAGTCTCAGAGGCAATTACAGAGGTTTTCGGTAGTTAAACCAAGGTAACTTGCAAAGAGCCCAATTCCATTGCTGACTTGATCTTTAAATCAATGTTTCCACAGACATTATATATGATAGCATATGTAGGCTGGGAAACAAGGAATTGAGACTCAGGAACAGATTTAAAGGGGAGAAAGCAAGTCTTTATATGAGGCTGGATTTTCAAGTATTATCTAGGGCAAAAGTTTTTTAAAATCTTAAATTACCTGTCACTCTCTAGCAGGGAACAGTTTCAGAGATTCAACTTTGCTCTCACATAGTCACTCCACATATTGTCAGAGACCCCTAAAAGGGTACTTGGGAAGATATATTGCAAATTGTTATGCAATTCCCTATTCCTCTGACCATGAGAATTAGGAATTTGGGAGGTGTTTTATGTGGGGTAGGGGAAAGAGAGGGTAAAGAATTGACAAGGAGATTTATTTTTAAGGATACTAAAACCTGGGCAGTTTTTATTGCACAGCCACAAGATGCTGGCTAAAATAATTTGCACGAAGGCAGTGGAGAGACTGAATGCATGGTTACAGTGGGAAGATTTTGGAAAAACTCTTTCAGTACAATTTAAGGAGGATGACATCATTGATCTTAGATTATTTCCCCAATTATATTGGAAGGCCTGTCTGAGGGGCAGGGAGGTAAGATGCACCAATTGCTCTGTCGCCCTCTGGACCCTTACTGGATGGAATGCCCATCTTCTGTATTTCAGACAAATCAATATCTTCGTAGTTAAAATCTTCAGCTTTCATATAGGTAAAAGCTTATGGTTTGAAGAGAGCCATACCTGGGTTCAAATCCCAGCTCCACCGTTGCTACCTGGGTGCCTTGAAGAAAATGATAAATTATCTTTTGTTCTCAATTTCTTAAGCTATTAAATGAGCTTAATAATTTTTTATCTCATATTAAATATGATTACATGTGGAAGCTGCTTAACAGAGGCCCTGCCATTTAGCGTGGGCACAGTACAGCTTAGCTAATTAGTTACATTTAGATACTAATAAACGGAAGCTGATATGATCATGATAAACAAATTATTTAGAGTAAGGTAGCTGTGAAAATCAGACTTGTCTTCATAGGACTGAAATACCCTCTTGGTAACACACTGAGTTAAAAAGGTAACTTGGGTTCTTATTTTTGTTACCATTGAAAACACTGCACACTAACATTTTCTAACAGTGACAGCTGAAGTGTTAGTATTTAAAATGGACAAACATAAAATATTGAGTGCTCCTGGGTAAGAGTGAGTCACTGAATGTTCCTCTTTTTGTGAGCCGGCAACGCCATCTTTATCAAGCTAGATGAAACTGACAGTATTTGAAAATAAGATATAATAAAGACTCATTCTCAAGTGAGTGTAGATTGTGTGAATGAACCTTTTCTTAGTGAAAGAACAAGGAGGATGTCATCTCTCTTCTCTTTCACAAAGCCTGAGGGAGAAGAACCCCTAATACAAGAGACATATGGTTTTAAAGTTCCTTGTCTGAGCTTGCAACATTGATGAAGCTTTATGTAGGGAGAGAAAAATCTGTGCCTGGACTGACACAATGTGTTTCCATGAACAGAGTGACTGTTGCTGAACTAGTGTTGATATTCTTAAACAGGTTGCAGTGAGAACCACCTGCAAGCCAGGCAGGTTTGGGAGTGGTGAAAATCATCAAGGGATCTAGGTCAAAAATCCTATAAATAAGATGGGCAAAGAGAAGGTTAACAATGTCAGTGAGTCACATGACGATGAAAACCTCAAGCAAGAACAATGAAGAAAACAGGTATGACTTCTGTTAGAGGCATAGCCAGACCGTGTTACAAAGAAATGAAAGTATGACTCAGTCAGTGGTTGTCTGGAAGACTGGGACTCCTGAATCCATCCACCTTTTGTGTTATTTATAATAATTATGCAGGAATACAGAAGTCAGGAGATTCTTACCTACAGAAAACACACAGAATATTGAGAGAGAGTAACCAAATTTGGAGGTGAAAAACTTCCTAGGACAAGTCAAAGGAACAATACAAATGTATCAGATTTTTAAACTTGCCTAGGTAAATTCCCATACCTTATTTCTTTTACCCTTATGAGGCAGGCAGAGTGAAGGAAGACTTAACCAGCAAAAAGCCTTCATGAGGTATTTTGTTTTACATGAATTTGATAAGGCATAGTGAAAATAAAAATAAATCAAGATAAAATGGATTAAATTGAATCTTTTCCTAGTATTTGGCTCTTATAGGTTATTGTCTCATCCATGGCAGGTTCACATTGATAAATTTGCTAGATATTTACTAACTAGTTAGAGTACTGTGAACAATTATATGGTAATGGTGGTGTGGTGGAATTAAGATGTTTCCTAAACCCAAAGAATTTTAGAATAGAGAGGGAAAATTCACATTAAAAATTAACCTTAAAATAAGCAACACAAAGAGGGGAATTGCATAAAGGACAAGTGTGTGAGCTCTAATCAGTGGCTTGGTTTCTGCCATATATTCCCGTGGATAACCATACCCATGGTTAGCCATGGGTAGGCTGTTTCAACTCCCTGAGCTCAGTCTTTTCCTTGGTAAAGTAGCACCTATGAAAGGCTATCAAAAGTCATTACCACAGTGCCTGGCATATCTTGAATATTCAAAACTGATAACTATGATTATTAATCATTTTAAGCTCAGTGCTATGATTGGAGCATCAGGGAAAACTTCATGACATGTTGAATTTGAGTTTTGAAAGGTTAAGATTTCAACCCTGAGAAGTACTGGGGGCTAGTTAATTAAAACAGTGAAACAAATGAAAGAAAACTCTTGGACATTGATGTTCAAGGTTACTTCAGTTTTTTATTTCAGTTCACTTTGTATTGATTTTCTATTATATGTCGGACAATGGGTATCTCAGTGTGTGTGATCCTTGGTTTCTTCACCAGAAAGTTGAAGTAAAAGATGCCTTTCTCATGGTTGCTGCTGTCAGGAAGAAATGTAACAATATTTGAAGAAAGCATGTTATGATCTGAAAATTGTCACTGGTATTTTAATTATTACTTCAAGGAGGATGAAAAGGATGGGGAAGGGCAATTTAGGCTGAGACATTAGCATGACATAAAGATATGGCTATTGGGCCTCCCTGGTGGCTCAGTGGGTTGAGCAATGCACTGTGGGGCAAACCACAGCCACTGTAGCACAAGTTCGATCCCTGCCGCTGTCCAGGGAGGGGACCCACATGGTGCAGCAGACCTCTCCTGCCTCGCCCGCTGTTCCCCTCAGCAGTGTGTTTCAGTCAGTCTGCCTGTTCTGCTCCCCACTCTGTCTCTGGTGAATCCTCTCACCTCCCTGGACTCTGGCCTTGTACCCCAGCTCTTGTATCTATAAATAAATAAATCTTTAAAGAAAAAAAAAGATATGGCTATCTAATGGCTTGCAGAACATTAGGAAGTGACCCAAAGTTAAGTATGACTGAAATATGAGTTATAGAAGGAAGTTCTTCAGTGGAGGGCCTTATGTGGTGCTTGAATGCTGGACTACAGAGAATGGGTATCATTCTATCCCCAGCAGGAAGCCAATGACATTTTTGAAAGAGTGTTGTATGTTCAAGGAAGGGTATTCTATGCCCTATATTACAGTGGACTCGTGGAATGGCCTGGCACAACAAGGTCCTCACCTATAGATCACAGATGGTTTGATCCTTAAGCCCTGGTCACCATATCATTTTGGTTCCTTCCCTTTTCCTAGTCTAGGCCAGCATTGCTCTTAGGCTGTCCCTCAATAATTCTTAGCCGTGCCTATTAGTAATCTATGGAATTTTAAAAATATTTTAAACCCTAAGCTTTGCTCCAGTCTATTGAGTCAGCATCTGGATGGTAGGCACAGTCTATGGATTTGAGAAAAAGTGCAGGAGGGTCTGATGCCCAGTTTCACTCTTTCATTAAGAGTGAAAATCTTCTGAACTTGCTCTCTATCCAACATTTCCTTATGTTTAATGAGGAAGCTCTTTAAGTGTAAATACCCATGGGTTATGATGGTCTACTACTAAGTTATCAGATGGGGTTAAAAAGAGGGATCTCAGCCTCTGAATCATGGCTCAGGGAACCCAACAATAGCAAGACATCAGGCTATATGGAACAAAAAGAAACCATAGCACACTTGGTGTCAGGTAACTGGCTCACAGTTCAGAGATTAAAAAGTTGGCTCAAGATTCAGTTATGTAATAGAAATATAAGGACCTCATCTTATTGTACTGTGAATTATGACTCAGCAGTCCCTGCTGTTTCTCTGTGTGATTCTTTACTGCTGTTCTTATTACCGACTCAATGGTAACTCTAGAGAGTGACAGTTGGGTTGGTCTAGTCACTCATTATGTATCAACTGCCTTAGTTCAGGTACTTTGTCAAGCCAGTCATGTTTGGGTGGCAAGGTTTCATGGGGTAGAGTGTGTGTAAGAAGAAATACAGGAATGCATAAGATACCAGGGCTTCCTAGTTTTTCTATAGTAGTTTCTAGAGATAAGCTTTATTTGATATAGGAGACACAGGTCCAAGTATTTTACAGCACCTTTAATTTTCATAGCATGCATAACTTATTTGTTTTTATTTAATGAATATCAAAAATTTCTATGTGTAAATTTATATAAACAGTTCTATATATTGAGATTACATACACAAATATCATTAATCTACTCCAGACACTAAGTAATTTATAGCTATTCACTCCTGCAGGAAGAAATTATGAAGTAGTTGCTACTATTTTCTCAATATACAGATAAAGAGAGCCTTAAGAGTTAACACTTTTTGCAAGGTCATATAGGTAAAAGTGGCTAAACTGAGATTTGAACCCAGACACTCTGGGCACATGTTTATCTGTTGTGGGAGTTATGGAATCTATTTTTTTCCATGGCCATGTAGCTCCAGTTACTGCAAGTGTATCTATTCCTCTTATGCACCACAGGTGAGGTGTGAGGAGGGCAAGTAGCTTGATGCCTGCTTCTAGATGAGCTCTGGTCTTCTAAGTATGCGTATAGCCAATGTCCTTTTCCTCCATATTCTTTTCCCTTTGAATTCTTTTTTTAGTTTTAGTATTTTTTTCTTTTTATCATTTCTTTTTAAATTGACGTAACATTGCTTTAGATGTCTTTGAATTCTATGTCTGGTGTTATATGATAAATACATAGCCATTAACAAATGGGTGGTGAATACATGACTAATTAAATGAATTCATACATAAAGTAGTGAGATTTCAAGATAAAAACCAAGAACAGTGGACTTTGAAGGGAGACCGAAGAATCTTTGACAGAGTGGAAAATCCCATGTGATCATTTGCGAATTGCAATAGTGAAGAACAGTACAGTCTGACCTGGTTTCCTATTACCAAGGAGTTCACTGAGACATGATGAAGTACTTTAAACATTTTTGTTCCAAGCCTTCTTGGTTTGTAAACCTTGAGCAATTTTACACCTTGGATTTTTAGGAAAAAAGTTCTGCTTTCCCAGAAAGATAATTACGAGAATCACTCGTGGTTTAGCATTTTATTGTGAGTTGTGAGCCACGGAGAAAGAAGAACAAGAGGAGAAAAGATTAAGTAAAATCTTATCAGCTTCGCAACACTAGGCATATTGGCATTTGGTCGGATTTTTATTTTGGGTTTCATGCACTTTTTTAAAGGAAAATAGTGATGACCAAAAAGATAATTCAGAGATGCTATTATAGGAACATATTCATAAAAAGATATTTTGAAGAAAATGTATTTCAGCAGGATAAAGGTGAGGTCATCAGGGGAGATGGGACACTGAAGAGGAAAGGCAAGAGCAGTGACAGGCTAGTTCTATTACCTCACTACGGAGGCAGCAGCAGACAGAGGGAAGAGAATAACAGCTGCATACGTGCCATAAACAAGCACAAGGGACTAAGTGGGAGCTTGATGCCAAATTAAACCTGTGCATGAGCCTTATTTGTTTCCTTGCAGTTAAGGGAAGCCATCACCATTCAAAAAGACAAGCTACATAAGGCAAGCTATATACAAACTGGAGTCAGGGTTTCCTATCAGAAAAGGTCATTCAGTCTCGTCCTATTAAGAACTTTGTTTAGACAGCTCTGGTACATTAAAGACATTGGCTCTAATCAGTTGGAGAGGGAGAGTAAAAGAAATGCCCACATAAAATAGTCTGACAATGTCACATGATGCCTGAAGATTGCGACCTCATTTTAAATAAGAGAAACAGAACCTTTCCCCATTCAAGAGCTGCTTCTGATTATTCTGCATTATCTGGTGCAATCTTACTAACATATAAGGTAATAAGATACTCATGTAACAGACTTATGTTATAAAATACCTATATTGTTTATATTCTTATTCTTTTTCAATAAGTCAAGCTTTATTTTAAATCTATAAATGGTGTCATTTCTATTTATTTGTGCACATTTCTATGGAAAACTAATTGATCCTGGATATCCCTTTAATGTCTTACAGAATCCCTCATTCCTTTCCTTCTCTCAGCTTCCTTTTTTCTCCAACTCACTCCCCAGCAGTGACCAAGACCCAAACCATTACAAGACAGAAATATTCAATAAATTTGATTTGTAATAGAGATTCTAAAGAGATGTATATACTTAGAACTTTCCTAGCACTATCAGAATAGTAAGATACATTTTGAGTATAAGAAAAGACTGGGGGAATGGAAGCCTTCATTTAGAATCCTTCAAAAATTATCTTTTCAAATAAATTTAAATGGACAAAATTTTAAACTGGCGCATTGTTCTAATTTTATAAAGATACTATGCTTGCAATCTAACTAATTTTTATAGTGTCCTATTGATGGGGATGAATGCTAGTTTTTCTAACTATTTTATGACCCGAGGAACAGAAAAATAAATGATATGCTTAAGTTATAAGGGACAAAAATAATAAGGATTATTTTAGCCAACTTAGTGGTGGTTCCTATAGGCCAGTCTCTCACATCAAGTCCCCTTTCTCTGGTAAATTTGTTAATTGAAAACCATTAACTATAGGTGGTCTAGATGGAGACTGAATTCTCTGACTCTGTCATTTTATAAGCTGAAGTTTAAATTTTTCAGTAATTGTCTAGATTATCACTGAGGTTGTTTTTTTTTCCTTTTATTAAAATATTTTAAAATTTACATATACTTGCCATTAATTGTAATCCCCATGTATTCCCCATCACCATCTCACCAGTGCGCCATCACCTCAGTC
>JAGFMF010011739.1:5315450-5331737 GCA_019455555.1 Galemys pyrenaicus | reverse complement strand
ACTGGTGAGATGGTGATGGGGAATACATGGGGATTACAATTGATGGCAAGTATATGTAAATTTTAAAATATTTTAATAAAAAAATGAAAAAAAATAAAAAAAAAAAAGAAATGCTGCTTATTAGTAAGGCATTGATTTGTGCCATGCAAGCTTTGTGTGTTCAATAAACATTTTAGGACAGAAAAAAGTAAGGGGAAAAAGATTTGCTTTTTAATTTTTCATGGAGAGTCTTCAATGGTTGTTTGAATCTTGGAGTACACTGGCCCACCTATGTGTGTGTGTTGAAATAGGGGTGTTTTTAAGTAACCAACATTTTGAACTATGGGTTCTTCTAAACCTCATGCTCATTATTGACAGTCAAAGGAAAAAATATAAAGTGGATTTTTCTGCCCTAGCTGGCTGCTTCAATATAGCAGAAACAAGAGAAGCTAGCTAAACAGAGTGTGAAGACAAAAGGCTGACTTGTAGTATCTGTTAATGCCTTGGGACATCTCTTAGCCACATTAAATGGGGCAACATCTTATGGCTTTTAACATGGAGACTGCATCATCAGTTTTCAAGGATTTCTGAAGTTGAAGTGAACTGATGAGTAAGTTCTGAAGTCAAAATCAAGGGAAAAATATTAACCCTCTATGTAAAGGGAGAAAGAGAAAAAGGATAACCACTAGTGGAAGACAGCCAAAACCAAAGGCATATGTATATGTATATGACTAATATGTATATGACTTTTTTTTTTCCTTTTCAAAAACTTTCCTTTTTTCCTTTCAAGGAAGAATTTTAGCAAACTCTCTGTAGTCTCACCTTTACTAAAAATGGAATTTAAAACAACTAGCCCTTTTGATGTTACATAATTTAAAATTTGTAGGTTGACAGGAGATATCTTGTCTCTCATTTAGCAATGCTAAAATTGGTATGCTTGAAGAGGTAGAAAAAAGTTGTTTCAGAAATACTGGCTTGATTTTTTTCCTTCCCTTTCACCTTCTTTCTTTTTTTCCTCTATTCCTTAATTTTTTCTTCTTACTGTCCTTCCTTTTGTCATGAAATGTTTATTAAACTTACAAAGTTCCAACAGCATAAATCAGTGTTATTAATGCATAATATTTCAATCATTGACATAAAAATCTAGTCATTTGCTTTTAGTTGCTCATCTTTTCAATGTAGAATTCTTAATGTATAATTTTAATTGTTGTTTAGTTTTAAAATATTTAATATTCAGCTATCTGTCCTTTTACCAATAGATATACTATAGCTGGGATTCTTATATTGTTCAGTACTTTTCATGAAAATAATGATATGGATAGATTCTGAATAAAGTTTGAAACTGTGAAAGGTTAACATATTCAGAGTGATTATAGTCTTAGCATTGTTCATTATGTTATAATCATTTGAAAATTAGAAATCCAGGTGTGGCATATATAATGACCACATAAAAGTTGATTAGAATGTTTCATGCTCCATAGATGCCAGAAAGTATTTTTTTATCTTGTTTTGTATTTTATTTTAAAGATTTTTCATTTATGCATACAAGAGCTAGGGTACAGGCAAGAGGCATGGGAGGTAAGAGGATTCATCAGAGACAGAGTGGGGAGCAGAACAGGCAGATGGACTGAAGAACACTGCTGAGGGGAGCAGCAGGTGAGGCAGGAGAGGTCTGCTGTGCCATGTGAGTCCTCTCCCTGGCCAGGGGTCGAAGTTGTGCTGCTGTGCAGCAGATGCTTTCACAGTGCATCGCTCAACCCGCTGTGCCACCAGAGAGACCCCAGAAAGTATATTTTTTAATTGATGTATGATTGAAGAGTATTATTTATAAAACAATTATATATTTTCTGGCTGTTTGTAGTTTTGCTTTGTTCTTTTTCTCTTACCTTGTGGTTTGATGCCTTTCTTTATTATTATGTTTAGATTCCTTTCTCATTTTCTTTTGTTATTCTACTACAGGTTTTTGCTTTTTAGTTAGCATAATTTTCACATATAACATCCTCTGTATATAATATCCTACATATTTGTTGCCCTCCTTACCAGGTTTCTGATTTCTGATGTTACATTTTATATCACTTAAAAACGTAACATAATTCCAGTTAAAATTACTACTTTGATCTCTTTCCCGTCATGCTAACTTTTAAGTGATTAATCTGTTACATTTACCAAATATTTTCTTTTATGTGTTTTCTTGTTTTTACTCAGTACCAATAATTCTTTTCTGCATAGACAAATCCCTTTACGAATTTTTATCAAGCCTATTTAATGTCAATGCTTTCTTTTTTAGACTTTGCTTGCCTTATTCATTTCTAAGTGACCACCTTATTGGGTAGAGAATTCTTAGTGGAAGTCTTTTTTTTCCATCATTTTGAATATGTCATGCTTTTTTGTTTGTTTGTTTTCTGGCTCACAAAGTTTCTAATTAAAAAAAAAAATCTGCCAAGAGTCTTAGGGGCCTGGGGCCTGGCAGGGTTTTGGAGGAGGAACTTGTATGTAACAAGGTGTTTTTCTTTGCTCTTTTAAAGATTCTTCCTTTAACTTTTGAAATTTTGATTATTATACATCTTGCTATGGCTCTCTTTGGGTGCCCCTTAAGAACACTTTTGGTAACTGGATGTCTGTTTCCTTCCCCAGACTGGGAAGTTGTCAACTTTCGTTTCTTCTAATGAGTTCTCTACTTCTTCCCCTCTCTATTCTGGGCCCACATAATGTAAAGGTTATTCAAGTTGATGTTGTCCCGTAGGTTCCTTAAGTTATTTTCCTTTTCTATAATTCTTTTTCTGTTGCTCTGTGTGAGTGTCCTCCACTCTCCTGTCTCTGGGCTTGTTTATCCACTCCTCCATTACATTAAGTCTGCTGTCACAACCCCCCATTGTATTTATTTTTCACTTCAGTTATTGTATTCTTCAGCTTTGTGATAATCTAGCTGATATTCTCTTCTGTTTGTATCTCTGTTGTTCGTAATTTGTTCATCTGTTCTCCTCCTCACTTCAGTGTGCATCCTTATGACCATTACTCTGAATTCTTTACCTGGTGGATTGCTTATCACTGTTGCATTAAGGTCTTTCCTGTAGTCCTGTTCTTTTATTTGAGACATACTCCTCTTTCTCCATCTTACTTGACAGCCTTTATTTGTTTCTATGTAAAAGGCAAAATGGCTACTTTTCCCAATCTTGAAGGTATGACCTTGTGCAGGTATTGAACTGTATCATTTTACTTTGTTTTGTTTTTGTACTGTCTCTTGAAACTTTGTGGTTGTCCAGGCAGTGAGGTTTATTCTTGATAGGTCCCTATGGTCGAGGGTGTGCTAAAACCTGTTAGTACTTTTAGGGAAGGGATCTTTCTTAGCACCTAATTTCAGGCAGATTAGAGGTCAGACCCTCAGGCAACAGCTTTCAAGTATGCCAACATTATGATTTTTGTGGGGCAGCAGCAGTCATAAACACTGCTAGCTTCTAGTGTTATGGGGGTGCACCCTGGGGATAGCTACAAGAATTTGGCTCTCAGATGAGTATATATTCTCCTTTCTGGTGGGAACTGGTGAGCTCTAGCAAGGTCAAGTGTGGGTACAAAGGAAGTACCCCAGCCTATGTTCCCTGAGTGGTCCTCCAGTTTCAACTGTACCTCAGAGGCAAGTGTGGATTGTGGCTAGCTCAGCTATGTTGATTGATACCACAGTTGATAAGCACAGGGAGGTGTGGCAAGTCCACCAGATCCACCACCAAATGGTACCTGCCAGTGCCTCCATCCCGGCAAAGAGTCCCAATAGATCATAACCCCTGGCAGATGCTTTAAGATTAGCTAATGAGTCTACTTATATCTGACTTATGTGCTTTTCAAGTAGCTAATTTTATTCTGGATTCTGGGGTGAATGAGTCTGTATTTTTGCCTGTTAAGTGCAGATTTTATTCCAACCTCTTGGGTCTCTTGATCCAAAGCCCTGTTTGTTTTCAAAACTAGATTTCTAGGGGTGGGGCTGGGTGTGGGGAGTAGGGGCTTACAACTCTGGTGCAGATCCTAAGGTGGTAGTGCCTGATACATGGCACAAACCCTCAACCTCACTGAGAAACTTGGTATTTGAGAGAGCTACAAAAGGTGGGTTGCTGTGCTAGGGGTGAGGTTTCTGGACAAGACCGCATCTGGACAAGACTGTATCTCTTACTTGTTTTGGTGTCATTTTTTAAAGTTTGTTCCTGTTGTGAAGCAGCTATTCAGCTCATCTCAGATCTTTTTCAGGAAAACTGTTCATATATGCTGTTTATTTGGTGTTGTGTGGGAGAAGATGAGTCCATTAACTTCCTAATGTCCATTTTGAGCTACCCAAATCAAGCCAGACAGTATTTTTTCACATAAATATACTGAAGAACTTTGCAAAGGATAGTATTCTCTTGCTAGCTACTGATAATTCTCTTGCTAGCTACTGGTATCAAGTCAGAGGTTGCATTTTGAAAATAAAGAAGCTTCCCCCGTTCCTTTTTCCTCTCTTCACCTTAGCTTTGATTATATTCATCATTTTTCTCCTCTCGTGGCGTTTACTCTCGATAACGGGTAGTTTTAAATGGTGATCTCCTGTTAGGTATTTTGCCTTAGTGGCATGAAGAGGTTTTCATACATTTAAAAAAATGATACTTTTCAAGTGTAGTAGTTTAGTTTGGGGTTTTAGTAACAGAATAATTATAGTCAATATATATGTAAAGTAGCCTGATAATGTAAGGGAGAAATATTAAAATTTGTATCTTTAAGGCTACTAATGATAAATTAAATGTATTTCTTTGACACAATAATTTAAAAATCACTTTATTACTGCAGGCTACACACTTTTTTGTTATTGTAATAATTCCATGAGTTTTCACATGTTCATGTTTCTTCAATAGCCCTGCATATTTCCTTGTTTTGTGCCTGAAACTAAATTAATTACTTTGTTTAATTTCATGAACATGCCAACCTGCAGTTATGAATAGCTACTAATATCAAGTGTTTACATGGTGAGTATAGGATGTTACAATAAATATCTACCCAATTACCAAACTACTGAGGGCAATATTGTTTCCAGGAAATTGGACAAATTATAAATTCTCTATATGTAACAGGAAAAGAAACAATCACAAAGTCAACAATGAAGGTTTGTTAAAATCTGTTAATGTCAAATTAATTTTTTTTAAGAAACCAATTTGCAAATACAATATTTTATATGCCAAAATTTTTAAGGCAAAGTTTTTTTAAAGTCAAGGAATCTCAGTGACAATAGAAACACACCTTAAATATTCATCCTACCAGCACTTTAGAAATATTTTGACAGATCATCATGATTTCATGGGAAATCATTGTGGGACATCAGTTTGACAATGAACACTTTCTTTATAAGACATTAGCCTAGAAAAAGACCAAATTTAAAAACTAGAATAGAAAGGGTCTTACCAACTTAGAACTAATGAAAGGTGGAAGAGAAATTAAGCAAAAATGTAATGGCTCTCAAGGAGATTCACTTAGAATATATAACGAATTTTTCAGACCTGTCATAATCAGCTCTGGCTGCTTAGCAAAATACAATAGATTGCTGATTTAAACAACACACACTTATTTCTCATAGTTTTGGGGGCTGGGAATTCCAATATCTTGGTGCAAGCAGATCCAGTTTTTGGTAAGGGCCATCTCACCCCCTGTAGTGAGAAAGTATTCTCACTCTATTCTTGCTGTATTCTCACCTGGTATGGAGAGAAGGCTTCTTTCATAAGAGCACTAATCCCAACTGGAGGACCCCACCCTTAGGACTTCTTGTAAACCTAACTACCTCCCAACAGCTGTCCTTCTGAATACCAGCCTGTTTGGGGTCATGGCTTCAACTTGTGGATGTTGAAGGATATAAGCATTCATTCTATAACCTCAGTAAAAGAAAAAAAGCAATTCAAAAATTGCTAAGAGATCAGATCTTAAATGTTTGTTCTGTACAAAAAGAGATATGATAATTATGTGTTACAATAGAGTGATAATCATATTGCACTACATAAATGTATAAAATCAACACATTGTACAAATTAAATTCACAGTGTTACATGTCAATTATATCTCCACTAAAAAAAAAGATACAGAATATGATTCAACAAAAAAACCCAAATAACCCAACCAAAAAATGGTCAGAGACACTTTTCTAAAGAAGACATATGGATGGCCAACAGTTGCAGAAAAATTACTCATTATTTCTTACCAGCATCCTATGTTCATGTAGCACTATTTATAATAGCTAACCATTGGAAATTACTAGATAGTTGACTTTGAATGAATTAGGAAGGTGTGTTGTGTATATATATATATATGTGTGTGTGTGTGTGTGTATACATATATATACACACATACTCAATGTAATACTACTCAGTTATCAAAAATAAAGCTTCCATTTGCAATAATGTGAATGGAACTGAAGGAAATTACGCTAAGTGAAATAAGTCAGGAGGAGAAAGACAAATACCAGATGGTATCACTTAAATGTGAACTATAGAGAAACAAAACAAAGAGTCAGATAAAGCCAAACTAATAAGTAACCACAGAAATAAGACCGTAGAATTGAAACTATTAGTGGAGGAGGTGGAAGGATGGGTGAAAGAGCACAACTGACAGGGTGGAATACTATGAATGTTTGGTGGTGGGTGTGGTGTAGTAACAACACCTGTAATGGGGTAGCTACACTTCTAAAACACAAATAACATTGTAAACCAATATAGGACAATGGGGAAAAAAGCTGTGAGCAGTTTGCTTACAGAAAAAGAAAAAACCTTCACAAAGTAAAAAAAAAAAAAAAAAACCTACCCTAAAATGTAAAAAATATTGTCATTTTTAATAAAAAACAAACCTATAAAAATCTTTTCTCAATTATAAAATTATAGAAAGTAATATCCCCAAATAAAACATAAGAACTATAAAAAGAAAAGAAATAGAATAAGTAGATAATAAAACTCCAAAAAAAAAAGTTCAGCTGACTTACAAATAAAAGTATTAGTAGTTGAAAAAGAATATAATCTTTGCTAAGAGTAGTATTAGTGTCTTGGGAAATCAAGGAAAAGAAATATTGTATAAAACACAGCAAAAGCAATGAGAACCATGATTGAAGTGATCAACCAATATTCTGGAGACCAAACATGTGAATCATAGGGTTTATAGAAAGAAAATAGAATAGATGGAAAAACAACCTGTGGAAGGTTAGATTATTATTAAAACTAGTTCTCACCTCAGCCCTCCATAACACCCGCCTTTCCTCACTGATTCTGTACTTGATATAGAAGATTTGCTACTTCTGAGCTGAGCTCTATAGAAGTCAGATAAGTTTCTGTCAGCTCTCTGAAGTGTCTAGTGTCTACTTTTCTCCACTAAGAGATGAAATGCACCAGAACTATGAGTCTTTAAGGTATAATCCAGGAAAATTCATGTGGAATTGTTCTGAATCCTATACAAAGTTGAGGTATGGAGTAATCAGCCCAAGTGAGCCCAGTCAAGACCATCTGACCTTTAGGCAACCCAAAGACCTGGGAACACATAAGTCAATACACTTTTTTTTTAAGATTTATTTATGCATATAAGAATTGGGGTGTAGGCCAGAGGTGTAGTGGGTGTGGGGGTGAGAGGATTCATGATAGAGTGGGGAACAGAACAGGTGGGTATATTGAAAGACACTCCTGAGGGGAACAGCAGGCGAGACAGGAGAGGTCTGCTGCACCACGGGGATCGAACTCATGCTGAAGTGACTGCCAGTAGTTTGATAGTGCTGAGATAGTGCTTTTAACCCCTGTGCCAGCAGGGAGGCCCAAGTCAATACAATTTTGTAATTACAAGGTAAGAAGCAAGACCTCTGCAAAAATATAGCTAATACAAAACAATTCAACAAATAATTGAAGAAAATTACCTTGAATTGAATAAAGGCATGAATCTTTAGATTGAAAGTGCTCATTCAGTCCTAGAGAGAATTCAAGGAAACAAACTTACAACTAACTAATAAATCCTGGTGAAAATTTAAGAATAAATTTTAAAGGAAACATTCTTAACATTCTTTATAGAGAGAAGATTTTAAAAGGGAAAAAAAAAAAGCTGATTCTTGTCTAGGATTCAAGGAAAGGGAAGGTAAGGCATTTGAGAACACACCATTCAGCCTTTATTTGAGGAAGTCCTTAAGGAAGGACTCCAACCTCTTATCACTGTATTCAGATCATCTATCTCAAAGACAGGAGATAAAGAGGTAAGCATGGTAGCCATCAATGATCAAAAAGCAATTGAGATTTTATTATATAAAGTAAGGATTAGTCAAAAATATGAGAGACACTTAAAATGATAACAAAGTCACAGCTTGAAATTAAACTATAGACTACCTCTATAAAATTCCATGACAGGAAGAACCATTCAAAATGTCTCCTCTCAAGTGGGGAAAGGGCAAGAGAAATGGGAAATAAGTGATCCTAACTGACCTTTTGAATGGCTGAGGGAAAAGGAAAGGAAGCAGTGGTCAAGTGTGTGGTGGCACAATTACTATTTAATATTAATATACTGATAGATTGTACATTTCATTATCACTAGTGAAATTTAACACACTTTTCTTTCCAAATTTCTTGGGGAGGGGGGAAAGGGAAGAATGAAGAGAAACTTAGACAAAACAGTAAAACTTAAGAAAGGGAACAGAAGAAACAATAAATTATAAAAGCAGAAGGAATAAAACCAGTCATTTAAAAAATTAAAATGGACTGGGTAACTGACCAAATGATCTGGTGAAGAACAATATCTCTTCTGCTCCTTTTGTTTAATACCTTTAATTGTCTGGCATAGGATGCAATTTAAAACTTACAAGTTAGAAGGACTCAAAAAAGGTAATTTTTATGCACTTGCTTATGAAAAATAGCATTTAAAATTTAGATTCTCTTATTTTCTTGTTACATTCTTACTGAGGAAACCGTATGTAGTTTTCTTTCTCCAATGGTTAGCTTATTAAGTTGAATCTTAGAGATATTAAGTAAAATGATAATTTGTTTCATTTTGTATAACTATTAAAAATATTAGATAAGCTACTAAAATTGCATTAATTAAAGAGTCATTTCCGGTTTTCTAAAGAGGTGGGGGAGTATAAAGTGGGAAGATGTTTTCTTAAAGGATTTATCAATGAGATATAGCATGTATTCTGTCTGATACTCTACATGCATCTGTGAAGTTAGATGTTTAAACCCAGTTATCGTTTCTCATAATTGAACTTTACAAAGGACTTTTCCTCGTTTTTAACTTTACAAAGGAAATTCAGTGGGAAATTAGAGTTAATAAGTGACCATTCAGCACTGAGTACTGCGCTCACATGACCATCTGCATTCAATTCCTCTTATTACAGGTCTGAGCCTAAATCAGCCTTGTCTTTTCACTGCCTTTCACTGAGACTTCCACTTTAAAAATCAAACTTTTATTTCTATTCTCCCCTTCTTTTTTTAATGTTAAAGAAAAGTTTCTGACAATTTTCAAAATTGATGCCCAGGTTTATAAATTGCTCACGAGGAAGCATTGTCAAAGGGAAAGCCCAAACCAAGACAATCGCTTTACAGTAGCTGAAAGCCATTGTGTCCTTGGCTTCCAAAATCTATTTTTTTCTATAATCCAAAAGGGTCAAAGTCTATTCTCATATTCTTACTTCTCTTTGACTTCCAGAATATAATACCTGAGTCTGATTTTTTCCCCCTTGTTAGTTGCTATACAAAAAAAACCCTATACAACTCAATAAATTGAAAGACTGTGCTGTGTGGTTCATACTAGAGACTGAAAGGATTTTGAGATGGGCTAATGGTTCTGATTGTTTTCTCATATTGATTTTTAAGATAACTATATTTTATTTATGGTGGGGGGGAGAGCTTGAACTTGCACATGAACTTCCTTGAGGGTGAACTAAGATTGGCCAGGGGCAGCCTGTGGGTTTTGGTTCTGGGGCCCAGGGAATCTTGGGACCCCGGCTGCTGGTGGATCCCGGCAAATGTCCGGGGGATACTAGGATGGGTTGAAGCAGAAGCCCTGTGTCCAGGGGAAACTAGGACCCAGAGCAGTCAGAACATGGTGAAGAAGTTTAAGTGACTTTGTAATGCTTTGAAGAAAATAAAGAGAAGATGAGCATTTAACAAATATCGCTTTCATTTTAAGAGTTATGAAATTAGAGAGTCTAGTGTTTCAATTAGTTTAACGGAACTGACCATTTTCAGGTGTCAACAAAAGTAGAAACAAAAGGTGGTTCTTTTTGGCTTTAGTCCAGACAGGTCACAAAGGTTTATCATTTAGAGTGGACTAGTATGGAGGTCAGGAAAATTGCTAAATCTTGGGTGGACTGGAGAGCGGGTCTACTCCTCCTTGCTTGACTTTTGAGATAACTAGGGCCTTTCAAAAGGTTGCTGTCGCTGCCCCTTGCTTTAAGGCGGGATTGCTCTAGTTCTGGAATTCTGAGATAAAGCTTTTCTCTCTTTGCAGTGCTAGCTTGAATTTTTTGGATCTATTTCAAGTGGAGCAGATGACTAATCACCCCCTTCTGCTAGTTGATAATGGGTTGTCTATAAAACCTTGTTTTTGTATGGTTACCTTATTGTGAAGTTCACGTCTTTTGAGGAACATTCACATCTGAAAGGCAAGGAAAATGTCCACTCCAGGGTGTAGTAAAGCTGACAGGGAAAAAAAAAAAAACCACTAAATGACTTGGCTCTGTTGTTTTTTAGTTTCCTGAGAGAAAGTGGCCTTGACCCCCATGCATTACTGCTTTTGAGATTGTAACAGCAGATGGTACGAAATGACAGTTGGTGAAGACAACTAAAGGTGTTTATAACATTGCAGGGTTGTGCAGGTGACTTTAAAAACAAAGGATTTGGAAGTGATAAAAAGTGAAGACTGGCAGTAGAGACGGTAATAAAGCCACTAGCTACTTGAGGCAATGCCCTTTTTTATTTTTTCTTTTATTGCATCTGATTGCAAATTAAAGTGGGAAAAAAATTAACCCCAGGCAGAAAAGAATATTCAGCCTCTGCCTCAGTGATTTTCAGAACAGAAAACCATTGTCTTTGATTTTTAGATTTGATTTTTTTTTTCTTCTTTTGCCTGCTGATTGCCATACAAAGAGATATAGCTCAATAAAATGAAAGATCCACAGTGTGGAGTTTCATAGCAAGGGCCTGGAGGGATTCTGCGCCAGGTTAATGGATATGATGGTTTTCTCTTCATTGATTTTTAAGATGATTATATTTTATTTATAGGTGGGAAAATAATAGTTAATCTTAGATTTATTGAAAACTTATTGCAAGGCTGCATGAATTGATAACAATAACAGTACATTTAGGGCAACAAAACTAGACTTGTCTTTAATCCCTTAAGTGCTGATGTGCAGGGAATCTATTGACTTGAAATTAAATGTGCTCTAACCCACAACTGAATCCAGGTGGGAAAGAGTTATATATTTTCAGGCTGCTCTGAAAGATTTCATTACACAAAGCTTTGGTACACCTGAGGTGTTTCTTTTGTAAAAGCTGTGTGAAAAATCTAGTTGCTGAAAGCTCAGGAATATCATCATGTTTCTCTCTGGAGGCTTTAAGAGCTGATTTCCAAGTCAGTCAGTCATTTGTCAGCTAAAAACCTACTGGTCAACCATAATTGTGTCCAGAGGTTTGACTATTAAACCAGGATGTGTTGGTTCTAAGAAAAAAGTAAAAATATTAGATTACTGTAACTCAGAATTCCATTGCCTTAGAACTTTTATAATTTGTTTATATGTTCTAAAAGGGTCAGGGACCTTTGAGATTTGGAGCAAATGAATCTTTGTTGAATATGGACAGTAGTTTGGACCAATAATGACAAAGCATGAGGCCTTGTCTCGCAAAGGGTTGACTATTTGTCAGGAAAGTCACTTCCTCTCTATGACTCAGAAATGCCAGTTAAAGGCCCTTGAAAGGCAGTATTTATCTGGGGTTGGGTTGGAGAGGCAAAAACACATTCTCTGCAATTTAATTACTCAAAAAATTTCAGATAATTGGATATTTATGAAAAGAAAGGAGGGGAAATTTTTTAAGTATGCTAAAGACAGGAAATTTTGACTACTGTCGTCACTCCAAATAACAATGTAGTATTATTTCAAAGTTCACTTTCACTAAAAGTGTTATGTTGTGATTCCTTTGGCAGCACATATACAGAGATTAAAATGACTTTGTGCAAAGATGAGATGCAAATTCTTGAAACATTTCATATTTTTGCATGTATATACAAAGGCTAAAATGATATAACATTGTGCTACCTTTCAGTAATTTCCAAATCTATGACTGAATGTAATAGAAGTCCAATGAGACATATATGACCAGTATATATATAGAAATCCATATATATATAATATATATATGTATTTATCAGTGAGCATATGTTATTTGTTCATTTATGGAATCCCCTTTTTTGAAAAACTGGTGGTAGACAATTTGGGTCACATTTATAGAAACAAAGATTTGATCATGGTTGTTCTTCAAATAAATGTCCCATTGATTCATGCTGTAGCATGAGTTACAAGATAAACTGAGGCATATTAAAAATTTTGACTCTGCTTGAATAAAAATCTACTGGAATTAGTAAGCACCAACCCAAATGCTTAGGCGTGTTCCACTGACAAAAGTTGGGGGAAAACAACTTTATAGAGAAGAGGTAGAAGCTAAGCAAGGAAATTATTTGGTTGACCATAGCTAAGCATTTGCCTTTTTTGAGTAAGCTGGATTTGTGATGCCACATTTTGATCTCAGAAGTTTTGTGAGCAGGATAAGTAGGTTTTTTTTTTTTCTTTAATTCCTATTTCTGGTATCTTATTTTCAACTAGCAAGTTTTTCAATCTGGCACACATTTTGTATACTGAATTGGGTTAATTTGTAACTAAATGTTATGAAGATAAGGACCATTCTGCATAATAGTTACAGAAGGCTGATTTTAACTCTACATTGACAGAAGATATTACAATTTTAAGGAGAATAAAAGTATTTCAATTCTTGTATACTAATTTATGAATTTCTTGATAAAATATTATCCTTTTCTTAATCATTACATCACTAAACAATGCCTATCTCATTGACTTAAAATAATGGGGGTGATATTCATTAAAATTATTAATATTCAAGTAATTCATTGACAAACTGAGAACTATTAAGAATCCACTAAAATTATATAAAATTGTTTTCCTATATGCTGGAAATGATCACTTAGAAACCATAACGGAAGAATATTTCAATTCAAGATAACATCAATTAAGTAAAAAACTTGAGAAGAACCTTAAAAGGAAAACCTATATTTGGTCTCCCCTTTGAGAAAATTCTGAATTTACTTCCCACTGTCCTCAAAGCAGGACTCAACCATCGTTCATTCTATCTCCATAGGAAATATACTGTTCAAAATACTTTGCAGTGGTACAGAATTTACTTAAAATGTTTTGGGAGCAGGGCTTACAAGACTTTTTCTACAAACCACTCCCTCTCAGATGTCTTCCCTCTCTTGCCTCTTATTTGGTATATTTAAAGTTAAGTTAGAGTAGATTCTCCGTTGATACACTCTTGAAAACTAATAGGGTATCCAAATGGTTCAGAACACCATATGTGAAAAGCTTGTAGAAACAGTAGGAAAAACATCGCTTTCAATATAAACATGGAAAAAGACATAAACAACAACACATAGCAATAGAAAGATAATTGGTTTATGAAGTATATTTGACAATAATTCACAAAGATATACATACCCTTGTGTCCTTTGCAACATTTGTTCACAATAGCCAAGATATGGAAACAACCTAAGTCAATTAATGGATGATTGGGTAAAGAAGATGTGACATATATATTCATTAGAAGCTGTTAATTGTTGTAGGGTATAGAGAGAAGGGTTCCTTAAATGGGGAGGCATGATGGTTCCCTAGCAAACAAATTGTGACTCTGAGAATTAGGAAAGGTAAAGGGAAAAAGGTCAAAGAAGCCCAAGTCCCTGGTGATTTCAGAAGCCACCATCCCAAGCCTGGCTTCCCCCACCTTAGGCACATCTGTTATTAGTAGACGAATGCAGTTCTTAACTCATGTTTTTGACAAGGGTAGAAACTAAATTTTACTTTTTTGGGTATAACTAATGTCTAAATCCCTAGAACAAATGCTTGCTCAATATGTGAATTACTTTTGTACCAGGAAAATATAAATAATACCATAAAATCCTCAGTAAGCACTGAGGATTTATAACAATTTGTTTCTCTTTAACTTGACACTGCAATCAACTTCAAGCAACTTTCTTTACATTATATGTGAAGATATCAGATATGATTATATTCACATATGGAACCCCCCCCATTTTTATACTCCATTTCTTATCATTATTCTGGTGCTTGGGGGAAAATGGAGATTTGGGATTATTTTGCACATGATAGGCTAAGAATGGCTTTACATCTGAAAACAATATTGAAACTTGTGTTGAAAGGGGGTTTCTCCTCGAGTCATTTGATAATTTCCTTAGCTTCTACTCTAATAGAACTTACTTTGAATTTGGATATGCTCTTACTTTTAGAAATGACATAGCCACCAGGGAAGAATTGTGTCAGATAATCTATATGGCATTGAACAAAACTCTTCATTTTAAAAAGTATACTTAATATTTAGTTGATGGTGTCAAATTGTTTCCTTTGTTCTATTGTTTACAGAATCCAAGAAAGCATGGGGTTATATATAGCCCAAGTCAAGTACACCAATAACTGATTTGGAGGGCAATAAGAAATTAGGCAAATAAAATAAGAATGCTATTTAAAATGTAATATCCTGAAACATACCTGATTACATACTTATGATCCTAGATAGATTAAACCAATAAAATCCAAGAAGCATTTTATTTCCACAGTGTATGTGTGCAGCAAACCCTAAGTTATCATTTTAAGAAGCCTGTGGTGTCTGATCAGTTTCACTTTATCTCTTTCTCTCATAGAGACATCACAATAAAATAGGCACTCCTACACAGATTTTTATTTGTAATTCCAGTATGTTCTTGCATTTGAGGGTATTTATTGCTTACGCTAGTAAGCCCATCTGATTTACCTTTTCAATAAGAAATGATTATAGGAACACCACCTCATCTGCGAGACCTGCCCTTTCTTCCTTTTTTCTCGGCTCACCCTTTCCCTGAACCATCAGTAAATCTATCAGGGGGCTTCAGTTACAGATTATCCTTGCTGGTTTTTCTCTATCTCTTTATCCTCATAAGAAATACTAAGAAGAAATTCAAGCCAGCGGCTTAATTATTTCTCCATTTTCCTCTTCTTTGATGTTCTCACACTTTAAGTGTAAACCTTCAAAGTCATCATTTTTGAGCTGTAAAAACCCTCTATTCATCATGATACTAATCACTGACCTTAGAAGGTATGGAGATTTCATCTTATTTTTTCAGGGCAAAATGTTCAATCCATGACACCCAGAGCTGCTTTCATGAATTGTGATTGGCGATACAATTAGTTTTCAGTCACTGTATAAAGTGAGCAGTTTACCTCTGTTCATGAGTTTGGTAAAATTACAGGTAGCTGAATTTTATGAAATCTCTGTTAATTCACAGACTTCAATACATAATTATGCTCTCTCTTTGGAATGATTAGAAACTCTGTCTGTGTTAGATTGGCAGGGTGCCCACAGGGGGAGTCCTTGCTGAGAGCACCCTAGGTTCTTTTCACCTGCTCAGTCCATTTAGCCTCATTTCCAAGGCTTCTTGTCTCTTTCTGAAACTTTAGCAGAGATACCTTACATTCCCAAGTACATGCCCACTCTTTTTTTGGCTCATTAAACTACTTTATGCTGTCAATCTGTGACTGTCTCTATAACTACCTACTATCTATTTATGTATTGTTATCTATGAGATGTGATAATTTTGATAGCTATTAAATTCTAAGCAGTAATTTTAATATCTACTAAATTTTAGTCAGGCATACATGTAAACACAAATAAAAATTTTGAATATAATACTCAAAAAATCCTCTAAAATAGGTATGTCCATATTTTACAGAGGGAAGTTTCATTTACTTATCTATTTATAATTATATTAATAATGGAAATCATCTTTTACTGAATGCCTAGTGTGCAGTAGGCATTGTGTTAGGAGCCTTATTTATTTTGCATGTGGTTATTTATTGCTCTGTGCTTTGTGAAAATGGATTTAAAGGAGCTTAATTTTTTTTTTAATTATTAGTTATATTTGACATCATTTGTAGTCCCCAGGGAGTACCCACCACCATTTCACCCATGCACCATCACCTCAGTCCCTTGTGCACCCTCTGGCATCTTCCCC
>JAGFMF010011739.1:5242436-5309491 GCA_019455555.1 Galemys pyrenaicus | reverse complement strand
TTTATTGCTTTGGGGACTGCCACCTCGAAGGCACTGTTGAGGTGTATGTCTTTCAGTGTTTTACCTATGTTTTCCTCTATGTATTTTATAGTTTCGGGCCTTACATTTAGGTCTTTTATCCATTTTGAGTTGTAAATCAGACATCTTAAAGAAAAGATAGATAACAGAAAAAAGTGATGTTTGGGAAGTTAGCTCATTAAATATAGAAAATTAATGTTGAATTCCTACTTTATATATCATATAAGTGTATAAAAAGTGAATTAAATATCTAATTGTGAATGGGTAAACCATAAAATAAAGAGTAAATTGTAGGACATTATTGTAACCTCAGATTAACAAAAATAATTTCTATTACAAGGTTAAAAATTAAGAAGTCAATAGTTAAAAAAAAATGGAGAAAAAATTTGAAAATATTAAAACAAAGAATTCCTACTGAATGAAGGATACAATAGAACAAGTTCAAACATCTAAAATTTATAAGAAATTCATATGTACAATAGAAAACTGGAAGTCCTCAAGAAAATTATGTAAAATTCAGTAGTGAGGGGCCTTACTGGTGGCACAATGAGTTAAGCAACACACTATGAAGCAAAATGCAGCCATTGCAGCACAAGTTCAATCCCTGCCGCCCATTTGGGAGGTGACACATATGGCTTGGCAGATCTCTCCTGCCTCGCCTACTGCTCCCCTCAGCAGTGTATTTCAGTCAATCTGCCTATTCTGCTCCCCACTCTCTCTGATGGATCCTCTCACCCCCCACACCTCTGGCCTATACCTTAGTTCTTGTATGCATAAATAAATAAATCTTTTTAAAACATTCAGTAGTGAAAAGCATAGACATAATACAGGGACAAGAAAACTCAAGATCTAACAGATGTTTGAAGAAATGCTCAATATCAGCAGTTATCAGAGAAATGTTAATTAGAACAATAATGAGATGTCACCTAACACCCAACAGCATATGGAATATTCGAAAAGGAAAGCTGCAGAGTTTTAGTGAATAGTGAGGACTCCCATAATCTGTACTGTGGGGGAGTCACCCTGAAGGGCAGTTTGTTAGTCTGCGGTAAGATTATGCCTTTGTACATGCCAGTGGTTCTCCCAGGAAGTCCTCCTCCTCGTGTAGTGGGGTGTTTAATTCATCAATGAAAGACTGGATATGAAAAATATGGTATATTAACATATGTTATAGAAACATGTGCATAGAAAGGAACCAGAGAGATGTAGGGGAAAAAAATCTGAGTAAATTTTAAATTTTAATTATTAAAAGCAAGAGGCAGAACCTAATTTATAAAATGCCATTTGTGTAATTTAAAGGTAGACCCACAAAAAAACATTACGTGCTTCCTAAGAATAGATGCATCCTTGAGGAGATAGAGTAAACATATTTAAGTAGATGCCAAGAAAAACAGTAATGGAAGCAGAATCTTGGCATAAAGGGAAAAAATTAATAACAGAAAGTGTTGGGCAGACTGGTGTCTCAAGGTGTGGGAGGGAGAGGGAATGTAAAAGCAGTGAATTAGTTAAAGAGAAGCAAATTGGGAGGGAAGCTAGATTGCTAGTTCACCACCTGTAGCAGTTGTCTTTTAGTGCTCTATAATGGAGTTTCTGAGTTAAATTTCACTTAAAAAATTTCTAGTGCTGAAAGCATGTTTAAAGACACAGACCAAATAGATAAAGAAACAGGCTTAGAAGCAGGTGCCTGAAATTCCACAACCTGTCCCAACACACTCCATTGCCTTTGGGTAAAACCTTGAAACCTTCTGTCTTTGTTTCCCCATCTGTAAACTGAGAATAAAACACCTCTGTTTTTCCTAATCTCTCAAGATTGTTATGATAAGGGAAAATAACCTGGTGACCTTTGAAATTCTAGCTAAAATCAGTGAGTCATGCAAGAGAATACCTGTTGCTGAGCTGTATTAATGGATAGGATTATTCTTGCCCAGAGGTTTCTCTGTAGCACCTGTGAGCCGTAAAAAAATTACATGGGCTCAGACTTAGAAATATGCCCATGGCAATCTCTGTACTTACCTCATACTCCTCTCCTAACCCCGCCTCAAGTGAGTGATGAGATGAGACCCTCAAATAGTCTGCCAGTCAGGTACGCTCTTATTAGAAGCAGGCATAGTCTAGGTTCCCTTAGGACCAAATGAATGGTATGATTTATAAAATATTTTTATGTCTGTTGTCTCTCTTATCTTTTTCCTGATCTATATCTTTAATTAATCTGGTGGTTCTCAAACTTTTTGGTCCCAGAGATAATTTTGTGCTGAAAAATTATTGCAAACTCCACAGAGCTTTAACTTTTACAGGTTACAGCAACTGATGCTATATTAGATATTAAAACTGATAAATTAAAATTATTTATGAATCCATTTAAAAATAAGAAACATGTTTTCCAAAGCAAGTAACTGTATATTCCAAAATAAATATTAATGCTTTCCAAAAGCAAACACAAATATGAAAAGAGTGGTATTGTTTTTGCGGTTTTGCAAATCTCTTTAGATTCTTGTAATTGTTTCCAGAAGCACATGACTCAGTAAAATGCAGAGGTTAGGTACTAAATATTGTTTCAGAATATTTTGTACCATAGAATTTCCCCATTTACAGCATAGTCTAACATCAAATCCTTGTCTTTCAGTTGTTACTGAAGGAGTAGCATTTTCTATTTTAAATTTGATGAGGCAATTTAGAAAAAAAATCACTTCAACATATTTATTTCACCGACTACTTTTATAGGGAACAGTATTCTAAACCTGTTTAGAATAACATTAATTTGAACTCTATGAAATTGCTAGTATTTGACCATTTTTGAACAAATTTAAGCTCGGTTTTCTTCATATGGATAGGAGAGTACAGCCTCTATGTGTTCTTTAAACTAGTATTTTTTGAGGAGGATGTTTACCTTTTATAAGGAAGAGTTTAGGTTATAATTCTGGAATAATGTTCTTGGGATAGGTTCTTGAAAAAGCTTAAAGACCCCTATTCAACGATGGGATATTAAGAATGGCCTAGAAGATTATGATGAATTTGTCAGTTCTTCCATTGTATCTGCATCTATAGTATACACATTTTGCTTGAGATAAAAACTGATCTTAACACTTTCAAATCTAAATGCTAGATTTCAGGAGCAGGCTTGGTGACCTAAAAATTGTGTATTTTTATTATTGCTAAACAGTCATACAGGACTCACCAGTATAGTTTCTGTATAGCAATAATACTTTGAGTAAGAAGCAAGAGTATATTTATGTCTTTCTATTGAAAATGCTTATTGTGTGATATATATATCTAATACTTGATCAAATAAATATAATCCATGTAGTGATTTTTTTCTTTACAATGTATTTCTTTTAAGATGAAAGCCATCCTATCAAACCCAAGAGTTACATAAAGATATTGTTTGGCATTGATGCTTCATATTTTAAAATACAAATACTCTGTTCTGATATTCTAATGCGCTACAACCAAAGCAATCCCTTTTTAATTTATGGTGAATCTAAATTTTAATCATTACTTTTTTCCTGAACTGTATGCAAGTTATAAATTATTAGAAAGACAGTGTGAAATGTCAACAAATCTTAGATGGCAGTGTTGCACATTTAGTCTCTTAAATCAATAGTGTTTTGCACAGGGAGCTAGGGAATCAGGAGTTTTAGTCACAGTAAGACAGGAAAACACAGGGAGGCTTTCTCAGTTTTCAACATCACTGTATAGAGAATTCAAAGTTGTTTTGCCATCATCACTCAATTTGGTAGGTGTCCAGGTTCGAGGATACTTAAGATACATGCATTTGTTAAATACGTTATCAAAGAATGTTCAGAACATCCTACTACCAGTTAAAGAATGCCCTTAACGTAGAGGGGCTCCTAAATAAATTCAGGACAACTGGAATGAAAGTAACATCATCCAGCATGTAGTTTTCAGTGCAGAGGCCAATTCAGGAAAAATAAGTACCATTCAGTGGCTGACATTAAGGAAGTAATAAATGACTACTGAGAAGGAGAGAATGTAACTCTAACAGTGTCTGCCAGAGTCTGTGTCCCTGAATTCTATGTCTTCCTTGCTATCCCATTCAGTGAGCCTCCTCTTTGCCAGGCCACCTCTCTGATACATCTGGAGAAATGGAGGAACAGAGACTTTGGGTACTGGTGTGGCAGAATGGTTCTGGGAATTTGTCAAAGAATCATAATTCAATCAAAAAGTTAATCTCTTCTCTAATTATTAAGCCATGTTCCTGTTTCTTTGGACAATGATAAAAGAGTCTTGAAAGTACTCAGGCAAAGGTGCATAAAGAAAATTATTGCTAGATTGTCTCTTAGCTTTTCATTCCTTTTCAGAAGAGTGGACACGAGTTGTATCTAGGTCGTGTTCCTGGCCAAATCATTTCTGAGTCTGTTTTCAGACTCCTGTGTTTTCCTGATGTCTGGCATCTAAATACCAAACACAGTATTTGTGGAAAGGTTTAAAGTCACAGTACTGTTTTTGTGTGTGACCACGTTGCATATAAGATACCACAGCCCTTGGGAAAAGGCCCCTTTGTCCCTTTCATTTCTTGCTCCCATGGAAATTTCTTCTTTAGTTACAGTTCTCTCTCTAACTGAGAGGGTCACTGGACTAAAGCATTATGGAAGGAACTGGATGTTTTTCTGAGAAATGTGATGTAATGTATTTAGTAGAAAATCTCCTACATCACCTTCTGGAAGTGCATCTCAAAGGAGTTAGGCAGGAAGTTAAGATGTATATTGGAAGATTGCAGCATTATTTTGCTAGCTGTTAAAACAGTATGGCATACCTTTCTTTGTTTTTCAAGAACAATGCCATTCCATAATCTTGAGTCCAGGAATTGGGGAGAGGCATAGAGGTATTTTATAAGAAGTACCATTTTTTAAAATGTAAACATTAGTTTGCCCTGTAAGCCTCTGCTGAAAGGTCTCTCTCAATGATAATGATTACATATCCATATATATATACATATATACATATGTATGTATATATGTAAATGATGTTATCCCAGTTCTTTTCTGTGGCTCTGATCCATATTCCTTTCACTCTTCTCCTAACCAAGCCTTATAGAGCAGGTAGATGAGAGCATGAGATTGCCTATTCTCATAAAGGAGCTAAAGATATACATGCAGAGAAATGAATATTTGGAATCTGGGACACAACTCTGCTAAATATTTAAAGTAGGACTTTCATTTACCATTTTAATGCTTTTCATGTCACTGCAAGAAGGGGTGGCTCAGGTGATAAACTGATAGAGATGCTTTGGCAGGTAGGCATTATTACCCTTAATAAAAATCTTTATTTAAAATAATGATTACCAAGACCACATAGGTTTCCATGATTCAGAGAGCAGTCATTCTCAGAAATTTCCTTAAAAAATATTTTGAGTCTCACTATCTTGGCATCCTTATGTACAGTTGTCTGACATTCTCTCAGTCCGGGGGCAGCTCTATTCTATTCATAGTTTCAGAAAATCCCTTCATAAACATTATACAATTAGAAAATTGGATTTAGAACTGTTCCAGAAAAGATAGTTTTGTGTGAATTTGATTAAAGCCATAAATTATTCTTTATCTATTTCCTCATTACCACTCATAGTTTGACACTTGTGGAGTAAACTGATGTTAATAGAATGCATCAGGAAGAATTCCCCCCTGAGAGCCAGTGTAGCTTAGCAAAATGATATTTAATGTTTTCTATGATATTTATTTAACTAAAATGGCTGATTAGATGTTAAACAGAACAGGGGTTAATGATCTTTGTTATTGGTATTATAAAAAATTAAAAAAGAATAAAATAGGGTTAATGATGTATGCCATCATTGTTATTATGAAGATTAAAAACATGCAGTTGTTGGCTGCTATGAAAATATGGGCACAAGCTGTGAGTAATTAGCAAAATTATATTATCTTCTAACCTTAGAATTAATTACTTTTTTTGTCTGTAATTCTTTATTAATGTTAGTTTTCACTGGCTACATCTCAATATATATAAACATAGATAAAATTTTAGTGGAAGTGATGAAAGCTAACGCGCTATGATTTTCTACATCTGAGAAAGAACCCACGAAATCTATAACCAATACCAAAGAAAAGCACATGGTAATCAACAACTTCTAGACAAGGTGAAGTCAGAGGAGACTGATGGGAAGATATTTTGAAGACTTCTTTAGTTTAGGGAACCATCAAACCTCTGACGTTTTGACCACGTCTATCAATCCGAGAATATGTTCCTGTTCTTCGAATTGCTCAATAAAAAGACTCTTGTTTTCCTTTCACACGAGTCATATTTAGTGGTGCCAATGACCAACTACAATTGAATTTCTCATAAACTATGAATAATATTCTAGAATAAGCACTTCCATGCAACATTTGGATGAATACTAAAAATTATTTGTTATTTACCTAAAATTAAAATTTAACTGGGAATCCTGTGTTTTATCTGCCAAGTCTAGTTGTTACTATTTATTTCAGTTATTTATTTTACTTCAGTGACATTGGTTTACAATAGTGTATATGATTCAAAGGTATAGGATCACATACTCAGGAGTATGTTATCACAACAAAATCACAACCAAGGTACTAAGAGTCCCTTACTTTATTTCACTGTGCTCCCTTCTCTCCTCTCCTTGTAGCTTAAGTTCATAATCAGACTTCTGGGATTTGCTATTGGGTTGGTTTTGTCTGAACCTTTATTTTATTTCTCGATATTCCACACATAAGTAAAACCATTCAGCATTTGTTGTTTTCTCTCTGACTTTTTCACTTAGCATAATCCCCTCTAGTTCTGTCTATGTTGCCTTGAATGTCAAGAGTTTATCTTTTTTGATCACCGACTAGTATTCCATTGTGTATATATACACCGAATCTTCTTGATCCACTCATCTGTTGTTGGGCAGATTGTTTACATAACTTGAAATGGTCTTGAAGTGGAAATGGGCAAGCATATATTCCTTTTAATTACCTCCACATTTTATTGCACTGGCTAGTTAATTAAAGTTTACAATGAGGTTTGAAATGCAATACTCTCAAAAGCACAAAAATGAAAGTATTCTTCCCTTACAGTTTTCAAACTTGTAATGCTCTTCCAAACTACACCATAATTTGTAATATAAAGAAAGTTTATTGTTGACCTACATAACTTTCCAAATAGGGATGCTTTTTCCTAAATTCTTCATCATAGCAAGAACTTCAATGCTAGGAGGGTATAATAGATATAGTGGGGTAAACAAGAGTAGAAATCATAGGATGGGGAAAAGTGTGGTGAAAGCTACTTCTCTATTGAGTTTGGTCACCCTTTGGTGATCACCTTTGGTCACCAAGACAGTGTCCATTGTCCTGCCTTCCTATCCCTAGTCACAACATGACAAATAATGTCTAAAGAGTTGTATATTTCTAGTTTATTATTGAAGTGATTACTGATACATACTCTTTTTTTACAGAGATTTACTTAGATAGGTTGGGCTATGTGTGTTCTGAGAAAGCTTACAAAACCAATTTTTTAAATTTTATTTTATTGAGCTAATATTGTTTTACAGCACTATATGTGATTCAGAGGTATAGAATCACACATTCCAGTGCTGTCACCTGATGTATGTCACCAGCCACTCCTACCACTATAGAACCCACAGTTCACCATAGTCCATTTTGCTAAACTAATTTTTACACAGTTTACATAATGTTGTGCTCAGTGTCTAAAACGTAGAAATGTTTTTTGGGGGTAGAGGAAGACATATGATTCAATTCTCCTAAGTTAGTTGTTGAATTTTGATGATTTGAGTCTAACCATGTTATTTTATACAGAACTATATGTAAACTCTCTGATTTTTTTAAACTCTTACCTTGTAATTTTTTCTTAATTTGTCACATTCCACTTCTTTAGAGGAATTGGAGAAATAAATTTATCCTTGATCTTGATCCAATTTGGACACAGATCAACAAAGGTGTCAGTTCCTAGGAGAGATAATCATTTATTTTTGTTTTGCTATCAGGGAAGACTGTTGTGTAAAAGGAATCCATATATCTCTAATGTTTACACATGAGTTAAATATGTTGACTTCTATCCTTATGTTTCAGTTGGCATTTGTTTATAGGCAAGTTTTCTTAAACTTGTTGATTTAGCTTGTATTCATATTGATACTTACGAAAAAAATCAAAGCTTTTGTGTTGAATCAAGCATTCAATCAAAATTTAATTTTTGGTTATTATCTTTTAGACATTGAATGCCATATTGTTACAGAGATACCTTAATGTTAAAGTATATGAAAGTGTTCTTTATGTTAACAGAAATGATAATTTCAAGTAGAACATTCAAATATAAGTTCTTTTGTCTTCCTAGAGAATCCTGGGAAAATAAGCAATATAGTACCCACCAAGACATGGAAGGTGGTATTCCTGCAGACCAATATTTTTCACACTTTGACCATATGAATACCACCCATAATTTTATTCATGTTATCTGTCAATGAATATCTTTTAAAAACTGTTTTAAATGCTTAAGCATTTTTAAAAACTTTTTATGCAATAATAAAGCATGCTAATTTGAACTACCACTGATACATTTTTTCCCAGTAGCTCTCATGTTCATCACTGTGCCACAAAATTCATCTTACTTGCCAAGTAAGACTCACATTACACCTTGGAATTCCACTGGTATTGATAGGAGATGCATAGGAATTCTGCTATGTTGGGCATCTAAGAAATGTTTGTGGAAATTCAGGCAGAGAAATTGTGGAAAATTGAGAAATGTGGAAATGTAGGTCACCAAGAGAAATTTCTGTTTTCAAAAACATACAAATCTGAAAGAAAAATGACAATGACAACTCTTTCTAAATTCTGTATTAGATGATAGTCTGTATCAAGTGGAACCATAAGAAATCATCACTCTTAAGGATCAAAAATGTTTGCATATTGGTTTACTCTAGTATGTAGTGGAAAAGATTCCCTTTTTTGAAGGAATTGAGCTGGCATTATAGTTGGATTATTTACAGAAAACATGCAATCAATTTCTCAAAGAGGGTTTCCTGTAGTTCATTGCCACAGGTTACTTGTTGAAGGGGCCTGTTCCCAGGCCATTTCACAACAGTATTTGCAGTGACCTTTTATATAAGACAAGAGAAAGCAGCGCAGGAAGTAGGGGAGCTAGATAAAGCAGCATACCTTCTTATGTTTACCAATGTCCTCCTTTTGATTAAATGAGGCATCTACGGAGAAGCTCACCTCTTAACATAGATCTAGCTACAGTCAGTCCAGTGGACAGAAGTGTATCAACATAGCTGGGAGCCAGCATCATCTTGCTAAGTGCATGGAGGGCAGACAGGCATAAGATACACACACGTGCATAGTCTTCTTTCAAAGATCAATTTGCTGTATTGTAGTGTATGCCTGATGTGGTCTGCCCTAATGTCCTGAGTTTAATTTTTCTGATGTCACCACTTGAATTCCATAAGAGGTGGTGACACTAGAGGAGTGTAAGAAATTAAAAGCTCTCAGCAGCATGACATGATTTTGCTATTCTCTGTAAAGTCAAAATATCTGAGGAAACATATCTAATTCTTTTTATGCAATCACTTTTTTCTCTTGAACAGGTGTTTATCATTATTTCTCCTTATAAAAAAGAGGTTATTTTTTGAAATCGAGCTGCAATTATGAATGCTATGAACTAAATGAAATTCACTACATGGAGAGAAATTCATACCTTGTTAACTATATAATGTAACTAGTTAGTTTTGGAAATGATTTACCTATTTCCCTATATAGTTCTTTTTTGGGAGATGATATGAAAGATAGCTTTCCAGTAGGAAAACATAATTTTGATTGGAGATGTAGAAGAGGTGAGGAAAGATGTGTTAAAACAAATAAAGGATTTAAATTGCTGAACATACAGAAAACATCCGGTGAATGATTGCTTTAAGTACATAACTCAAAATTATTTAATAGCAATGAAATCAATTTTAATGATACAGTTATTTTCATTTTGCTACCTCAAGAACTTTTTAAGTTTCTCTTTTAAATTTGAAAGTACAGTTTAATTTCAGAGGTAATACTTTTAATCCATCTGGTTTAATTAATACAATTGACTAAATAGATATTTTTATAGAGTCTAAAATGGATTAATATACACACAATAATTTTCACATAAAATTATTGAATGGGGGTTATTAATAATGTTTCTACTAATTCTTTAATGCAACATTTTAAATTATTCTAATATAAAGTCTTTGAAATATCAGCAAACTTTACCACAGTCAATTGTATCCCCAGTGTGATGCAGTAACATAAATCTGATGAGGTGGGATCCTATATTTCTGAATCACATACAGTGTTGTGAACTAATGCTACCTTAATTTAAAAAAACTATATAAAAAAGAAAACTATCATTAAATTGCAACTGTTATGGCTCCCGCATAGTTCATAATATGTTTTATGACTAAAGAATGCTACTTTTGAAAGAACACATGAAAATTGTATATACTGTGCCAATTAAGTTCAAGTTTTAATGAAGGAATGTTTAATATTGTTGCTAAGTTTAATTTATTTAATATATTATGCTGAAAGTTTAGTGAATGGTAGATAAAACATTTTTTCTTTACCTTCCCATGTTCTATTTTATTAAGTAACATTGGTTTACCATATTGTATATGATTTAAAGGTCATACCTCACCAGATATAAAGTATCTTTTTTTGAATGGAGCATCTTACAGTTGTCAAAATGTTGGGAAAAATTTGCTGAGGTATCTTCACTAATTATCCCAAGATTTCTATAGAGCATCAACTTTTGCAAATGTTATAATGCAGTTTTTTCGTTTCTTGTTGCCAAAAGTACAGATGCCATGATTATTCACCTATAAATCCCATTTTGAGAGATATGAGCAATGTCAGATTGTGTATTTAAAATGTCTCGTTCTTTGAGCAGTTCACAAAATCTGTGCTTTTATGCAGTAATGAACTTTCTGCTTATTAAATACATTAAAAATCTGTTCTAATGGTCTTGACAATGGAATAAAAAATTAACACATACAAGTGTTTTGGTACACATGTACTTATTGCTCTCCTCTAACAAAAATTGATAACATCTTGTGAAGTAGTAGCAGTAGTAGTAGTAGTAGTAGAAGTACAATCTTAGAAGGTATTTTTTCAGTTGTTCTTACAAAGATTTCCAAAAAATTAAATATAAAATTTGAAAAGAAAAAATTACACTTGCTCCACTCATAATAAGGTGAATTCCTTTGGACAAATTCTTTGAATTACCCATTTTCATTGCTATGCCAAACGATGATTGTATTATTTCAAAATAGCCAGAAAATAAATAGAGAACAGCAGAACAAATACATTGAAAAAACTTTGAGATTATGCATTTTTCACAGGATGAAAATGGGTTGGCAAATCATCCTTTCAAATCAAAGATTTGTCTTCACAACATATATTTAAAAACACTAACTCATAGGCTCTGCTGATTTTGTTTTCTTCCATTATCAGCAATAACCTTAAAAATCTTTAACCTTTCATAGTACAGGTTCAGTATTAACTGTCAGATAACATGTTTCATATGTTAATTTTTTCTATTGAATTTTTGCACTTTTGGTAGAAGTCATGACATTTTAACTCCTTAATTCCTTCAGTGAAGCACAATATCAGTAGAACATAATGTCTAGTCTGGATATGCGTTTTGTAACATGTTAATATAGTAAAGCCTTATATACAATACTAAGTTCATACTTTGTATGTAACAGTTATTTAGAGTATAAATATTAAAATGCAAAGTTCATTCTGAGTCTCTTTTATCATGAATCTTGTATGTCTATGTTATAATTTGCTCCTCAAACTGTAAGTAGAGAACAATCTTGATACTAAATAGTATTTAAGAAAATACTGTATGTTAAAGCTTAGCCAATTAGGGACAATTAACTACTGAGTAAATATAATTTTTCAACACAGTTAAATTTGTAAACATATTTATATGTTTGTGTAAGTATGAAGTACTTTGATAATTTATAACATCAAAAAGCACTGGCTCAAAGTTTCACTTCTATCAAAATTTATTGGTGAAGAACATGTTACAGTTAAGAGTAAATTTTATGACTACCTTTTAAATTAAACATGTATGATACATATGTTGTTCTTTATGAATATTTAATAATAAAGTTTAATTAAATCATGATCTATTTGATATTTTTAATCCTATATACAATGTCTTATTGGAACTTTAGAGTAAATTAAATGAGTTAATCGATCAATAGGCGCTGAGAACAAAAGATATTGGGCTTAGTTATATCTGAGATGTCATAGAAAATATACCTTCATTAAGTGATATTCAAGGTTCTAATTTTCATTGATAGGTTAGCACCCTTAATTATCAGTGGCACACATGAATCAAAGATCACAAATAAATGTTTTTATTAACTGTTACTTTGTTTAGTACATATATAGATCATTACCAAGATACTTATCAAAGTTTGACTTTAAATATCTGAAAGATAAAATACACATATAAAATTGTAAACAGTGAAGGAAAACAATGTGGAAGAGATTACAAAAATAAGTCAAGATTTTTTAACTCCAGAGCAGGCAAAACCAACCATGTCACAAACTCATGGTGTATAATGCCATGCTAGTTGCCATGAGTCTGTGCTTCTTGCATATCTGATCTGACTATGGCCTTTTTTAAACTAATAGGGCATTAGCAATCATTTGAACCAAAATGACTGGAAAAAATTGTGTGAAGGAAGAATTAGAATCAGGGTATTTAGATGTAGCTTGACAAAATGTGTCATCAAAATTTGCTAAAAAAGAAAAGCTCTGATAAAGTGTGCTAAGTGGAAAGGGTCTTATAGATTTTGACTTCTAAGTCTTGTTTATCTTTAAATAATTGTGGGAACTCAAATTATGTTTAAACTGGTGGAATTTTCTTTCTTAAAAAAACAGTGAAGAATTGTTCATAAAATGTGAATTCATTAGATTGCTTCATCTCACATAATAATTATTCTTTGGGGTATTTTTTGTGCTTTTAATTTTCAAATGTTCTCAACTTTTGGTTTGTTATAAGTTTCCAACAATGTCAAAGGGATAAAGTATGACAGAAAAGACGGTTGCACCCACAGCTTATGATTTCCATGTATTATTCTCTTTTAGACAATAAACTAAATTCATGTCTTAGTTCTTTATTGAAATTCTTTTCCTCTTCTATTAATAAGAATTTAATTTTACCCTATAACCATAGGGTAAAATAACCCTATAACCATTGAGATTAATTATATTAGAATATAGCAACATTCTGTACCTACATTATTTGGAAGGTTTTATTTATCATTGAATTATTTTCCTTGTTAAATTTAAAATAGACATTTCACAACAACAAAGGCTTATATACCAGATATTGTGTAAGCATTTAACTTTTATTTTCATGTCAGACTTACAAGAAAGGTAGGATTTTATACTCTTTTCACTAATGGAAAAAAAATGGATTTAGAGAGGTTAAATGACATAGGTAGCAAGTGACCTCGAAGTTATATACATCAAAATCATCCATTTTAGGCAGAACAGCATAATGCCTCCCATCTAGAAAATTTCCTAAATATTCATCTGTAATTTTCTTTTTATTCATTTTTCCCCACCATTTGTTATCCATTTTGTGTCTTTTTAGATACCAATTTCCATCATTCTTTAACCAGTGAAACATTCATTAGAGATATGGGACCACTGAACTCAAGTTCAAACTTATATTTTACCCAGAAATTATTCATTTCAATTTTCTCACATTTGTGGACAAGTTATATAAGCTTATTTATAATATTATTTATGTATAATTTATAAATAATGTAATTTATACTCTTTATATAATTATAAAATTATATAATTTATGATTTGTGTATGTATATTTAAATTAAATATATATTTAGATTGTGTTGCTTCATCTGCATTTGTCTATTTTTTCTAAATTTTTATATGAGTCTTTACCATGGTTTTATCTCTTAAGATGTATTTAAATACATATACAGCTATTATCCAAACTGGAAATAATTTTATTGTAGCAACACTATAAAAAAAATTCCCTGGGGAGAAATAATGCAGTGGAGCAGTTGGCATTGAAAAAATGTTGAAGTCACAAAGTTACTAGATTTTTCCCTCCTTGAACTCCAAAATTAATAATAATCAAAAGCAAATGTACAAAACTGTTATCAAAAAGTTGTAAATTTTTGTTGCTTGAACTAATTGTATATTTTCAGATAGATCCCATTCCAGAGTTTGTCTTTTGAAATGAGAACACTGTAATCTACTTTCTAACTCCTGTAAGGTGTAGTTTTAAAATTAAGGTCACAAGAAGGTGAAGACAGGCAGTAATACACTTGTTGACCCTTCACAGGAATTCCAGATAAAACCCCAGAAGTTGAGTCAGAGATAATCACAAGATCTGGAATTTACAATAACAAACTCTCCATATATCTACCTGTCAAACTTCTTCCTCTTAGGGAGGGACAAAAGGTCACTAAAATAACTTTTTTTTCCATGAAAATGTTTTCACCCTTTTTTAGGGGGTACTGAAAAATTATACTGTAAAGTTAATAGGGATATTGAGATTTTTTTTAATTGAAATTATTTATTTTTAGAGGGACAAATACTAAAAATCAGTTTTCAGGAAGAACGTAGTAAAAGTAGGAAGAGTCATAACAAGAACAACAAAAAGAGAAAACAGAAGATTGATTGCTCAAATGAGGATCTAATGTTAGCAAATTTCATAAGATCAAATACATGAGAAATTCTAATTTAAATAAAATTCAAAACAACACATACAGTTTTTAGACTTTATGCAGCCATATGCTTAGCTGAGGATGTGTGATATTAAAATAAAGTCATCATGCTCTCCTTTTTTCTTTTGCTTTTTCTTCCTACTAAATAGAAAAAATAATAAATATACTCCTAATTATTATTATAATTTTCCTAGCAATAATTCTGTTGATAATATTCTGTTTTATCAGAATTTCATGGGCAATAAAAAGCAAAATGGACCTATATGCTTTTAAATTTGTTGTTCAGTTCTACAATATTAACATCATAATTTTACTTGCTTCAAAAAATGTGAGAGCAACTATAGCTAAGTATCAAATAAATTTATGCTTAACTCCCATCTTTGGGTTTTGGTTTTAAAAAAATAGTACAGAGCATTCAGTTTCTTTTCATGAAGTGTAACATGGATGTAAGTATTAAAATGAACATATACCATATGCTTAAACTTTGTAAAATACCTTAGTAATACTTAGTTGTTTCTATAGCATTTCTAGAAAATATATATTTGCTCTTCCTACTAATTTACCTCAAGTCTCAAAGCTGTTAACCAACAGTTGAATTGTTTAGTAGGAAAACAGTTTGATTTTTTTTCCAGATCAAATTGAATTGAAACCATGTTGGAGTGCTTTTATATAAAATATAAAAATTTTAAATGATCATTTTGTAGTTAAAATAATATTTAAAATCAACATAATACATTCTTTTCTTCTAAGAACATGATATACTTATCTGAAAAACACAATCATTTTTATTTTCAAAAGAGAAGACTAACGTCTTACTGTGATATATTAATATCTGAATAGGACTACAGACTATATTCTTAGAGGCAATAAATGTTTTCCAAAAGCCAAATAACAGATTCATGTTGTCACTGACTTGAAGGATCATATTTGTTTGGTGTTTATTCTGCACAGTCTTGCAATTTTCCATTCACATGACATGGGAAGATAGTATTTTCAGTGTCCTTTCTCGTTTTACAGATGGAGCTGAGAGTATAAGTCTGGTTGGTATTGCTAATTTTTATTCTTATTAGTTAGAATGGTATTTGGTTCATATCTGGTGAATAATGAATTTTCCCAGGCAGATTGGTAAATTGGGTTTAAGTTGAAGTTATCTGGCTCCAAGACAGGGACTTTCCCCTGTATGTTTAAATAAAGAGAGGTCACCAAAACAGTCATAGAGAAGATACTGGTGCCTGTACTATATGACTGTAGGTACAGAAAAACCTGATCAAATAGATGAAAACAAAACAAAACTTCTGTGTTATTTGCAAAGTTAGCATTGAAATCAGTTTTAATTTTTAAAATGTTACACAATGAATGTTTTAAAATAAAGGAAGCAAGCCTTTTAAATCCTTCTCACTAATCCATTTATATAAAAACAATTAGCAAAATTATTTGCATCTTAAGCTCATCTATCCATGTGAGACTTAATTCTTGCTTATTTTATTTTTCCTAATTAGTTATTTCTCTTAAAAAAAAAAACAACTTGTTGGTATTGATGCTATAGTAGGTGTCAACTGACTGTCATGCTTAGAAGGTGTTGCTTCCTAGCTTGTAACGTGTATGTTTGTTTATGTTTGATTTGTAAATTGTCCAGCTTTGTGACAAAAAGTAACCAGTAGATAATTTTATTATTTCCTCAGTTTTAACTTATAAGTTACGTTCATCCTTTCTCCAAAGACAAATGAAATTTCTTACTCAAATTCCTGTTTCTTTTAGGAAGTCTGAATTAATAGGAAATCAAGTGATATTACCTTTCCTTTATCTCAAACTTCCTATTTGGAAGCAAGTTTGTTTGGAGATAATTTTATGGTCTATTATTGGTTTGTGTGGCATCCTTAACTCTTTGCTTAATCTGATGAAAGGCATGCTCTGCTCTTTTCTGTTTTTTTTTTCTTTTTTATTAATTTTTATGTGGAATTCAGATGATAAAGGATGCAGTATTACTTTGACTGCCTGCCATAATATAAAATGCAGTAAAATGTACAGCTGGTGATACTCTATTTAGAATTTTTTAATGAAATATAAAGGAAAAGACCAGGTGCTTAATTTTTACATGCTGCATTTCATTTTAAAAATTCATGGTATCTTTTTGAATAATTTTTACTCATGCAGATGTTCTGAATATTGGAGACAGACGTTTATTTTATTTCCTTGGTTCCCATTTCACACTAACTTTTGCACAAAAGAAGATAGGTAGACGGCTAAATTATTTGTGAGTCAGATTCTAAGGTTAATTTTTCTCAAATAATTGCCAAATGACTCATGGCAAGACTTTCGGTGATGTGTCCTTTGGTTTTTCTAGTTCAGATCTCAAGGATAATGGCTGTTTAAAAATTTAGGCTCTTCAAGAAGATATGCATACTAGTAGGAGTGTGTTGACTTTAAAATAATAGACGATCCCATTTATATTATTTGTTACAGGATGAGTCATTGCTGTAAGAACTGTATTTCACAAATTTCAGAACTTTAAATTTCTCAAATATCAAAGCACTTTTTTCTTATAGCCTAGCACTCATGAGAAATTCAGTCTGAGTCACTTAGAATTAAGTGACTAGAAGTTATAATGATGATTTAAGCTTTGCCTCCCAAATTACCAGTATATAAAAATCTCAACCAATGTTCTACCCTTTAGATAAAATATGGGCATATAGCTGGATAACTTACAGAACCATATGCCTGATATTCATTGATAATCCATGTGTTTAAGTGATCATTTGTCAGCTTGGTTAATGAATGAATATGCAAAGGACATCAGGATATGTTCTGTGAGTGATTATCATTATCAGTAATGATGAGGATGGATTCATCATGAGTTAGGTTACTTCCTGTATTTAATAATCTTCATTTTTCAAATTTACATCATTTTGGAAAGAAAAATGACTAATGGATTTCTATTTGATGGATTATCTTTTAGTATTAAATTATAATGCATGTGATCCTTTAAAAAAATGACTTTCTCACTGCTGTTTATTCTCTCCACATTGACCCCACTAACAGGAAGCTTATATATATATAAGCTTATATATATATATATAAGCTTGAGGGGGGAGGAACCCCTTGGGCTTGTTCTACCTGTTTCCCATTAATCGATTCAAATAGATCTTTAAAAAGAAGCTCCTCAAAAAAGAAAGTCCATTGTCTTGAATGACTACGTGTTCATGCTATTCATAAATTTCATTCTGTTTTCCTGATTTACCCAAAATAAGGCAGTTTTCCTGTTGAGGTCAATTTGGGATATGTAAAATAACCCCATCCTCTAAAAAAACAAGGTTGAAATATTTTATCCTGATATCAGTGACAGTCATTTGTTTGTCTATATTTAGATTTTCTCAGTATTCTTCTTAAGTCACAAGTTGATTAAGATTATGATCTCATTTTGGGATAATGTAAGATTGCTGGGAGAGATGATTATAAACCAAAACCAAACAAAATGACTGAAAAAGAAAACAAAAACAAACCCTGTCCGCTATTTCTGGTCACAGTTATTATATTGTGGCTGAAAGCAACTCAATGTGATCGATCACTCTCGTTTGTTTTCCCCTTGTTTATAATGGGAACCCCAAACATTCTAGGGGATATAACAAAAGAGAAGCAGTTTGTGTAAATGTGTGGAAAATAGAGAATTGAATTAATTCTATGCCTTTGGAAAAATTTGACGTTTGCACCCAATACAGCATATTTTTATCATTTTCAATATGGCCCCAGGAAGGATAATGTTCTTGTAGGTTTCAATCTTATGATAAGGACAGTAATCTTTTGTTGGTTTTCCATCAATAACTGCTTTATTCATCATTGGGTGGTAGTGCTGTGGTCCAGGATGGAGATGGAAGTTGTTCAGGTTGGATGATAGGCACATCAGAGCACCATGTTGTCTTGATGCTCTTATTAGTTACCAGTTCTCTCACCACAAAGCCAAGTGAGAAAGGTTGGGGGAGAGGAGAAGATACATGTAGTGTGGACACCCACATACCCATACATGTACAGAGCAACAAAATTACAGACCAAAATCCCTAAAAAGTAAAACTAAAGATTTCACATTTTGGGCCTCCCTGGTGGTGCAGCGGGTTGAGCAACGCACTGTGAAACATAGGCGGCACAGCAGTGCGAGTTCAATCCCTGGCCAAGGAGGGGACCCATATGGCACAGCAGACCTCTCCTGCCCAGCCCGTTGTTCCCCTCAGCAGTGTACTTCAGTTGCTCTGCCTGTTCTGCTCCCCACTTGGTCTCTGGTGAATCCTCTCACCTCCCACGACTCTGGCCTGTACCCCAGCTCTTGCACGCATAAATAAATCTTTTAAAAAAAAGATTTCACGTTTTTCCTTGATGAAGAGCAGGTAAATAAGTAGGTATAGTAAAAATGCTTTATAGAATTTTGGCTATGGCAAAAAATGTATAATTGTCACGGTTTTGAAATATTTATTACATTGGTACTTTGGCAGGAAATCAGTATTGCTTATGGTTGCCTATTGGTGGTAGCAGGGAAGAGTGAAAAGATATGTGGAAGAAACTGAGATTGTAAGAAATATATTTACTTTCTTGTCATATTTCTCTCTGAAAATAAGTGAAATGATGTCTTTTCCCATGCTTAATATGACCAAATTGCTTTTGCTTTTAATACAAAAATTGAGGATAGAATTCCATCTTAATTAAGCAAGTTTGTGTGTGTGTGTGTGTGTGTGTAACTTTCGCTAAATAAACACAATAACAAAAACACAGTTTTGAGATGTATAGATTTCCAAACTCAAGAATCTAGTACCATAGCTTTTAAACAGGAAACTGAGCTGCAGCAAATCTAGCTTAGTCTGACACCTCTGACTCCTGATATGTTCACCATATCTTCTTGGTGTGTGAGAGAGTGAGGCAATTTGTGATTCACTTTTTATTTCTTCACTTTTCTGACAGTGATCATCTCTGTGTCACATTATTTCTAACACTGGCACTAAGCTATTGTGTCTTCCAGCAACTCTTACTAAGCATGAATTAGTTAACACCTGTAAATTATTCTGCCATTCAAGGAAATGTGTGATGTAAATGTCAGGTAGTTGGGGGGAAAAACACACACACAAAAACAGAGCTAATTTCCTTTAAAAAGCATTGATATTTAAGGAACATAATGATAGCTTTGTCTAGCTGGGTTGCTAATAATTTCAGAAACATAAGTTTTGTTGTGCCAGGGGCAGCAAGAGCAAGCGAGCTCTTTCCTAAAGAAAACAGTGAAAAGGAACCACTGAGGCCATTAGATCCTAAAGGAGCAGTGATATGGAGCAAGAAGGCAAAGCTGGCCAGGATGATACCAAGAGTACTTAAATATGATTCTGCTGTTATGATTTCTTAAAATTGTAATTGTAAGAAAGAAAATCAGTTGGTGGGGTTCAGATTTTCACATTGCTTCTATAAAATCAGAGGGGTCTTAGGAATAGGTCATTGTACTCTTTACCCTTTAAGAGTTAGTGGACCATATATTACTATGACGGAATACAAAAATCGTATGGATTAGCTTTAATAAACAGAACTCAGTCCCCCCAGTAGTTACTAATTCAGAATGGCCAAGTAAAATACCTTTTAAAATGACAGAAAATGAATTTACTTATATCATAATGACTGAACAGGGAAATATACTTCTCACTGAGCAAGGAAATTCAAGACATTGGCTGACTTTATTCCAGATCCTCTTAGTAAGACTGATCCATGCTGGAAGAGACTGAGATCAGCCTAATGGTCAGACTATCTTGTATGAAGAGAAAAAAAAAATTGCATATGAATGAAAAGCAGAGCTTGGAGACAGAAAAAAAGAAAGGAATAAAGGGAGTTGGGGAAGGGAGCAAGGAGAGAAGGAAGAAAAGGAAAGGAGAGACAAGGAAGGCTGGGAAGAGAGAAAAATAACAAATATCTGCGTAGTGTCAGCATTAATTGGGATGGAGGAACAGTATTTACATCAACAGTTTTTCATAGTTTTTACAAAATTCTTAAGGGGAAATTATTGGAATAAAGGAAGGAAGGAGGTCAAACCTTTATATATAATAATGGTGAAAATGTGAAAAATTTATACTGGATACAGACATGGAGAGAAATACAGGTCTTTATTTTTTGACTGCTCTATTCTGCTTGTCCTATACATAAATGGGGTTACATAAATGGGGAAATGGATGGATGGGAAGGTAAGAAGACTAAATTTAGTCCAATCTGATAATTTCAATTTCTTTTGGGTAAATGTCCAATCTTTCACTTTTTTCCTTCTCTTTCCCAGGATGGCATCTGAATGGATGATGTAGTCTGATGTATTATTAAGGGAATGGGGTCTATTGATGATCCCTGATGACTTCCAGTTCCTCTGGTCTCTGTGAACATGTGGTATCGGTTGCTAAAGACCACTGATAAGTCTCAATTGACATGGCCCTCACTATAGCCTCTTGCAGTTCCTTCGGAGTCTGCCTCACCTTATGCTGCTGTGGCCAACCCCCATGATAAACCTCACTGGGAATCGTGCTGGCTCTCAACTCGAATGCTTTCTTAGTTTCCTGTTCTAGAGACTTGGATGTTCTATCCATTGGAAACAGAAGTGGTTCAGAAAAGCTGAACTCTGGTAAGCCCTCTGCCTGATTTCTAAGCAAGCACTGCCAAACTAATTTTTCTATGGCCACTCATTGGGGTGCTTGGGTCAGGGACACCTCTCAACCAGTCTACCCTTCACCCACTGCAGTTATTCTATCTGGATATTCTCTTCATTTTCTCTAACAGATCGCTTCTCCCCAAACTGAATTCAGTGCAAGGAAATTACTTTCATCATCTCCAACTTCTCTTCCTCCCTCCTCATTTTTCTCACAATGCTCTAGGACTGAATGAAGAAAGAATTTGTGTGTGTGTGTAAAACTTTCACTGTAACAATATAAATTTTAGGTATAAAATAAAAAAAATTTCTCCTTGAACTCTGATTATAACTATAAATTTTAGGTGTAATGTAAAAAATTATTTCTTCTTTGTAACTGAGACTTATATCCTACTCTTCTCTTTCTAAATTGCACCTTGTTGTTAAATATTATTCACAAATGGGGCTGGAAAGAGGAAAAAAATGACCTAAATACAGGAAAAACTAAGTTTTGGAGGTATTTCTAAAAACATCTGGACCCATTGCAAAAATAACAGAACTTCTGAGAAATTAGAGGTGTGGGTCTTTCCATAGGAAAGGATTTTAGAGACACAAGGTGGCAATGAGTTTAAGGAGGAAGTTCACCAGTAAGAAATCCCAGTAGAAGGTTGGCAGAAAAATAAATAGCTTACTATTCTGTGCTGTCCTTCTCCATTCTGTGCAAACTTATACTACATATTTATCAAATGCAAGAACTATGATGAAACAGAAGAGCTATGGTAAGGAAGGAGAACAATTCCAGGAAGCAAAGGACAAGCAAAGTTCTAGAGAATAAAACTAAGGACAAGAATTCAGGGTGATATTCAGGAGAATAAAAGCTGCTTGCCTTTCTCTTTCCAATATACTGCCATCTCATGCAAAATTCCCAGAAATGAAAAGTAGACAAGAAATACCATAGTGGTGAAGTGACTATTGTTTATAATTACCTCCACTATTAAACAGTACAATATAGTGAGACAAAAATGAAAGCACATTTAATCACAAGGAGTTTTTTCTGAGAATTCAGTTTAGGACCTTTTACTTTAAAAAGGGTTTATTTTCTTTATCTGTGTGAATTTCCTAATTGAGTGGCATAATTCAGTACTAGAATAGTACTTGAAAGGTCAGCATCAACCATAAATAATCTTAGAAAAATACAGTACTTGCAGGTCCTCTGATGTAAAGGGAAATTGGTTTTAGGTCTCCTGATATTCCATTTCTATCTTCAAATCAGATTTTAAGAGTCTGTAAATTTTACCAAATGTGTTTTGGTAGCACTGGAAAGATACTTGACTGGTGTTCATCTGAATCATTTATTATCACATTTGTTTTTCTTCTCTGCCTCTACTTTGGATTATGTAGAAAGAACTTTTCTATAAAGTCAAGTTATACTTTCTTACTGTATTCTTTTTTGAGATAATTAATTCCAGAATTTTCATCTATTCTTTTATAGAAGCCCAGTATCATTTTCATTAATCATTTTTGTTTTTGCTCTTCTCTGGACCTTCTCTATGGCTTCTGAAACCCCACATATATAAAAAAAAGGGAATTATTAATTCATATTTTTTTTTCAAAATACCAAATAGATTCTCACCTTTTTTCCCCCCTGTTTTAAAAAATTCAGTTAATAACTCATTTGCTTGCTTGGCCACTGCATTTTATGCAATAAAATAGTCACATGCAAAATGACATTTTAGCTGTGAGCTTAAAAGATCTGTGTTTCATTAAGACCCCATTACGTGAGTAACTCTTTGGATACTCCAGCATGGCAGGGAGCCTGTTTATAATGTTTTATTTGAAAGTTATATTTATTGTTCCCTTATAAGAAAAAGCCAAGAAGAGAAGGAAAAATAAGTTAAACTTTAGTCTTGAGGCAGAATCCCTGGGGCACATTTGGGGCCATCAAAAATCTGACCCCTCTTCCCAAGCATAAGCAAAACTTCCAGGAGTTCTTAGTCAGCTTATAAACAAAGAGGAGAACATACAGAAGTAATGAAATTTCCAACTGTGGAGAAAAGCACTCATTTGTTTTTTTTGTTTTTTTTAAATCAGGGAATGATTGATGTGGTTGCAATTTGATGTTTGCTTTTAAAGAAATTCTTTATTTCACTGTTCCCCACCCCCAAAACCCCTCCCTCCAGCTATTTCATAGCAGAGCAGTACTCACCTTATTCAGACTTGCAGAGTCAAACTAAAATAAGGTGATGGAAATTTCATGAGATAAGAAATAGACACTGTACAAAAATGAAAAATAATGTAAAATATATATATATATAAATTTTAAGAAATAAAATAAGGTTGGCTTATGTTTTCTCTTCTTCCTGTTCTCCACTCTTACTAATTCCACATCTGTTATACTGATGCAAATTCTGTTAAGGTTCTATCTCTCTTTTACTCCTAAACTTTCAATTTTGTTCAGGTACTTGGTTATTTCTTCAGTCATGCTCTCCTTTTAGATAAACACCTATGACACATTTGGTTAGGTGTTAGCTGCAATCTGGCAATCTGAATTTCAATCAAAAATGGAATTAGGAAGAGCTGTGTGTGTGTCAGTGTGTATGTGTTTGCGGAGGGTTATACTGAATTTATTAAAAGTATGAATAAAGAATTTTTGTGCTGGTGACAACATGGGTTTAAAAGTCATCTTTTTAAAATTGAATTACGTTTTAAATTTTATCAAGGCAAGCTTGAAAAGAAGGAAATGAAATCTGAACACCTCATGATTTCCTTCTACAAGGTCCATATTCAGATCTTTCTAAACTATCCATCAACACACAGACACCTGAGAAGTTAAAAACTTATGCTCCTTTTTGCATTACATATTTTTTGTGTCTTTAGGAAAATCATTCAAGTGAGAGTGAAGATTTTATGAGAGCTGAGGGAGAGGAGTGTCTATTTCATTCCTTGCTTCTTCAACAAAAGCTCCCTGAGGAATTTAGTAAGAAGGGTCTTCAGTGAGATTAATGGATGGCGACAAATGTGTGTGAAGTGACCAAGTCACACCCTGTGGTCGGGCACTCAACAGCACAGACATCCTGTGGATCCCACGGTTCTTTGTAATAGGATCCAAATTCAAAAGGCCAGAGCATCAGCCATCAAGCAGGTTCACAAGTTTGCTCTAGTATATAATGACATCGTTTGTTTTGGTTACCTGGAGACTGAGTGAGGGATGGTAGCCTCACTCCTTTCCACTTCTATGTGGACCCCCTTGTTGCCGATTTCTACTTAAAACCATTTTATGACTCCAGCAGATGTTTCTGATTTAGAAAGAGTACGTTTTGAACTGTTTCTTTCTAGCTTCCTTCCCCTTCGGCTTCCCCTTCTTGCTCCTCTCAGGAGCTAATTCCAGTCAGGTTGGAAATTACAAGCATGTTGTTTAGTGCCAGCAATGATGTGCTGACTGATGAGCAGAGGTAGGGCTTGAACTGAGGTCTTGAGGAGCAGACTTCAATAGAGTGGAGTATCAGTCTACTGAGAAATGTGCCATGCAGAAGCTTGATTTCCCTTCAGTCCAACTTAACTTTTCAGAGTCTGTAACTGAGACTGGCAGTTCTGAGCCCCTTGTTCCTTCAGCACAATTTATCAGCACAAGGTCAGAGAATTCTTTTGGGCCTGTTTCTCATGAGCAGTGATAATTATGCATATAGACAGCCCTGCGTATATTATGTAATGCACTGAACGGAGGGAGGAGCATGGTTTTGATTTAGAATAGAAGCACAGTCACCAGACCCAAATATGTCCAACACGCAACTAACCCAGGAATCACCTCTCATGTTCTGGATCAGATCCATCAACACACCCCCAATGAGGACACATCCTTTTCTTTATGGCTATTGATGGGCTTTCAGTCTGACAATTCAGAAATGTGCCATTGATGTAGGCCACATTCAGGGGAGAATGCCTTCTGGGATTTCTCAGTCATTGGTCTAAGTGGGGGTGATTTGGTGGCAGGAAATGTCTCCAGATAATGCATTTTTCTAATTTCTTTTTCAAATACTCTGCATCTTAGCTATTAATCAGGGAAGCTCCCACTTTTTCCTGTCAGAGCCATTCATTCATCCACTTGGCCCAGGTTTGGGCTGTGGGAATGGATGAACCTTGTTCAGTTCATTGCAAGGCAAAGCAGATCAATGCTCCTGTCACTGTCTGGATAGATGATATTTAACATCACTCTAAACAAAAGCGTTTCCATGCAAAGACAAAGAGTAGTAGTGAAAATAGAGCACTGGAGTAGGTACTCCATACTAGTCTTCCCTAAACCAAACCCAAAGGATTTTGTTAACATTTAAAGCTTCATTTCACCCTCAGGAGTTTTTATATTTCACAAACTGAGTAGTTGAACTAACAGCAGGAGCTATTAGATGGGAACCACTGTGGCCCTTATCCCCAAGCCCTAGAAATTACTGAAAGAACGCTGGGAAAATGCTAGGACTGACTATAGCTCATGAGATAGTTAAATGCACGTAAGCCAGATAGGCAAAGGATACATCAAAGGATCCTATCAAAGAGATAATGAGTGGCCCAGGTCACATTTCAGGGCCATCTAGGAATATTTCCCACACATTTACTGCTCTAGACAAAGCAAGTCACACCAGCCTTTGTCACTTTCTCACCTTTCTACTAGGAACAATTGCTGTTGGCTTATTGTTGGAAATAGAACAAAGACAATAACTGAAAACCTACTATTCTTTGGTGAATGATGTAATGTTTCATACTATAGACAGGCATGGAGTCACAAAACATGTTAACCATGATATTGCTCTGTGTTGTGACACTGGTTTGTTAAAAAGAACATCTTAACCATTTGTTATTTGCACCTTCTTTGCCAGCTTTTCTGTAACAACTTTCCAAGGTTATTTGTTTCTGTGTATGGCTGAAGATAAATAAGATTCATTTGAAAATTTTTCTTTAGTAACAAGAGACTTAAAGAAACCAAATGCTTTTTTTTCCTTCTTTTTGATGACTATCCCTGATTTGTATATTTTCTCTTTCTCTTGACATTATTTCAATCCAATCAGATGTCTCAAGGAAGTGAATGCCAGATATGATGAATCACTGAAGCCTGTCTGGGTATGCGCATTCAAGGTAGGTGGAATGTGTGGGAATATTAAAGTATGCGATGGCCTTCCAATAGGGATAATACCTTATGCTTGGTAAATTGAGAACTGACATTTCATAACTTGGACTATCACAGACCAGACTATAAATAAATGTTTGTCTGAGACAAATTTTTAAATACTTTGTGTACCAGAAAATCTACTCTCTGTCATATAATTTAGAGAAGATTTTACCTTGCTAACTATTGTGGATACCTGCAACAAAATACAGTGTCCTAATGGTTATTTTTTTGTTAAGATTATAAATAATCCATGTGACAAAAAGTCAATAACTTATTGTAAGATAAGTAAAATGTCATTTACTCTTTTTCTATTTGTATTTATTTTGATGTTTCTGCATTGTACATTACCTTCCATCATAAGCTTTACCACAAGTTCTGTGTTACATTATAGATTACCAAGAATATTATTAATATGACCCAATATTTCAATATCCATGGAATAAGAATATAATGCATACACATGTATAGTCAAAAGACTTTCATTTTTTTTTCTCTTGTTTGAAATAATATCCTTTGGTCAAGTATTTAAAAAAAACTAAGCCATATTATAAGATAGTCTTCAGAAAAGTAAAATAGTTTGCATTGAGAGAAAACCATAGTAGAAATATACATTATCATATTTTGTGAAGAAAATCTTAAACACATTGACATAGAAGCCAAAATATGAATATTTTTCTGATTTCTTGAGACTTTACATCATTCTTTTCATATCTCAGAACTTCATTTTTCACCATACTCAACTTCTCTTAGAGGAGGGAGGGTAAATTTGTAATCCTTCATTGGCTTTGGGTTTGAATTCAACATAGTTTTGTATTTGTATACTAAATATTTAAAAAATGATCCTCTTCTTTTTTCCTTATGTGCAATTCAAATCAGTTCAGTTCTCTCCCACTGCCTCCTCAGCAGACCATGTGTTAAGGTCTATAAAATGGAGTGGAGGGGAGATTATTTATCCACTATATCCTTAAGTAGCGTAGAGGACTGCCAGTGATAGGTGCGCTTAAGCAGACTGATACTTAGGAAAAGGATAGACAATTGCATGAGAATTTCACAGACACAGCAAAGACTAAGGCAAGGCCCTCAGTGCAGAAGAGGGATTATTTAAAAAAAATTTTTTTTGAGCCTGTAAAGTTTACACTGCATAAAATTTATAAGATGCTCTGCCTCAGTTAGGATGAAGTAGTGTTTTCTAAACAAATAAATGGTTCACAACTGGAGAAGATTTCAAATGCTAATTATTCTAGTGTTCTGAAGTCAGATGCTCCTAGAAATTATATTCATTAATATTTAGGTATTTGTCCTTAAAACCATTTTGATTACTTTTGATTATTGGTCTTGCTAAATGTAGTTTTGCTAAACTCAGAATTTTTCAAGGCTGTAATTCCTGAAGCTAATGTAGGAATCCTGTGTAGCTGATGTCCAACAGTCAAATGGCATAGAAGCAATTTAGCACTAAATCAAAATGATATATTTCAATGAAGCGGTAGTAGGATTTTGATGGGGATGAGCACGAACTCAATAAACACCCTTAGGGTTCTGTTTAAGACTGCCGAGATGCTTCTATGCTGAATCCAGGCTTATTCCTGACAGAGGATGCACGGTTGTGAGTCAGCTTGGAACCTTGCAGGATCACTACTCTTCTTTAAAAACATCTTTGTTTTTGCCTCTGTACATAGATTGGACCTATGTCCAGTTATTGAATGACTGTATACAGACTGGTAAAGCATCTGCAAGCAGATTAGTGATTTCATCTAATCAGGGAACGTTTTGCAGCAACTCGGTTCTTTTCCTAACTTTCTGGTCTCTCCTGCTGTTGCAGAGACAGTTTTTACTGTTAATGAGGTGGGTACGATTCAGACTAGATCAAATGATGCATAAACTGTACAGCCCTGCCTACTGGCAACCAATATTTGCCTTTGCTGGGATAAAGCCAGTTTTTCCTGGCACAGCTGATTTTGCTTATGGTGAAAAAGGGAAGCGGGACCACCCAGCCAAAAGAAATGGGCTTTATCCTCAGCCAGAAAGTTGCCCAGAAGGGAACTTTGAGTCAAATTCTCATGCTTGCCATTTTTAATAGTTATTACTATTAAATAGTTACCTACATCCCTCCCAACCTAAAGTGGGGAAATTTCTCCAACTATATCATGTTGGTTACATCTCTAGATTTCTCTTTACCCACGTGGTTCCAATAGTGGTCTATCCTTCTAATCATCTTATGTGCTTTGCTTTCAAAGCTTTGATTTTTCCAGAGAAGGCTTAGATTGTAAATCTAAGTATTATGGAACAGAACTACTAACATATCTCTGAAGGCTTCTAGCTCTTATTACTCAGAGTTCGGTTGTGCTCTTTTGAGCTATTTTATAAATAATTTTCTCAAGCAGCAACTTGGGGACTTGGAGTGTGGTCTTTTATCTTTAATGAGAGACCCAACTGATTTTTTTACACATTCAAATACATGCCTTTAAAAAAAATACCCTAACAATGTGCCCAAATAAACTAGTCAATGCTACAAATTTAATGTTGGGGGGTGGTGCTAGCTACTATCTGGTGAAATTCCAGTGGGCAGAGAGTTAGAGCCTGGTGGTTAATTTTATATCAGATTTCAGCCAGCCGGCAGTTACTCTTGTCTGCCGGTAGACTACTTTCTCTGTCACTTGGTATTAGATGTATTACACACCAAGCAGTAATTATCTTTGACACATAATTATTATGGTTTTGATGACAAGAAAGTCTTTTCTTTCCTTGCTTTCATAACATATATTCCTGAAAGTCCAGGCTTGCAAAATGCAGCTAAAAATTAAAAGCACTTGGCTTCAGCTTGAACTTAGAAGAGGGAATAAAACAAAAGAATTGTGTATGCAGGAGGGAGGACACTTGGGGGAGGGCAAAATTTTTAAAAAAAATCAAGACTATTTGGAATTTTCCCAGATGATATCACATTAAGAAGGTTTCTGAACAGAAATGAAATTGAGCATCATTAATGCCTAGAGGAGAAGCTGACTGGCCATGGCATGGCAGCATCTGAGACAGGCAAAGGTTGCCTTCAAAGTAATAAACTGATAATGCTTTGGATTAAAAAAGAGAGGAGAGGAAAGGAGGAGGCTCCTGGCAAGGCCATGGCAGCCACACGAGTGAGTTTCTAATCTTGCCACATGGGCATTTTCCAGCTTTGTAGGCTGAGTCACCCCCAGCTGTGGGCCTGGATGAACAGTTTAACAATCCTCCCCTCTAAACAATGTCCCTTTTTGTTTTTAATGATCAGAATGAGGCATCTTCATTTTCTTCAGCCTGGAGATGCTGTGGTATTTAAACAGGCAAGTGTCTGGCAACCCTGCAGCTGTATTTCTCCTAAGGCTGGGTCACCACACTGTGGCTGCAGAGCGTGTCCGGCTCACTTGAACAGAATCCCTGGAACTTCTGCTTTGGAGCATCTGGGGACAGTGGGACGTGGTGAGGAGGGTAGATGGGGTGGAGACAAGGACGGGGAGAAATAGGGGTGTATCGGAGGGATTTGCTAAAGACTGGTATTATAATACATGGATGTAATAATTTAACTCTAGGAAGCTGATGTTATGCAGGATCTGATTAACACAAGAGGAAATCTATGGGTTTGGCTGATGATGACTGGACTGAGACCAAAGATGTTTTTCCTTTTCCCCATTTGGAAGTCAAAAATGTGCGCACTGGGGAGTCACTTATGTTCCCAAGGGTGCTCCCTCTCTCTCCTCGTAGACTTCTCAGCTGTACTCAAATAATAATAATCAAGTGAACATACTTGAAAGCAGCTCTAATTTTAGTTCATTTTATTATTTTGAGAAGGGCGTGGAGGAGGGGAGGGGGTGGAGCATGCCATCTATGACTAATGCTGTCTTGCGAGCGCTTAAGCCATATTTAGTAACATGGGGTATAAAAATAAGCTTTTTAAAAAGTTGACTTCTGTTTCCTTTCTTCTATTCCCTCTCCCAAAGACGGATTTAACTAATTACACTTTCAGCTGAATGCTGATAGACATATATTTATTATCGGTGCTGCAAGCCCTGGAATTCTTTCTTTTTCCTCTGCGAGGTCACAGACATATACATTAAACTCCAGTCCCCGTGAGCCGTCAGAGTTATGGTCGAGTCCAGAGCACTGCAACATGATAAAGTTTTCAGGCTCTGTTTAGTTAAGACTGAAGAGCTGGGACCCAGCCAATCTCCACCACTCAGGGCTCTTTTCACAGTCCAAAATGATTTGGCTTAAACGTTTCCAACTGTGATGAGGTCCCATTTCAGTGATTATGCAGTCATTCACTTTTCCACATCAACATCAAAGTCATTAACAGCCGAGTATTATTGCATTGGCTGGAATTCAGTTAAGGACTAGAGGGTAGTTGCTCTTTATTAAGATAAATCATTGCCTTGGTTATGTCACCCATGAAATAATCAATTTACTGTGTTGGTTAATTTCCTCCTTCTTTGATCTGTGAATTAAATTCAACAGATCATTGTTTCACACAACTACCACTCAAAAGATGTTTTAAGGGAAAAATGCACACACATGTTCCGATGGCTGTGGCCTTACAAGCATGATAAACAACATAGCATATGAGGGTGCAGTTCATTCCATCATTCATTTCCACAGTTATCTTGTCTGTGCACCAAGGGCAGGATAACGCCCTGATCTAGCTGGGTGATCCTCTCTCTGAATTCCTGAAGTGTTCTGCTAAGAAATAAAATGTTAAGCAAAGCTAGCCTTAATACTTTGGGGATCATAAGCTTGTACCAAATCCAATGTGGGATATCCTTGTCTGGAATTCAAGATGAAAATTCACTGATCTTTACAAGAATACTCACTTATAAATGTGAGGCATCCTCTGAAGGATCCCTCTCGTAAATATAGTCCTTCTTTGTGCCATAATTCATCGCTTCTTATAGGGAAAAGAAGTTGAGTGGGATGTTTTATTTTTCCTTGCTTTGGTGATTCCTCTGAGAAATGTTCTTGTGCTTGGATGATTTAAAAATATATATTTTATAATGAAATATTTCAAACATGCAGACAAGTATAGAGAATAATATAATAAAAATCCATGGACCAACAACACAACTTTATCAAATCTTAACATTGCATTTCAGATGTCTCTGTGCGTATATGTATGTTTAAAGAAATAAATCTTACAGACACAGCTGAGAACTCCTATGGATCCCTTCATTTTCCCTTTCTGTTCTCTCCTCCAAGAAAATGGCTATCATGAATTTATGCATATAGGTGCTATTTTATGTTTTTGTTTTTTTTTTACTTTTCACATTTGCTGCATATTTCTACAGCTACAAATAGCACATTATTTTGCAAGATTTTAAACTTTATGAAAATGGTATTATATACATCCTTTGCCTCTTGCTTGTTTCATGTACTGTATACATTTGGGGTTTACCAATGGTGATATATACAGATGAAACAGTACTTCATAGTATGAATTCATTTGAATCTTAGCCATGTGTCTTTATTTACTGGTATGAGATTTTTGCCAAGCCATATACCAACAGAATGGGATCTCTGGATTATAAAACATGTACATCTTCAGCTTTACAAGACATTGCCAAATTCCCCAAAGTATCAGAATCTCTACTTCTCTATATACCCCAAAGTATCAGAATCTCTACTTCTCCTAACTTTCTGCATTAGAATGATTAAGAATAATTTTCTTATTAAAAAATAAGATTGAAGTCACTCTTCTCTGGCTTCTATGTGTTTAGTCTCCATACTGAAAATAAAGTAGAAAATTGCAATCAACATAATTCCAATGAAGGTGGGAGTTGCCTGAAAAATATCTGTTATCTCTGTTTCAACCTTTGGAAATCTTTGTCTCTGGAGATGTGTAGAGTCAAAAAAAAATGGGAGACTAAGTATAGCAAACCGTACTTTAAAAAAATTACTCTCTCTTTAGGGTAAGCTGAAATGGAGCTATTTGACAATTTTCAGATACTTCAAATATACCAGTTTTGACAAAATGTTTACAGCAAACAGCTGCATTCTTAGTCCTTTCAATCTCAAATTTTGAAAAGGATGAACAAGCCATTTCAAATTTTTTTTGAAAAGTTTCTTGACTCATTAAGAGCAAATAATATTTATTGGGCACTTACAAGAATATGTAGCATGATAACTCTTGAACTTTGGGAGACATGGAAATTGCATCTAAGAATTTATAATTAATAAAATAAAGACAATAGGAACAAAGGAAAGTAGGAAAAATAAAATATGCTTTGAAAGTCATACCACCTATTGTGATTCATTCCAAATTTGAAGTGCTGTTTTTATCCAAACAAAATGATAAAATTCCATGTGAAAAACACAGAAGAGGGTTCAGATTAATTCAGCCATACTGATGGAGTATTCCCTAAACAAGGGGCTATAGAGTCTAATATGAGGTCCTACCCTACATTTTTAAATTTAGTTCTATATGTACATACCTTGTAGACTACTCTAAAAAATATATACATTGGCAGGGTTAATTTCCTTTTTTGCATATTAGGCAAGCATCCCATGATGCTTTTGCTATCACCAGGGGGATATTAGGTATCAAATCTTATGTCTTGTAGGGCAGGGATTCCATTTCCAACTAGGAGACTGTGATTCTGTTGGCTATTCTGCTTAAACAACTTCCTTCTTCCAACCCATTCTCTACATATCTTCACTGCTTGATGACTGTGTCGACCATTTTCTTTTGTTCCCTGACCTCTGATTGGGTTTTTCTAGTGAGAAGCACCATAAAAGACTGGACAGTGGTGAGAAGGCAGATGGGCACAAGCTGTTTAAAACATTTTTAGACTTCATGGTAGAACTATGAGATTGGTAAAATAAAAGATAACTGGAAAAATGGTATTAAGTAATTGTTCCCTTTAATTTTTTATTAATGTAAAATTCTGCTCTTAGATATAAAAAATTATTAGCATTTTCAGTGGAAATGAATTTTTCAGAAACATATCCAAGTCTGTTTCTTCATCTAAAATGAAGATAACACCAGTCCCTACTTTAAAGAAGAGTTAATTAATTCTGAATTGAAAGCTTTTAGCATATGTTATTTATAACATAATAGGTGTATTATGAATTTGATATTACTATCTTTATTTTCATGTTTAATGGCCTGTTTCTATTTCTCATGTCTTCTTAGAGATTATGAAAAGATAATTTGTAGTTTTTACAAATTGGAGAAACATTTTTTTAGAGTAAAGTTGAGAGGTTATTGTTGGCAATTTCTTTGTAAACCTGTGACCAGGAAAATAGTTTTGAAAGATTGATTTTTTCTGTATTTCCTAGTTGAGTCCTGGAACCAGATAATTTTGGCTTTAGGTCTTCTCCTAGTAAAATAATGATCTTAGACTAAATTCTAGTGTTACATCTCTAACTTCATAGAATTCTGGTAAGGAATAGTCAGAAAACCCATGTAAATCTGTTAAGTCAGCACTAAATATATGTGAGCTCTAATGCTAGCTGATGGTCATTCTTACTTAATTAGGTAATGTTGGTTTATAACACTGCATATGTTTTCGGAATTAACTTCATACCTCTTCAAATGTGTGTTATCATACCATACTCACTATCATGGTCTCACTCTCCACTAAAGTCCATTGGACCCCCTCCAATCTTTGTTTCCACCCTCCCCTTTTCCCTGTGGTAGCCTCAGTTCTGCAGTCAAAATCCAAGGATTGGTTTTGCTTTGTTTTTTTTCTGTTCCCTTTGTTTTGTTTCTTTATATTCACATATGAGTAAAACCATCTGGTATATTTCCCCTTTTGACTTATTTCACTCAATATAATCTCCAGTTCCATATGTTGTCACAAATGGCAAGAGTCATCTCTTTTTATAATTGATTAATATCCCACTGTGTGTATATATATATATATTAAAGTCACACAAACACACACACACACATATAAACATACACACACCACATCTTCTTTATCTACTTGTGTCATTAGGCATAGATTGTTTCCATATATTGGCTATTATAAGCAGTGCAATGAACATAAGAATGCATATATCCCTTCCAGTTGGTATTTTTATATACTTTGGATAGCTACTCAGAATGAAATTGCTGGATCATCTGGTAGATCTATTATTAATACTTTGAAAAACCTCCATACAGTTTGAGTCTGAATTACTCAACATTCCCACCAACAGTATACAAAGATTCTTTTTTTTTCCACTCGCTCACTAGCATTTGTTGTTGTTTTATTTTTTCAAGTCTTTTTGATATGGACCATTATGATAGGTGTGAGCTGATGATATCTCATTGTGACTTTGATTTGCATTTCCCTAGTAATAAATCATGATGAGTATTTTCTCATGTGCCTGTTGGCCATATTTGTATGCCTTCTTTCGAGAAGTGTCTGCATAGGACTTCTGCCTATTTTTTGATTAGGTTATTGGTTTTTTATTGTTGAATTGTGTGAGTTCTTTATAAATGTTGGATATTAAACCCTTGTCAGATATATGATGTACAAACATTCTCCCTTTCAATAGATGTCTTTTCATTTTAATGGTGGTTTCTGTAGCTGTACAAAAGCTTGTCAGTTTAATGTAGTCCTATTTGTTAATCTTTGTTTTGTTTCCCTTGTACCAGATTTGAATCCCCAAAGATAGCACTGAAATCAGTGTTGCAGAGTATTTTGCCTATTTTTTAAAATGCATTTCATGCTTGTAGGTCTTAGTTCCAGTACTTTAATTCATTTTGAGTGAAATTTTGTGTATAATGTGTCATAATAGTCTAATTTCATTGTTTTATGTGGTCATCCAGTTTACCAAGACCATTTGTTGAGATTTTCCTTTCTACATTGAATGCTGTTTAGTCCATTGTCATAAATTATCTGTCCATACACTGTAGGTTTATTTTGGGGCTCTCAATTCTATTCCAATTTTTTGTGTGTCTATTTTTATTCCAATACTATATTTGCCTTGATTATTATAGCCTTCCAGTATAGTCTGAAGTGGGAGCAAGTGACATTTTTTCTTTTGTCAGGATTGCTTTGGCAGTTCAGGGTCTTTTGTGGTTTCATAAATATTTCAGTAATGTTTGTTCTATTTCAGGGAGGTTGTCAATGAGACCTTGATAAGGATTGCATTGCTTTGGGTAAAATGGTCATTTAAACAATACTAATTATTCCAATTCATGAGCATAGTTTGTCTTCTGATTCTTTGTGTTTTCTATTTCTTTTTTTTTCTTTTTTATTTCTTTTTTCTTTTTTAATTTTTAAAAAAAATTTTATTAATATATTTTTTTAAAATTTACATATACTTGCCATCAATTGTAATCCCCATGTATCCCCCATCACCATCTCACCAGTGCACCATCACCTCAGTCCCTCGTGCTCCCATCTTCCCTCAACCCTCCCCCTCTATTTCTTTTAATGATATCTGTAAATGTCCACTAAGCCCACCTGGTTTAATTCCTTGTTTAAATCTTTTGTTTCCTTGTTGACTTTCTGTCTGACTAATCTATCTATTGACAAATGATGATGATGATGACTGATGACTAGTAGTAGTTGTAGTAGTAGTAGTTGTAGTAGTAGTGTTACAGGGCAACTTTAATATAAAATGGGTTTGCTTGACTGGGTTTTTAGCCTCGCGCTGGAACGGCACTTATAATGCCCCAATTGCAGGCACACACAACAAAGGTTAATAAAGGGTTTTATTTACAAGGGAAGGAGAAATAGCGTAGTGAATAACACAAGGGGAAGAGAGGGATACAGATTCGTAAATATCCTACCAGTTCCTTGGAGCTGGAACCCAACCGTGCGCTGAGAGCTGACTCCCAAGGAAAAAGGACTCCTCAAGGCCCACGTGTTTGCTTTTATATTTAGCTTGGCTGCTCAACTTTACTCTCAGGTCCCAGTGATTTGCTCCTTGATAATGACTTTATGGGATTTGTAGCTTTTGGATTTTGTAGGTTTGGAATGGGGGTCGAAGTCCATAACCTATTTGTATAATCCATTCAGGAGGGTCTTTCCCCCTAACAGTAGTAGTAGTAGTAGTACAAGTCCCCTACTAAGATTGTGTTGCTGGTAATGTCTCCCTTTATGTTGGTTAATAGTTCTTTATATTTTTTGATGTTTCTTCATTTGGAGCATATAAATAAGTGTTATGTCTTCCTAATGGAGTCATTTCTTTATTATTTAATGTACACCCATGTCTTATTATGTTTCTTTTAATGGGAAGCTTATTGTATCAGATATAAATATACCGGTTCCTGCTTTCTTTAGGTTACCATTTCCTTGTAGGGTTGTTATCCAACTTTTTATTTTGAGCCTATGTTTATCTGTATAAACATATCTATCTCCTAGAATGAGCAGAAAGTTGGGTTTTGTTTTTTAATTCAGCCACATCATGCTTTTGACATCTAGGGAAATTATTGATATTTAAGTACCTATTTCCATTTTGCTATTTGTTTTCTGGGTTATACATATATATATATTTCAGTTTGTCTCTGTTCTTTTATTTGCTAATTCTTTCCCCTTGTACTTTGATGATTTCCTTTTGTTTAATGCTTGGATCCCATTCTTATCTTCTTACTTGTCTTCTATATATTTTTGTTTCCAAGTTACCTTCACATTTTTTATGGATTATGATGCTTGCAACCTATTTTAAATTGAAAGGAAGTTAACCCCGAGTCATTTAAGAGTCTCATTTTTACCTTCCTCTCCCTATATTTCATGATTTTGGTGTCTTGCTACTTTTAAGTGGGTTTTCTTTTCATATTCTAGAAGGCCCATTGGTGTTTCTTGCAGGGTCAGTGTAATGGAAATGAATGCCTTTACTTATCTGTCTCTAAAACTCTTTATCACTCCTTGAATTCTGAGATAAAACCCAGCTAGGTATAGTAGTCTTGGTTGAAGTCTTTCCCTTTCAGCACTTTGAATATATTATGCCATCCCTTCTGAACTATAAAGTTTCTATTGAGAAAGCTGCTAATAGAGTTTTGGGAGTTTTCTTCAAGTAACTCTGTTCTTCTCTGGTTTCTTTTAGGATTCTCTATTATTAATCATCCATTTAAATTATGATGAGTCTTGTACTTCTACTTGAATTTAATTTGCTTGGAACTCTGAATTTCCTGGTTCTGCATGACTATTTTCTTTCCCAGTTTAGGAAAGTCTTTGGCTATTTCTTCAAGTTAGATTTCTGACCCTTTCTCTCTTTCTACTCCTTTTGGAACACCTGTGTCTAGGTATTCCTGGACATAAGAACACAGAGCTCTGATGTTATGCTTTTTTAAAAAAAAATTAGTTTTCCTATTTGTTGGTCTTTTGGATGCTTTCTACTACCCTATCTTCCAACTCACTAATTCAGGTCTATTACTGTGTCTTTTAATTCAACTACTGTATTCTTTAGCTCTGTGATTTCTGTTTGGAATATTTTCTCTTTCCTTGCTATAGTTCTCATTTTATTCATCCCTTGTTCTCCTAATTTCAGTGCATATTAAGAATGCTGCTTTGAAGTTCTCTGCCAGTAAGTTTACTTAGTTCTTTTGCTTTAGGATTTTTTTTTTTTTTGCTTGATCAACTCATTTGGGTGATTTTCTTACTTCCCTTATTATATTTGGTGCTCTGTTATTTATGTCTATGGATTAGGCTAAATAGCTTTCCTTAGTCCTAATGCAAGTCTCCGACTTCAACTTACCTGTCAGCTGCAGTCTACCTCTCATCTCAGCAGGTTTTGTGGAGTGTTTTCCCCCTAAGAGTCAGGCGAGAGCAGAGTGGATTATGGGCTCAGTTGGCAAGCAGGTATATTGGGTGTCTGTAGTCTTAGTAGAAGCCTGCAGAACCCATGTGGGGAAGGGCCAAGTGTTTCATGTACCCTCAGGAGTTGTATGAAAGTAAGCCCCTAGCAGTATCATGACCACTGCTTACTTCCAGTGAATTCTGCAGCCAGAGTTTTCTCAAGGAGAAAAGCATCTCAGGGATGCTTCTGTGGTTACTGTGGGTAAGTGAGCACTAGGAATCATAGGCTATAGAGGGGTGGTCATTTCCTGGGGGTTGCAGACACGAGCTGTGGTAAAATCCTAAAAGAGAGTTACTGTTGTTGACTATTCCCAACAAGTTCCCAATATTTTCCCTGGAAGCTCATGAACTAGCAGTTACTTGTGAACTGGTGTGCCCTGGTAGATATGAGGAAGCTCTGATGGCAGAAAGATGGTGAAATTAACCCTCCAGCCCTCACTAGCTCCTTATTTGACTTTAATCAGTATGACACATGCCTGTGTTGGTACTAAGACAAAAGAGGCAAGAGTGGGTATCTGTTAGAACCTCTGTTCAAGAAGAAACTGCACCTCTTTCTTGCTCCTCATGAAGTTTTAGAACACATATAAGTTCTTCAGTTAAGTCTCCGCCCTCTAACTAATATTTACCTTCTAGAATCTTATTTTTCCAGAGAAAATCTCCATTTTTTTCAACAGATGATTGCATTCCTCTCTCTGGTGCAGCCCCAGTTGCTGGGGCACCCAACATGGGAGTAAGCCCACTTGTTCCCAGGAGGAGATTCCACATGGCCCTGGTGTCCCTCCTGACCTGGAGGGCCAGTTCCCGGACAATCATTCCTGGTAGGATTGTGTCTCAGGCAGTCTTGCCCTTTCTGAGGGTTTCCTTTTGGAGACACTGACCCTCAAATCCTCAGTTCTTTTTCAAAGGTACTTGCTCCAATACAGATAGAGATTTCTTATGCCTGGTGGGGGAATAAATGACTCCAGGATCCTGCAAGTCCACTGTCTTTCACCTCTTTCTCAATACTGACCCTTGATTCCTAAGAAATTGTACTGTTAATCTGACTATATGCAAGGTTTGAAATTTTCCTTTTCTCTCAGAGCCTCGGCTTGGCTGCATTGTGGAAGGGCATTAGTGCTTATTATGGTTATGTTTAATTACTCTTCAAGTAGCAAGGAAAGAGGGAAGAAAACAAAATATGACAATGTGAGGTTCTGCCAAGTGAGCCTGCCCCTTCCTGGAAAGTTCTATATCCAAGAGGTACTCCATAGCCTTGTCCATTACTGCCCCTGTGTATCTGTCTGCTACTGAGTCATAGTCCTCTAGCAAGCAGCCTTAGTTCTGCTTAGGCTTAGCTGGATTTTGAGGACTATCTAAGCATATTCTCTTGTTGTATTCCTTTAGGAGAGGGTCATGGCAGAATTTAAATGATAAATCAAGGCACAGAGGTTTCAGGTGACCTAACTTGCACAATACATAACACTAAGTGTCTGTTTCTAGTAAATCAATTTTTAAGTACAGTAACTTTCAGGCAAAGGAAAAGAACATGATGAAAATCCTGTCCTTAGAATGCCTTTTTAGCTCACACACTTTGAGTTTAATGCAGTTTGTTTCTGATTAGAGAAAAGGTTAAGGAGCTAGAAGAGCCAGTGGTGGTGGTGCTGGTAGAATTACCCTGTGAAACATAGGGAGCACTGCTCTTCAGGGGGTGTCAGCGGGAGATACAGAAACTGGACAAATAGTTTCAGCCCAATTTTTCTCGACAGAAATAAAACATACTCTTTCTTTATGCTGGGACTAGTTCTCAGTATAACTGGCATCAGAACCTTCTTGGGCTCACTTCTGAAAAAGTGACAGATAACAAAACATACCCACTAGTGTTCTTTAGCCTGTGACTTGTTGGGAATGTTTATATCTCAAATGCAAAAACTTTTAATTTTTATAGATTAAGGTAAATGATATCTAAAAAACTCAACTTTTAAGTGTTTTAGGTGAAAGAATGTAAGTTTAATAAAACATATATGATAAGAGATGGAAAATATCTTATTACCCTCATGGAAAATATATGTTGAGAAAGTAAGACTTAAGATTCTCTTTGATAACAGATTTCCCCAAAAGGCAAAAAGAGTAAGTGAAAAATGTATGTTACACATGTATGTATGTCTACATGTATAGTTTATAGTATCAAGATGACATCATGTAGACTGCAGTGTAGGAAAAATATGAACTATTGCTGGATTCTGATCCTACCTGCTTTAGTATTTAGGGCTACGGATGCAGACTTTAATGGTAAGTAAAGTTTTAAACTAATCACATTTGCTTTCAAATGTCCCACTAATCAGTATTTAAAATTTATCAGAATTGAACAGTAAGTTATCAAGTAGTTGAAAATTGCCAGAATAATCCAGTCTACTTTCACAGTTCATATTTTATAATATTACTGTCTCTACATTGCTAACATTAAACATAATTTCACGGCAGGAGACAATTAGATTAATGAATGACTCTGGTGTTGTCAAATCCCAGGAAAGCCATTTCTGTAAAACGAACTGGAAAATCTGTTCTGTATTTTAGAAAAGGTGTCAGTTTCTACACTAGACAAAGAAGACCAACTTTTGCATTCAGCTACTAACATATAATTCTGATCTGGAATTCTCCACTCAGAAAATGGTCCAATAAATTCACATCCAAAATAAGTTCAAGTCCAGTGAAGCAGATCATTACTCATTGGGTAGGATATGAAAGAGAAGCTTAATATTTTACTGATGATTCCAAGCCCAATAAAATGTGTTATTTCTAATTCAGGTAAAAAGTCAACTCTCTATTACTTGTGATATGTCTGAATTAGAAGTAATTTTCTGTTTGAATTGATGACCATGTATAGAAATTTCAAGCCTTGATTATTTCTTTTCACTGATAAGTAACATTTCTTAGCCTGTTGAGAGGTTGATTTCCCCAGTATTATCATACAATAAATAGCCTTAAAAAGCTGAGAGTTAGACCACTGAGCCTCATTCAGAATTATTTATGCCAGGAGCACTCATTATGTGGGCCATATAACTATATTCTTCTCTGCACACTGGAGTATTTTTTTTTCTAAGACCAAATGAGAAGGAAGACCCATATCATAGCAGTCAATTAGAAATGTTAGCCTTTGAGTGCAGCAAGGGTCACTGTGTAAACCCTGTTTATCTTATAAGTGGTGGACCCAAAAACCTAAGTGTAAGAACCATATAGTTAATAGTAGAATGAGAATTAGTGTGCAGCAATTTGACTTCAAATTTAGTTTCCTCTTCTCTACATTTAAGGTCTGTCTCTATTTCTGTTATCTAAAAACTGTTACATGGTTAGCAAAATTGCAATGACCTAAGATGAATACAACCCTGATTCTGTAATATGCTGTGAATGGGCATTTTCTCAAGCCTGGGAGGGTGATAACCCCTTAGACTGTTTAGTCTGGGTAGGATGGAGAAGCATTTCAAAAATTTTGGGGAAAGCATTTTTAAAGCATACCAACAAAAGTAGAAATCATAAAGGAAAACATGAGTAGGTTTAAAACAATTAAAACAAAAAGGGGAGACTAGGCAAAAGTATTAGTAACATAAAAAGATAAAAAGGAATGAGTATTTCTATTTTAGCATATACATACATATATAAATAAATAAGTAAATATATATATATATATATAAATTCTGACCTGGAATTAACAGTGAAAAAGATAAATATATAAATGCAAAAATAATAGACAAAAAGAGGGAGAAATAAAAATTTTCAGCAAACATGAAAATGTTTAACCTCATAAAGCCTCAAATAATTGAAAAAATGTAAAACATCACTGAGATGTCATCTTTCTTATATCGGATTACTAAAGATTCAGAACAAGGAAATTCTTTAAATTGAGAGGCATAAGAGATGCTGGAAATGAGTTGCTGCTAACACGGCTGGTGGGACTTTAATTGGTATACATTATTTTTTAGAGATTAACAATCTGTCCTTTAAGTGTTTCTAGTTTTTGAACCAACAATTTTACTTCTAAGAATGAATCTTAAGGCAATATTTATTGAGCATAAAAGTTTAAACATGAACAAATAATCAAATCAGAGGTCGGTTAAATGAGTTACATATGTATAATACGTGTAAAGTACAGTTCCTTTACAAAATGTAACTAAGGATAATTCCTTTGCCTTTAGTTCATTGTGGAGTTTTTAAAAAAGTCTTTATTGTCTAGTAAGTACTCTAATTGTTTATTGTTGTTATGTATTTTGTTCTTTATGGTCTTTGAAGTGCCTTTATGTCTCAAGGAAGAATGTGGCAGTTGGATGGAAATACTGAGATTCTCTGTGCTTGACAGTTTCACTGATGACGAGGCAGTGGGCTGTGTGGCGGGAGCCCAGTGAATTCAGGGGAGTTGGGAATAATGAATGACATGTTTGGAGAGGCACATGGGGCTAGATCTCACCTTGATCTTGGAATAACTTTTATGCCATGTTAACACCAAGACATTTTATATTTATTTGTTTACTGTCTTCCCCACAAGAATTAATCTGTACAAGGACAAATATTTTTTTCCACTGACATCCGCATACATAGCGTCTAGAACTGTACTGCTCAATATGGTAGCCATTGGCTACATGAAACATGGCTGGTTTGAACTGTGATTTAAACTATCTCTTAGATAAATATCTGTAGTGGTTGTCTGTTGAAGTAATGCATGTTGTTTAAAATATATGATTAAAGTTCGTTCATTCACTTTTTATTCCTTAAAATGGGGCTACTAGAAAAGTTAAAATTCATGTGTGACTCATATCTATGAAAAGCACAGATAAAAAAGGCACACAGTTGTGATTCAGCAAATACTTGCTGAATAAATGAAAGAGCACATGTTGTACTCTGCCTTGATTCTGACTGATTTGCCATGATCTCCAGATTTGAAATTCAGCTAAAAAGTGGAGGGGTTTGTGATTAGACGAGAACTTGTGTCTGATTAATATTTGTCCTAATAGTCTTTCTTAGATTCTTGTTTTTCCCTGGCTCTCTCTCAAGGGGCTGTTCTGAGTTGGTCACACATGTATTTGGCTATAGGTGACTTACGGTTGAGACAGAATATTCTTTTGTGGCCCATGTAAATAGATTCAACAGGATCAAACACCAATTCTAGTTTATATGAATTCAGATCCAATATCATAATCTTAGTGGATGTTGTTATAAGGGTTTGGACAACACATACCTGATTTATTGAAAAATAAAATAACTGTCCAACATGTATGTAAAAACAATTATGAAAAGTGCCTTTATATTAGAACACATGTATGTAAGCTGATTTTATTTTTTTTCAGGAAAATTGCAACTTTCTATGCATTTTTAACTTATAACTTAGAGACTTGAGTTTCTGTGAATTTACCTGTAGGGGGTTCATATGCATCTGTGTTGGTCTGGTACATATTTATAGAAATCATTTTTCCTATCTGTAGAAATGTAGATGAGTAAATTTTTAGAATTTATAGGCGGCTGTGGAAAGTGTTTTCTAAGTGGATGATGGGGGGGGGGGGGCTGAATCCTGCTTCAGGCAGTAGCAAGCAAGTTAAACCATCACTGATTGACTTTTATTAAGTCTGATTTGTAAGGCTGATAGGCTCAGGCTTGCCGCTGATGGACAGGTTTTTGTCACCCAGCCAAGATAGGAATCCTAGAGAAATGCCAAAGAGAAAAGACAGTGTTGTTCCCCAAAACCCATTGTGCTTTGAACATTTGCTACTTTGTTTTTTCTATTTTACATACCCAAGCTGAAATGTTTTTACCAATTATTTTGTCATTCTTTATAAAACTTAGTTTAATCAGACGCTGAGTCTGATCTTTGTGCTTTAGGCTATGGCTGTAAATAGCAATGAAGTGGAAATACTGTTTGTTTAAGAAGATGGAATGCATTGGTTCAGTTGAGAGAGTGGGAGAGTATGAACTCATACACTTTCCTCAACTCCTATTTCCCTCCAAAGAGATATCTTTAAACAATTTTGTCCTTTTCAGTTATCTTTAGAGGATTCTCTAATAGGATAGTGAAGTATGACTTAAAATGCTCACATATCACCAACATATTCCTTTTTCTTTCTTGCTAGCTTAAGTCCTAGGCAAGTTCATAAAACTTGCTTATGACAGTTAAAGCTACTCTTTCATTCATCTGTAATTTGTTGATTTTCCATAGGGTGGATCAAAACCTTTGCTCGGTAGGTGTATTTGCGAACCTTGCTCTTAAACTTCATGAAGATGTGCTGATGCAGCTGTCATCATTCTTATCTTCAGATAGGACAGACACCTCTAATTCTGTGATTAGTGCATATTCTCTTAGCAGGAATCCTCTCTCTAAATCTTCCTATATGTCCCACTAATTTTCCCCAAAGATTTATTTATATATTTTTGCAGATTAGAACTGGGTTATAGGCCAGAGGTGAGGAGAAAGAAAGGATTCACCAGAGACAGAGTGGGGAGCTAAATAGGCAGATTTATTGAAATACACTGCTGAGAGGAGCAGTTGGCTAGACAGGAGAGGTCTGCTGCCCCATATGTGGATTAGCTTCCTGACTGGGCATGAAACTCAGGCTGCAGAGGTGATAGTGCTGAGACTTAACCCCTTTGCCATCAGGGAGGCCCCCATATCCCACTAATTAAACCTGTTCTCTGGGATTTTCCAATAATCTCATTCCTATCAACATCAAAGGCCTGCTCAGACTTAACAGGTTTCTAAGTTTCTTCGAGCTTTCTTTGACTCTTGAGTTAGTAGTTTGTTGTGTAATTTTGAAATATTTGGAAATTTTCAAGTTAACTTATTGAATCTCATTGAATAGTGTTCTGATGACAGAACATATGTTATCATTTTGATGCTTTCCAATTCACAAGACTCACTTCTTGGTTCAATTTATGGTCTAGATATGAATGACCCATTTGCACTTGAAAAAAATATGTGGTTTGCTATTGTTGAGTAGAGCATTCTAGAAAGCATATCAGGTTAAGTTACTGATGTAACAAATTTTCTACATCCTTACTGAAAAGAGAGGGGTGTTGTCTCTCCAACTATGTATTTGTTTATTCATTTACTTCTATAAATTTTTTATTTGTATTCTTGGGGACTTTGTTAGTGGGGTCATACACATTTAAGGCTGATTATCTTCCTCATGAATTAATATCTTTTATCATTATACAACCTCCTTTATCTATTAATACATTTTTTTTCTAAGTCTCTGTTGGCTGACACTAACATACCATGCTCGTTCTCTTGACTTAGTGTTTATTTGATATACTTTTTCCATTCTTTCATTCAGTCTGTGTCTTAATCTTTCAAGCATGTTCCGATAAACAGCAAATAGCTGGGCTTTGTTTTCTACTTTTCCCCCATTGTGACATTCCATACCTTTTAATTGCAGTGATTAGTTCATTTATAGTCAATTAAATTATTAGTATGTGTGGATTTAAATTTTACTATCTTGAAATTTGTTTTTGTTTTTTTTTTTTTGACCCAGCTGCTTTTTAAGAAAAATCTGTTTCTCTTTTCCTGCTTGCTTTTGAGTGGAGTATATATTTTAATATGCCATTAGATCTTCTCTACTTTTAAGTTATGCCTCTTGGTATTATTTTCTAGTGGTTGCTCTAGATATTAAAATATTCATCTTTAACTTTTCATAGCCTATATTAAAATTATTCAACTAATTTATAATCAGTGCAAGGATTTTAAACCTATATACATCTAATTACTGACCATTTCTCCCATTGTGCTCTTATTGTCACTTGTTTCACTTGGACATAGGCTAAAAACTCCAAATGCATTGACCTAATTGACCCTCTAGAAGTTTGATTCTATCACTGTCATCATCACTGATAAAGACATACAGATATATTAGAATTTAAAATACATTCTATATCATATATAAAAGAACAATTTTAATGCATTTAAAATGTTTTATATTTTATATGTAGTGAGCAATATTGAAATAACCTTTATATTTACCCACATAATATCTTTGCTAATATTCTTTGTTCCTTCACGTCGAACAAATCTCTGGTATTTCCCTTCAGACTCAAGAATTTCCCTTAGAATTTCTTCTGGTGCAGGTCAGTTAAGGATGAATTCTTTCAGCATTTGCATATCTGAGAATTTATTTTTTCTTTCTTCATAAAGGATATTTTCACTAGATACAGAATCTAGGTTGATAGTTTTTTTCTTTTAGAACTTCAAAATGCATTCCATTTATTCCTTTCTCTATTGTTCAACTTAATAGTCTTACTTCATTTTGATTGTTGTTCACATCTGCATAAAATATGATTTTTTTTTTTCTCCCACAGGCTGGTTCAAGATTGTGTTTGGCTTTTAGCACTTTGAATATGATGCGTATGATTTTCTCTACATTTATTCTGCTCTGGGTTTCTTAGAAATGTGGGTGACTATGTTTTTCAGTTTTGCAAAATTCTAAATTACTCTTTTCAAATATTTTTTTTCTGCCTCACTGTGTCTTCTTTATATGGAATTACAAGTGTGCACACTTTAAATTATTTGGTACTATTCCACAGACTTTAGGTGCTATTTTTTTTTTCACCACACTTTCTCTTTACATTGAAATTTGGATCATTTCTATTAGTGTATCTTTAAGTTCATGTGTTTTTTTTTTTTCTTTTTCTGTGTCTTGGCAGCTGGTAAGGGTGACAAAATAAAAATCTTAACGTGCTCCCACATAAATGTTATTCTCCTTTCACAGAACATTTTTAGATGCTGTCCTCCCAAGTTAAAACTATAGAGAAGGAAGCACTAATGACACTTATCAATGGCCTGTGACCCAAGTATCACCACAACCCCAATTTTAGGAATCAATTTTTCAAAAATTCCTACAGGAGGTAGGGTGATAATGAAACTAGACACAGGCATTTTCTTCAAATATGTTAGGTGCTGTGACTCCTTGAAGTAGATTATGATGAAGTTGCTGCAAAGTTAGATGTGTGTTGCATCCTTGTTCCCCAGAGGAAAACTGGTTTCCAGTATGATACTGGGTTGAATATGCTATTTATCCTGAATCAGTTTATAAAGTAGTAGTTACAGCAAAACTCCTGGTTTCATTAAATACTTTTTAAAGAGGATTTGGAAAGGTTTTAAAGTGTAACAAGTTAATAAAGCCTAAAATTAGTTTTTATTTTTGTCATCTAATTTTTTTTTCTCAGAAATCTTTATGTTGATAAAGCTTGAACTTTGTGAATTAGAATGTATAATATATAAAGAAACAAAACAGGGTCTTCCTGGTGGCCTAGGGGTTAAATCTCAGTGCTAGCATCTCTACTGCCTGAATTAGATCCCTGGCCAGGGAGCTAACCTGTATATGGCACAGCAGACCTCTCCTGTCTTGCCCACTGCTCCCCTTAGTAGTGTATTTCAGAAAATTCCCATGTTCTGTTCCCCACTCTGGCTCTGGTGAATCCTCTTACCCTTGTACCTCTGACCTACACCCCAGTTCTTCTTTGCATAAATAGATAGAGATAAATATTAAAATAAAAAGAAAGAAGAATAAATGAATAAAACAAAAATAAACTATTAGACTATAAGACCAAATTAATGGTTACCAGATGGGAAAGGGGAAGGGGAAAGGATAAATTGGGGTCAGTTGTGTAGTGAAGGATGGAATTAGATTTTTTAGTGGTGAACATATGTAATATATACATATGTTGATTTATAATGATGTACGCTTGAAACATATAAAGTTATCCAACAAAATATTTTAATCCCTCAATAAAATGATGATGATGAAAAATATCATTAAATTTCTGTCACTAGCTGATTAAAATACTTTTGTTGCATATTACTGCTGAAACTTTGGCAACTCCAGTGAAGTTTTGTGAGTTCCTTGAGTTGGATATCCATAGGCAGGACAGCAATGGCTACAATTTCTTAGGAATGTCCTTTGAAACCCACAGGTCATGAATGTCAAGAGTGGTCTTTAGTGTTGTGAAGAAATTCTTCCATATTTCTTTCTAACTTACACTAGTCATTTATACAATGAGGCTGTGAAACTGATTTACTTCAGGATGATTTTTATATGGTAATGGGGAGGTTATCAGTAGCAAACTAGTGGCAAAGTGATGTTGTGTAACTACTTTGCAAAGCAGCAACCTTAGAAGTACCTCTACCTTTGAGGCTAACTCTTTGACATGGCTTATCTACAAAACTGTAGACATTTTTACATGGTCTACATAATATCAGACCCCCATTTCAGACTGGCCATCACTTGATTCAGTCTAAAATCCTACAACCAATGGTACATGGCAGAGAGTAGGAGATGCTTGAACCTAAATGGAATTTTGCAAATGAATGGGGTTGTTGGAGATCAGGAGGCTGCAAAAAGCCAATCAGTTGCCTCAAATTTCCAAGAGATGTGAGGAACGAATACCAGTATTTGTATAAATCAGATCACGAAGTGTTCAGTTTTCTCCCATCTTTTAACCATGATCTAGGCATTTGAGTTTATGATAGTTAAAAAAATTAGAAACAGACATAGTCTGTCAACTTATACAGTATACCATCTGGAAGGAGGTGATAATAAAAACATAACTATGTAGTTAAAAAATAGTTGGACAAGGATAAAAATAATGGAAGCTAACATTAGTGGGTTATAATCAATATATATTTCCTTTTAAGCAGTAAGAAATTCCCAGGGTGCCTGTCTTTCCATATGGACTTAATTAACCCGGTGGCTATTCAGAAGTTTTGGGCTTTTTTAGGGGTGGGGGACAATTAAGGTGTCATGCATCATTCAGTATTTTGGTTCTGAGAGAAGTGATAATGATCCATATTTCATTGTGTACTTTTCATATAATGCAAACTTACCAAACGTGAAAATTTTAATTGGACTACTCTAAGCAGTACCATTGTTATCGGCATTCTTGTCAAGATGAATCTTACATGAAAACAGTTCTCTCAAGCTACCACAAAACCCAGAACCATTAAAAATTTAAGAATTGCTAAAATTCAAAAGACATGCATCTCCATATATTGTTTATGTTTTGCATTTCACTCAGTTTGAGTAATGAAACTAAATTGGTTGGTTTCTTTTATACTTTGCCTGTTTCTAATCAGTTTCACTTTTGATTTTCCATGAGCTCAGAGAGTGATGTTATTTTTGAGGGTTGCATACTCCTGGCATTATTCATATTCTCAAACAGCTTTTGGTCACTGAAAGAAAACATTTCATTGCATATAAGGATTTGTGAAGACTGAAATACCTGTTAGATGAAACTTAAATTTGGGGCTAACAATACTTTGACAATACTCTGAATGGAATTGTGTGGAACTTGGACTTATTTGAAATAAGAAAAATCAAACATTATCAGCACATCTACATTTTATCAGTTGCTTAATACATTTAGTAATTACTCTGAATTTTGTTGAAGCACTATAGAGTGAACGGATATGCTATTGTCTTTCATTTTTGTCTGTTGATGTCTGCTATAAATCTTGGTAATGTAGGTGCTGTATATATTTTATAAACAGACCTTGGATGCAGCATAGTATTCTAATAATGATAAGGAAAGCCTGGAAGAATGTTAAATCTGTACCAGTTCAGTTCAACCAACAAACAGTTTCAGCAGAAACAAAATACCTTTGGTTAGCAGAGCCTTCTACTGTGCTGTTAGTTGGTAATGTAAATGACCGGTTGATAGGCACCTTGCTATATGTTCTGCTAGAAAGATTCACTTTGTACTTACTTATTTGCCTTATAATTGAATACAAAATAGCTGTATTCTATCATTCATGCCAAGTCCTTCTAATAATTTAGTATTTACGAGTCGAAGAATATGATGACTGTCTCTGGATAGGTGACAGGAGGGAAGATTAAGTTGGCATTATCAGTGGTTTATCATTCGGTTGACGATTACCTGAATCTCTTGCCTCTTCTCTTCTTCGGGCAAGCTGCCGTGTGGCCCTTCTTTTGTTCATTAGCACCTCTCCCAGAGGTGTGCAGGACAAGGAATCCTAGTCAGACAACTCTACTCCTTGTCAGCAATTCTGGTCGAAAGCAGAGCAGGGCACAAGATTGAAACTAATGGTTAAAATGAGGTTTGAAGATTATCTGTGGTTTTCATTACTCCTCTCCACTTGTTAACAAGCTGAACCTGGAGCTGAATGCAGTATCTTTTCTTTATTCACCTGAATGTGCAGTGCATGGCCCTGATAAAAATTCTGGCTTGCCACTTATGACTTACCAATAAGTGGGGCATTTAAAACTGAATATTACTAATAAACTATAACTCAATTTTGAAAACCTGACGATGTTACTGCCTCAGTATAAGTCGACAAGGGTGAGATGTTTTACATAGACACACACATATTCAGATAGAAAACAAAAGAGAATTATAATCAAGTTCTTATAAAGTCTCTCATCACATTTGCTATTTTCTCAGTAGTTGTATTTTGAATGTAAGTGATTATTTGTGGAAGACACATATTAGCCTGAATCAGCTTTTCCAAAAGGGGGCAAAGAGATTTTAAATACAGAGAGTTTAGTAATACTTTCATGGAGCATGACCTTAGAATTCAAATGCTCTCTTTAGATAAACACAACAATTCAGTTGTAGAAATCAAGAACATACACCTATAGGAGAAGAATGTGTTTTGATGTTATGAGTAGGAGTTTGGATAAAACAGTGACTCTCATCATTTTATAAGTGCATTGAAATAGGCTGTATCCCAACAGATTCAGCGGTAAGTGGAGAAAGCAGGTCAGGTGACTCAAACAACCACGTTGGGGACAACCAATAGACTGATGTTAAATCTGAAAAGGGTGAATAAGCTTATTTGTAAAATACATGATATTTTGTATAAATAGATAAATCATTTGTTCCAAGTAATATATTTAAAATAGCCAATTTGACTATGAAAGTATAATTAAATTAATAAATGAAATACCATAAGTATGGTATTTGTCAACTCTATCTACCTCCCTAAAAATTTTATATATGCATTTAGCTTGGCCAGAAATGCTCTGGAGACATTCTTTTAGAAATATAAAGAATGATCTTTTTTTTTTTTTTAAAATTTATTTATTTATGCATATAAGTACTGGGGTACAGGCCAGAGGTGTGGGGGGTGAGAGGATTCACCACAGACAGAGCAGGGATCAGAACAGGCAGATCAACAGAAGTACACTGCTGAGGGGAGCAGCGGGCACAGCAGGAGAGGTCTGCTGCGCCATGTGGGTCCCCTCCCTGTCTGGCAGCAGGGATCGAACTCGTGCTGCAGCGGCTGCCGTTCGCTTCATAGTGCGTTGCTTAACCCACTGCGCCACCAGGGAGGCCCCTAAAGAATGATCTTATATTTAGGATTGGTTTCACATAAGAACATATGTTTGTTTTCCAAAATATGGCTAAGTTTGATTGTGGTAGCAATCACAACACCTTCAATTCTGTAGCCCTATAGATCAACCAAATACAAAAAGACAGTATTTGAAGAGAGTATTATAAATTAAACACAAATACAATGTATCTTAATCATACACGATGCCAAAGAGTATGGGTCACTCTATGAGATTATATCAATTTAAACCTAATTTTTTTCTGCTAGGAAAAACAAGGTAGAAAAGTTCATCAAATTGACCAAACTTGTTATACAGGTCCATAGGCTCCTTCGTAGCTGCCCTATGAATAAATTCACAATACTAACCATGTATTTGCATGTGTTAATATTTGTGAAAGGACTAGAACAAGTATTTTGCAGTATAGCCTGTCATTATCTTCATGTTTTTATTTATTCAGATTAGGAGCTAGATAGTCAAGCATTATATGAGGGTACGAGCTATACATTTTTATGCATTAAAGCAGTAGTTTGCATCTTGTTTTAATGACAATTTGTCTATAAGCTTTTGGTATTTAGAGCACAATTTACTTTTGTTTGTTTAGTACATCAAGGAGGCTATTGTGAGCCACTGAAGTGAATTTCACAGTAATTCTCCAAATTCAGCAATAAGTAGACTATTATTTCCTTTAATCTAATTTAAATATTAATGCGCTCTGAGCTGCCATCTTCTTTCTGGAACTGGACTGAGCAGTTTATGAGAAAAATTTCATATAGGTCACCTGAATGTTAGTCCACAATAAGGGAGCTTCTAGATTTTTCCTGATCAATCTGGACAACCTGAAAAGTAAAGAAATCATACTAGATCAGATTCCATAATCCATTGTCTAGCCTCCTCAAAGCATAGCCAGAAAACTAGCAAATATAAAATACCATCTTTCCTGGGCAAGACTTGTTCTCTTTCTTCAATGACTTTTTAAAATATTTGAACAGTGTCAGCTGCTGTTTTTGCATGCCGTGGGACAATCTAAAATTAACATTGAGACCAGTAAGTGAAACCAGTAAGTGAAACTCTAGAAGTTGGAGTATTATTGATTAATATTTACTAACATTATGAGTTTGCATTTTACTTATTATTAGGCAAACTCTTGGGAAAAGACCACAGCTTAAATGTTACCTTAGTGAGTAGTCTATATAAGTAGTGAAAGTTAGCAACTAGTCCCTTTTACATAACACAGAAATGGGTTTGATGATAGCATGAATAACAAAAATATATTTGCTTCTGTTCAGGCTGTCGGGCAGTTAATGGCAGAATAACTTGATGGAGGAATAGAAGGGTTGAACTAGAGCATTTGTAATCAGGTTATTTGGAAATTATGCTGCTTTAGAGAAGTAGGGTCTTAAGCTGAAACAAAGATCTGGCTTGTATGCACAGCACTCATTGACGTTAACCCATCATAACAACTCATTGATGTCAAGTCATGGGCAATGACTGGGGACAGTGCTCAGGAGATATGTGCATCAGTGGGATGAGGGCCATCACTAGGGTTAAGCCTTCAGTATGTGCAGAAGTGCTAATCCAAAACACAGAGACATGGAAGTGGGGATTGAGAGCTCACTGCCCCTGAGTTGGTCACTCTGAGCTGACCAAGTCCTTAGGGAGAATAAACCCTTCTGGGTGTGAAAATCTGGCAGCTGAAGAGGGTGAATAATAGCACTAAGGAAAGAACATGGGTCCTATAAAGTTTCATAGATTAATATTATTATTATTATTGGCCTGGAAGTTTCTTTGTGGAAAGCTTGTTAAAGTTTCCCTATCTTTGAGAAATGGTAAGAAGTAAATGCAAGTTATAGTTTCACTTGTAATTTTTCCAAGGGAAGTAAAAATGAGACTACATATGAAGGCCACTGTAATGCTTCAACAAGTTATAGGTCTACCAAACCCTTTATATCCCCAGAAGGATAAATGGGGATTCAAATAATAAATAACAAATTATATTGGATTAGGACAATTACACTGGAATTGGACTAAAGCCCATTTCTTTTAGTCTTACTTTACAGCAGCCATTTGGGAATCACTTCTGGCCTGTTTATTCAATCACTGTGAATAAAGCCATTATGTTGTTTGGATTTTTAAAAACACTTAGTTTTGGTCTTATGTTGTTTAAATGTAATCTATAGTATATATATGAGTATATATATGAGGGTAGAGAATAGAGTTGTAGAAAAGAGAAAAAGGAATAATAGAAATAGCAAATCTCCCAACAAACTGTTTAGGATTACAGGTAGTATGGGGTTAATTAGTTGTATCCATCTCTATTGTTGCTGTAAAAATGATTACAAACTTAGTGGCTTAAAATAGCACACATTTTGCTTACTGTTCTGTGGCTTAAAGGTCTGATATAGGTGTACCAAGATGACTATCAAGATGTTGGCAGAGTTGTAGTCCTTTCTGCAGGCTCTAAAGAGAATCCTTTCAAAGCTTCTAGAGATTGTCCATGTTCCTTGACTTAAAGACACCTTCCTTTCCCTCCAAATCTAGCAGCCTCCCAACTGTTAAAGCCTTTTTCCATCATCATGTCTCTCTGTGACCCCAGATGGGAGAGAGTCTCCTTTTATGGATTCATGTGTTTAGTTTGGACCCACCTGAATAATGCAGGACAGTATCTTCAACTCAAAATCATGACCTTAATATCTTCTGCAAAGTCCCTTTTGCCATATAAGGAACACATTCACAGGTCCTGGGAATTAGGATGTAGACATACTTGGGAACCATTATTCTGAGTATTTTTAAAAATACATGTTGTTTCCTCTTCCTGCTAAATTATCTTCCTTTTGCTTAATCACAGAACTTTACCCTAAGATCTTTAAAATTCAATCTCTGCATCCCTTTTTATGTTCATCCATTCATTTTTTCATATGTCTGTCCCTGGTGGCACAGTGGGTTGAGCACCTCACGGTGAAGTATCTGTGACACAGCAGCATGAGTTCAATGACTGGCCAGGGAGGGGACCCACATGGCGCAGTAGATCTCTCTCCTGCCTCGTCCGCTGCTCCCCTCAGCTGTGTACTTCAGTCAATCTGCCTGATTGACTCTGCCCCCACTCTCTCTCTGGTGAATCTTCTCACCTCCCACACCCTCTGGCCTGTACCCCAGCTCTTGTATGCATAAATAAATAAATAAATCCGTATTTGTCCTTCTGTCCAATTATTATTTATGCTTGCAACCAATGTGCATTTTGTACTGTTTTTTTTTTGCCAGATTATTATCTAATTTCTTGGGGAAAGTAGAAGAAAGACAACAATTCTACAACTATCTAAAATATAAAATAATACATTGATACTTTCACACTAGTTAAATGAAAAGTTCTAGGTAGAAGACTGAATATTGTTACCAGATTGAGTACATGGAATATCCCTGGCCCTGAGTGCGCTGCGGCATCCATGCATCAGTTACTGACTGAATAAAACAGTCACAGAGACTGAATGCATTCAGTAGGAGATGGTTTCTCAATCGACCAAAATCACATACATTTATCTAAGTCAGACTGGTCAGTTATTGTCCATACATCAAATCTAGTCCCATGTTTTCCTAAATAAATTTTAATTGCAATATAACCATGCTCATTTGTTAGATAATGATTATGAACTCTTTCATGCTATTGAGGTTGAATTCAGTATTTGCAACAGAAACCATATGGCCTGTGAAGCAGACAGTATTTATTGTCTGCATTTTGCATATAAAGTTTGCAAGCCCTGAGTTAAGACAACAAAGGACTTGAAGTAGCAGTTAGTATTCCTCCAAATCAAGTAACAGAATGTTCTACTAATGATTGCATAAACAATGAAGAAAATATACATTATATACATTATGTATAATATACATTATAGCTTATAAAGATAGTACAAGGTTTATGAATTATATGGCTCAAAGAAGTAATCAGGACCTAGATCCCTTTCATCTATGCTCTGTCAGTCTCACCAGGCTGGCTGGGTGTACAGGCTGAACTGTTCAGGCTCCTCAGGTGCCGTGACATTTTCAGACTCCATGAGCTCAAGCCACCTCATTAGAGGTAGGGGTATGTGGGATATTTCCTTACAATTTCACTTTTCTGAAAAGAAGACTTTACATCTAACCTTCTCCCTCACGCTCATCCCAAAGCAGACTTTCATTGGACAGAACTGCCTCATGTACTTATAGCTAATTTGGGGACAAAGATAATGGAGTGAGCATGACTGACTTGGGCTACTCCCCCAAGCACTTAACTGCTGGGAGAAATATCCCTATGGAACTGGACCTGCCAGAAAGAAAAAGGTAGGATAAAAGGCCTCCCTGGTGGCATAAGAGGCTAAGTCTCAGAACTGTGAAGCTATCTTAAGCCACTGCAGTGAGGGTTTGATCCCCGGCCATAGAACTAAATCACATGGTGCAGCAGATGTCTCCTGTTTCACCTATTGCTCCCCTCAGCAGTGTATTTCAGTAGATCTGCCTGTTCTGCTCCCCACTCTGTCTCTTCTGGACCTTCTCTCACCTCTGACCTACACCGTAGCTCTTGTATGGCTAAATAATTTTTTTTATTTTTTTTAAAGGAAAAGGTAGGAAAGAGCTGTGTGACCCAGAGTGTTCACCCTCCTTCTGTGAATATTTATGTGCCAAATCTAATGCCTTTATGTCAGACCTCCTCGTGGAGACTGGGTGTCTACTCAGCTCAGATTTTATGGTGCTTCTCTATTTTGAATAAATTAAACTGATCTTTGATTCAAGAACTTATTTTGGGCTCCTGTCCAAAATAACCTTTGGACTAACCTCTGCTTCTCACACAGCAGTTAAGCAAGGAGCTGTGGGATTACATTGGAAGAGAAACTGACCACACTTTGAATTCTGTGCCTGCCAGTTACTTTTGATGCCACATTTCCTACCTCCTTTCAAAGGGACGTAATTATAGTACGTATTTCACACTTTATTAAGGTAAAATGAAATGAGTTAAATGAAGCATTTCATATAGTTGTGGACACCTGGGAATGCTTAGTGGGTGTTTTCTTTTACTATTATCACTGTTTGTGCCTTGACACAGGCAGTTCTTAGTAAGAGTTCCTTGAGATAAATTTGAAATGTGATGTTAGTTTAATAATTATTCATTCTCAATATCCATATTCTAAAAGAAAGACAGAACCCCACGATCTGAGACTGTCATGCTAATTTGCTGAGACCTGGGATGCCAGCCAGACAAGTGGCCTGCAAATTCATATATGCTGGTTTGGACTGAAATGCTTATTACTGCTTATTAATAAGTTTGTACGTACTGTAGATAAGCTAAAGAAGGTATTTGGGGTTAATTAAATTCAGTGCCCAAGAATACTTTGAAGAGCTATGTGTATGACATTTAAGATCCCATCATGTTTTTTATTTTTATCCTTTTTGTTTTCTCAACTGCTTATGGATTTTAGATTCTAATTGTGTCTCACTGTCTGTCTCTTCTCCATCTCAGCTCCTGCAATCCTCACCATTTGATATCTGAACTACTGTGGTATTTTTCTCAGAGGTTTCCCTGTTCCTTTCCCATCCACCTGCTGTTAGGGTGCCAGGGTAAAATGCCTGGAGGACAAATCTGATTAGATGACTCTGTTTAAAACTATAAAGTGGGAACTTGTTTTTCTGGACATGATTTAGTTATTGGTATTAGATTTACCACCATCTCTTAAAAAACAATGGAACTGGCCCAAAATAAATGAAACATCTGGTTTCAAGCATGTGACACAGGCACCCCCACACTGTGGTCCATGAAAGAAGGGGCTCCCCCTAAGGCACAGTCTGCATTCACCTCTCACTCCCACAAGGCTCTCCCACTGAGACCCCAAATATAGCGACAGTCAGGTGAGAAGAAGGTGAATGTGCAGATCAGAATTCAGGGAGAGTGAAGTCACTACATTTTAAAGGGAAAGAGATTGGAGAGGAGAGTGCAATATAAAAGATTTATAGAATGCTAGATTTTAAAAAAGATTTAAAAAATACAGAACCACATTCTTTGCAAGTGAACGTGAATGTTCACAGATACATACCATAGAATGGGCTAAAAATAAAGATTGAATTGTTATAAATGATATCCATTGTAATTAAATTCAAAAGCAGCAGTAGCAAGCTATCTATCTAGTAGCAAGCAAGTGTTTAGATATCAAACAGAATTTTTTAGGTAATAATGGGTTATAGAAAAATTATAAGGAATAGGAAAATATTTTCAACTCAATAGTAATTGCAATTCAATGTCTCAAAATTATGTGAGGCGATTTTTAAGGTAAATTTTATAGTTTCATATAGGAAAACTAAAAGGCTTAAAATAAACTATTTAATTTTCACTTTAAGACACTAGGTAAAGAAGAGAATAGTAACAAAGTAGGAGGAAGAGGAACCAGAGAAAAGCAAAAGGTAGTCAAATAGAAAACAGATGAACAATAGACAAATGAACATAGCTGATAAGATTTATTTGAAAATGTTGATAAAATCAATAGATTAATAAGATGAATAAGTCTTTCAAGAAAAATATGTGTGTCATGAAAAAAGGGACATTATTATAAATGCTCCAAATATTAATGGACTGAGAGAATATCATGAATACATTTATTTCAGTAAAATAAACAATTTTGATGAGACATTATTTTAAAAATACCAAATTCACATGAAAGGAAATAGGAAATTAGAAAAAAACTACTTTCACTAAATAAACACATAAATTTTTAAATAAGTTAAATTCCTAATAAAGATATACATGATATCTATAATATATGCAATATATTTTTATGTAATAATTTTTTCCACAAAGAAAACTTCAGACTCAGATGAGTTCCATGTCAAAATTTATAGTTTTTGTTTAAAAAATTAGGTCACTATTGCAGAAAATTGTGTGCTATTTTCAGAAAATAAAGAAGAAATCTTTCTAGTTCTTTTTTGGAGGCTAGCCTTACCCAGGGACCAAAAGTTGACAAAGACATTGCACTTTATCCCACTATCCCCAGAAAAAAATCTAGAAAATCAAAATAAAAGGGGATTCCTCTAATCTGCTAATAGTGTTTATGTGAAATCTGTAGCTAACATCATTCTTAATTGTGCAAGACTGAACATTTTATCCCTAAGGTTGGAAAAAGGCAGAAATGCCTGTTTCTATCATTTCTACTTAATGTTATACTTGTAATAATTGAAGAAAGTGCAACTAAAGTGATAAAAATTTAAAAGGAAAAGTAAAATTAAAAAGCAAACTTTATTTGCACACTGTGAAAGTATGCTTTACACTTAACACTTCTCTATTTGATTTTTCTCCTTAATTTATCATCTTATATCTAAAAAGAGAAATTTCTTCTGGTCCCAGATTTGCTCACACTAAAGTACAGTTCACGCAGGAAAGACACTATCAATGACTTGCTTCCCTTATCAGTTTTTAAAATAATAAGTTTCTACCCTAATATGCTTCAGAAATGACCACTTTCTGTGTCATTTCACTATTATCAAGGATACTGGGATTTAAACACATTGGATATCTTTGGCAATGTTAGAGAAATAATAGTTGTTGATGCTCAATTATTTTAGCTTTGGCAAAGGACAACTTAAGAAGTTTCCCAAGAACCAAGATGGTTTTCTCTTACTTGTGCTGGGTTAATCCTTTATATTCATGTCCGAGATCTCAGTTTCTTAAAGGAACGCTTTTTCATTTTTCTATAAAAAGGAAATGATAATGGTAGCTTAAGTGTGAACACTGTGGATGCTTTTGTTACTGGGCTGTTAGTCTTTGCAGAGGAGTGTCTGCGTGGTCTGTGTGTGTTTGTGTTTGTGTGAATAATCACATCTTTGGTTTATACCAATTGAAATACATCATTGGTTTGTACCACTTCAAGTTCAAGATAGCAACATATGTGCATTCTTTTTTTATCTAACCTCATTGACACTACTTTGACCTAAACATTTGTTGTTTATGTTTTTTCTCTCACTAGACCACAAGGTCAGACTTTATGGCTTTGTCTTTCTCATCCTGAATATGATTTTATATTTACCATAAAATTTTGTTTAATGAGGGAACAGGCAAATAAATTACTAAGGTTTTCCAAAAAAGTTTATTCTTTTTGGAAAATGGCAATATATGTGTTTGTCTCTGTGTTAGTATTTCTGGATAGGTGGTGATAGAACCAGTCAGTGGGTTAAGTAGACTAAAATAAAGGTAAATTGGGATGTTTGAGGTTGGGATGAGTATGTTTATATATATGAAAACACTTTGAAAACTTTATACCAATAATAGATGAAAATATAAACATTTTAATGTACTTCTTAGGTAGAGTGACTTGGGTACATAGAACTTATCTGGACCATTCAGTGAACCAAAACTTAATCAACAAATAGACTATAGGTACCCATTATTATTTTGTGCTGAGCAGTGGATCACATTATCTTACAGATGTTTTCCCCAGCCTCAGATAACAATACTTGCTTAAGTAAATGAGAACTAGTTATATCCACCGGTCATTCTGCTTTTTGGAGGTAACTGTGTGACCTGTAGTGGGGAGAGAAGTTAGCCTGGTTATAACATTTCTTGGGAGTTTTCTGTGGAAAATATTTGTTTCCTTGATCTTATTTAAATCACTATGCCTCATACATCTGAAGCACACAACATTGCTTCAAGAAAAATCCTGCAACTCTTCTTCCTGCATTTTCCAACATTTTCTCCACCTCTGAGAGCCTCTATTAAGAAATGATGTAACTACAGCCTCTGTTGGATGAAACTAGTATAATGGGGAAACAAGATGTTAGTGACTATGTGAGAGGAAAGTTTCTTCTGTGGTCTATGAGAAGTGCTCTCACATGAAATAATGTCAATAATACAGTATTTGAGCAGACTTACTGAAATCCAGCATTGTTTGAAGCACTTTTTATATATAATTAGCACCTCACCCCATAGCTATCATTCTCTCCATTATGCAGATAAAGAATCTGAGAAACAGAGATGGAATCTGATTGCCTGCCTCAGGTTCCACTCTCTTAACTAGACACTCTCTTGGTGTGTTGTCTAAAATTGCTGTCCAGCAATGGTAATTTTTAATGCCTGTGTAATATTACCTTTTTGCAGAGTGTTTAAAGTGAGGCTTGGTGAAATTAAATGCTTCAGTTATGTTCATACATCTTACAAATTGGATCTAAGATTGAATCAAAAGTCTGTGCTCTTTTATAGAAGTTAACAGAATAACTATACAAGCTAGCTTATCAAGTATATAGCATTTATCTCCTTAGCAGGATATTAAAATATCATAAATTAGAGAATTATAAACATGATACACTTTTGTACTGTGGCTTCTTTCTGCCAAATATAAAATTCGGTAAGAAAAATGGAAGTGCTGAAATAGGTTGGGTCGTTTTTAAAAATATATGCAAAGAGAATATAAAATTCTTCTTGGCATAATGACTTCCCAGAGAAGATTATCCTAGAATTACATGAGTGGCAACATTCACCTTTGGAAATAAACTCAGATGGGAGAAGTTTAGAACAAGTTAGAGTTGTGTAACTATGTTAGATCAAGGAAGTCAAATGTGAAGGCTCATTTACAGGCTTAATAAACTGTTACCTTGGTTCTACCAAATACATCTCCAACTAGGAGATTTAGTTTTCTAGACAATCATGACCACTTGATTGATCTGTGGCTCATTTTATTCACATCTATTCATATAATGTCTTAGCTCTATGAAATACGATGTTGAATACATTTATATTTAAAATATATAATTTTAGTTTTATTGCTGTATATGTTTTCAGACTTGCAATCTTCAATAATAAAGAATTAGAACAGAAAAATTATAGGATCAATTTTCTCTTGTAGCTGCTTTTCATGGTAAACAAAACAGGTGCTCTCAAGATCTATAATGTTAAATCTTCCTGAATTGCGTTTTAAGAATGCACTCAGTATTTTAAAATGTATATTACAGGACCTCCCTGGTGGTGCAAGGGATTAAGTCTTGGCACTATGAAGCTACTGGCAAACACTGCAGCACAGTGTGATCCCTGGCCAGGGAGCTGATCCACATGGCGCAGCAGACCTCTCCTGTCTCACTTGCTGCTCCCCTCAGCAATGTATTTCAGTAGCTCTGCCTCTTCTGCTTCTCACTCTGTCTTTGGTGAATTTTCTTACCCCCTAGTTCTTGTATGCATACATAAATAAATTTTTAAAGAATATATATTAAAGTTATTATTTGTAAAATGTGAAATGATTTTAGAGTTTTAACCACAGCTTCTCCAATCCTTTGGATTCTCCAAAAGGATGAATCCAGCAACAGGAGAGGAAGAATAAAGTGGGAGTGAGATGACTGGAGGCCAGCTCCCTGACCTTCCCCTAGCCCCACGGCTGCGTCACTGGTAGGGGGAAAGAAAACTGACACTAGCTGTTTATCACGCTTTAAGACCAGAATGTAAAATGAAAACCATTACTACTTCTCAGGATGCAAGGAATGCACAAGAAAGGATTAAATCAATTGAAGATGTTATCTAAATGGGAGAAGGAATTCTAATTAAATTGAAGTCTTACAAAAAGACTGCTTGTTTCAGAAGACTGATAGAGACATATATCTGATGAGTCAACTTAGTCTTTTCAAGGCCATACCCAATCCCCTCTTTTATTTATGCTTATGATTAGAGGGATAAACAGTTCATGAGAACTTGCCATCTACCAGATTCAACCATGCAGTCTTAAATATGACTTTCTGAGTCTACAGATATTCTCACAAAAAGGTTGATGCTAGATGCCAAGAGTTAGTAAAACTGGACAAGAGTCAAATCTATTGCATTCAACAACACTTTACCAGACTGTGTTCAGCATGTATCCAGTAGGTATCTGAAGGATACCCAGAAATATATGGTAAATTATTCAAATAAAAACAAAAGAAGTCATTATGTAATCAATTGAAAGGCATTGTGGTAGAGTGAAGTCATTCAGGGATGCACAGTCTTGACTCTAAATGACTTTGGGCTAATTATTTAATCAGAACTTGAGTTTTCATGGCAGTAAAGTAAAAATAAGATGATCAACTCTAGGTTTGAAATAATGGCCACAAACTTCTTAGGAGAGAGACATACACACTAAGCAATATATGAGAGTTTTGATGCTAATGCTGCTGCTGTTCTAATAATTTTTCCAAGTGAAAGGAAGAAAATAACTAGATGAGCTGGAAGGCCTGTACCAGCGGGAGCGTTTGAGGTATACACTGCAGAGTTTATAACATCAGAATTGAATGGGGCCTAAAGTCTGAGCAAAGGTGAGTGAGGCAAAACTAACATGTTTAAAGGTCACTAAGGGAACCAGCCTCAGGCCCTCAGAGTTGCTTTGGCCTTGGGGACAACTGATGATACTTAAATTAACACATTTGTCCACATTCTCCAAATGACTCAGCCATGAGCCTCGGTGCTTATGATTACTGTGCAATTGGTGCCAGCTTTGCCTCATCAAGAAAGCCAGATGTAATGTAATTTTAATGACTTCCATTGTGTTTGAGGCTTCCTTGCTAAGATCCAGCATCTCATTGCACATTTAAACTGACCTGGGTATACTAATGAAGATTAATTGTTCATTGATTAAGGAAAGATGAATCACCCTATTACTGATGTGAACTTTCTGTCCTAAAGTAAAAGTGTATTGAGCTTCAAAAATACTGGCTCAGATATAGTAGAAGGCACCATTTAATTGTCTTTCATTTTATTTTACCTTGATGATAATGGTAACAAAACATTTGCTCCACTTAAAAAAACCAAGTGGAAGAGTCACTAGTTTTCTAAAAAATAAAATACTTTGAATGAGTATAGTAGGGGGTTTAATTAACAGCATTTAAATGTTTTTATCGAAAACTGAGTGAACTTGCTCCTATGAAGCAAAGTCAGATAAGTCTTATTTAAGGTTGCATTAAGCTGCATGTAAACAGAATTCATAACTTAGTGGCTTAACCAAATAAGGGATTAATACTTTTCACTTAACAGGAAAATTGCACAACTCACAGAACCAGGTGTTTTTTTTTTTTTTTTTTTTTTCTTTCTCCTCATTCTATTGCTCTAAGTGTGTGTTATTTAGCTTCCTATTTACTGAATGGCTGCTGTAACATTGGTACCTGTGTCTGAATTTCAGCCAGGAAGAAAGGGATGGGTAAAGGGCAGAAAAGCTGGTGCTATCTAAATTGGTCTGTTTTGTTGTTATTTTTTAAGATTTTTTTATTTATGCATACAAGAGCTGGGGTACAGGCCAGAGGTGTGGGTATGTGTAAGAGGATTCACCAGAGACAGAGTGGGGAACAGAACAGGCAGATTGACTGAAGTACTGAGGGGAGCAGCGGGTAAGGTAGGAGAGGTCTGCTGGGCCATGTGGGTCACCTCCATGGTCTGGGATTGAACTTGTGCTGCAGTGGCTGCTGATGATTCATAGTGCAATGCTTAACCCTTTATACCACCAAGGAGGCCCCTGAGTTCTGTTTTTGTAGGGAAAATGATGGCTTTTCCTAGGCATCTAATATACCCTATTATATCTATATCTGAATATATAATCTCTATATTATATATAATCTATAACTGAATATAAATCTATATTCAGATATATGGATCCACAATTATATATGAATATTAAATATACATATATTCAGTAAACTTTTGCTTATATCTTTTTGTTTGTTCCTCTGCCTCATCATAGTCATTCACTGCTTCCAGGAAACCTGAGAAGCATTATTTTTATTAGCTGGGCACATTGCTTTCCCAAACAAAATCAGAGTTTATTTAGCAAGGAAGAAAGGGAAATCGTCTATACTGATTAGCATAATCCATTGGATGGATCTCCACTGACATGTTTCTCTTGTAGGCTTCTTTTTTTCAAGGAAAGTTCATGAAAGTTGGTTTGCTTTACCAGCATCCCCTACATAGTTATAAAGAGTTGACTGGGAAGGTTGAAAGCACACCATTGTCAAGCATTGGACATTGTCTGGGGTTGGAAAACTGCTGAGTTTTAAGTTCAGCTCTGTTTCTCTCTTAAGGTTCAAGAACCTTACTCTCTTCCCAGGCAGATTTCCTGCTTTCAGAGTAAAGTTATCTGATTGCCAGAGCAGGGGGGAGGTGAAGCACAAAGGCAGGGAATGGGTACAATGGACTGTGGTGGAGAACCGTGGGTACTTGGTGGTGGGGTATGTTATGTAACACACATCTGAAGAGGTATGATCCTATACCTCTGAATCATATACAGTGTTATAAACCAGTGTTACCCTCAGTAAAATAAAATAACAAAATAGAGCTGTCTATATTTTAGCAGTGTGACTCAGTGGCATATGTGATATATATATGGAATCTACATGGAAGTGAAGTATCATGTATAGACTATACCCCTAGAGGTGGGGAACCTGGGTCCTAATTGTAACTTTACACTAGATCCAGAGCAAATTGCTTTATCCTACTGTACTTTGGTTTTCTTACCTGTCAACACTAACACTATCCTTCTGGTAAGTTTGTTCTGCAGATTAACTACATGTGTAATTATAGAATAGCAACTGTCTTTGAGTAAACAATGCAAATTAGTGATTTAATTCAACGCCCCCCCCACCTTTTTAACCTCAAATAAAAAAATGTTTTTTCTCATCTTTTGAGAGTTCATCTCTTTGGGAAGAAAGATAACGTGAAAACGCTTGAGAACAATTGTAATTAAATAATTGCCTGGTTAACTAGCAACCTACAAGGCCACTTTTTGTTTCTTTGCATTCTCCCATTATTTGGACATAAAACTCCCTGAGTTTAGTCCCTAAATCTTCTACCTCTTTGAATATTCAAGGCCTAATTTAGGTGTCCTGTATGTGATAGATGCTCAGTACATATTTATTGATTATTAATTGATTGAAGATTGATGATCATCATTTATTCATTGATAATAGTTGTTACAGGAAGTTAACTAATTGAAAGGTCACTGAGGATTTAAAAACTTAGTGAATTTTGAGCTATGATCTGGAAGGAATTCCAAGAATTCACTTAGCAGAAAGGGAAAGAAAAGGTTTTGTGGCAGGAATGGGAAGGGCAGGGTGTGATGGAGTGTTGCCTAAAAGGGAAAATGGCAGAAGTTTGCACTGTATACAGTGTGTGATGGGTGACTGACCTGTCAGAGCTTGATGATGGGATAGTGCAGCAGCTAGTCTCACCAGTGGATTGAAGACTTTAAATATCTACTGCGTACTTGCAGATAGCACATTTGATCTGAGAGATGGTAAAAACAACTTCAGATTCTTTCACAGGAAAACATGAAAAATATTGTATTTTAAGAAGATTAGTTAAGCAGTGAAATGCATAATTAATAAAATTTGAAAATGAAAAGCTAGAGGTAAAAAAGACCTACTAGGAGATGATTAAAGTCCAGAAGGGAGGTCTTAGGGAGGGCATCTTTTCTTCAAAGCCCTGAGATTAAAAGTACAGTCTCAGTTTCATTTTGGGAGCATAATGGCAGCTTCAAAAGGCATCCTAGTCTCCTCCTAAATTCCCTAAGGAATTCTAAGCATTTTTCTAAGCACTCAAAATCACTTAGGAAAGAATTACTCTTTCTAAATGCAGAAAAATAAATTGTAAAGCAGCAAGGAATCATTTTCTAGTGTATAGAAAAATTTTAATCCTAACTTTATTTTTAAGTTATTTGTTTGTTGGGTTTTTTTTTTAATGATACCTTTTTGAATTTTACAGAGCTGCATTTTTTTTGCTATCTGAAGAGATCTCGAAAGAATTTTATGTCCTACTTTTACTTAATGCATTGCATCACCCTTACTAATGTTCTGTTCCTTGAAGTAAGATAATTGCCTTGCATTTCTTTCACCTTCTGCATTGTTGATAGTGATAGCTTTAATTAATACTATAGCAATCCAGTGGAAACTCTCAGCACAAAATCTTCCAAAATTCTTTTCTAAGGCCTGGACAATTCAATATTTATTGATTGGCTTATATTTGTTAAGCATTCTGCTTTTTCACTGGTTATATAGTGATGAATGGAATAGACATAATCCATATCCTCATGGAATTCACTATCTAAATTGTTAAAATGACAATAAAAAAGCAAACAAATAAGATATCTAATGAGTTATAAAGGAATTGAACAAAGTGCTGAGATACAGAAGTGTGATAATGTAGTAAAATGAAAGATGAGTTGTACCTACTAAACAGAGTTGTCATCGCTAAGGAAGTGATATTTAAATTGAGAGTTAAAAGATAAAAAAGGAACTTGCTCTGCAAAGATTTGGTGTACTTAACAATGGTGGTTGAAGAACTATGTAGAACACTTAATGGCAGGTCAATTTAATGACGAAAGCATGGACAGAATTAATGAAAAGGGAAGGTGAAATACCCTGGCTGTGTAACAGGGTGGTCCCAGGAAAAGGGGAAGTTCCCAAAATCCTGGTTCCACCCTAAGTGGGTGGAGCTGAGGATAAGAAGATTTCTGCAGAGAAG
>JAGFMF010011739.1:5218096-5242088 GCA_019455555.1 Galemys pyrenaicus | reverse complement strand
AAAGGTTTTGTATGTTTGTCTTAATGCGGCGGATGGCAGAACCCATTCAGAGAGGGCAGGCTTGGGGGTTCTGGGTGTTCCTCTCCCTGCCCTGTAACAGCTGCACAACAAATTGTCGCCACCTCTTTGGTGGCACCCTGAAAAGCCAGAACTGGAAGCCTGTCTGTAATCCAGGATAAAAGTAGCCATAGCTGTAGTTCTAAGAGATAACTAACAAAAAAGAACTCAGACTTTGTGGGGCCTCCCTGATGGTGCAATGGGTTAAGCAATGCACTATGAAACAAACCACAGCCACTGCAGCACGAGTTGGATCCCTGCTGCCGGCCAGGGAGGGGACCCACATGGCGCAGCAGACCTCTCCGGCCTCGCCCGCTGCTCCCCTCAGCAGTGTATTTCAGTAGATCTGCTTGTTCTGTTCCCCACTCTGTCTCTGGTGAATCCTCTCACACCCACCCCCACACCTCTGGCCTGTACCCCAGCTCTTGTATGCATAAATAAATAAATCTTAAAAAAAAAATAAAAAGAACTCAAACTTTGAGAAGAGGAAGGAACCACTATCAAAATTTTTAATTTTATTTTATGTATATTTTACAACTTTCTTCCTTTTTGTACAATGTATGCTTTCTTCTCTCAGTTGTAGTACCCAAAAAAATTCCCAGCCCCAATTCTCCTGTGCACCATCACCATAGTCCCTTGTCAAACATTAGCCCAACAGATGCATCTTCCTAAAAGTAAAAATTGCAATTTCTATCTTTTCTGAAATATGTAAAGTCAACTTAAAGTATTTGTAATGATGCAGTTTCTCAAAAGAACAAAGTTGGAAGATTGGGCCTACTTTAGTTCGAGACTGTCTATGTGAAGTTATATAATCAAAGCAGCATGGTTAGCATTAGTGAAAGGGTGCACAAACACATAGATCAACAGAACAAAAGGGAAAGTTCACAAAAACACATGTTTATATGGTCAGTTGTCCAAATCATCATTAACAAAGTAACTAAGATGAACTCTCTCTACATAAGACTATATTTATTGCAGGATAGTCTCCTCTCTCTCTCTTTCTCCCTCTCTCATTCTCTCTCCTCCTCCATCTATTCAGATACAGAAACACAGAGAGAGATAGAGAGGCTAATCTTTCTCTTTATAAATGCATACTATAAAAATTATTTGAGGTTGATTATATACTTAAACATAAGGATTCAAATAATAGGCTTCTAAAAGAAAACTAAGTGAAAATCATCGTGTCTTACCAATAGGTAAATGCCTGAGCACACGTGCGTGCATGCATACACTCATCAAAAACAATAATGATAATTTAAAAAGTCAAACTCCATTAAAATTTAAAACTTCTGCTTTAGGAAAACAGGCAAACCAGAGACTGGGAAAAAATATTCACAAAACATATGACTAATGCAAAATTTCTATCCAGAATGCATATAAAACTCCCTCAACTTAATAGAAGTACAAATTTCCCTTATGACAACTTTATGCTATATAAAGGAAGTTTTATACAGAGTACATGTCATGTAATTAATTTATATGTATTTTTAGAACAGACAAAACACATATATATGGTGGAAATAATCAGCACAATATTTGCGTCAGGAGGTGTTGGCAGTGGAGATTGTTTGAGAAGGAACAGAAGGGAACTTTCTGGAGTGATACTAATTTTCTACATGCTGGTAAGTGTTGGGTTATCCAAGTGTGTGAGTTTTTAAAACTCATAGATTGTCAATTTCTGAAATTCATGGCATGCAAAAAACCAAAGGCAAGCATGTATATAACTCTAATTAAAGAGAAGAAAGATCAAGTATTTATGGGTAACTTACAGTGAAATTTATCAACACATCAATAAAATTGATGGCTAACTGGATGGATATGTGTAATGCCTCAAGTTAGCAAAATGTTAATCCTCTATCAGTGGAGAATATGTGGGTAATCACTCCAAAATTCTCTCAACTTTCCTGTGCATTTGGAAATTTTTATCATTAAATTTGGGAGAAACCATAGGAGGTATTTGGATGATCCTAAAAGCATTCTTTGCTTCAGCTCCAATTTATTTTCTACCCCACCTTAAATATTATATCAAAGTTGGAATTTGGAGAAAAACAACTGCCATTAAAGTTTTTATTTATTTATTTAAAATCATACAATTTATTAAAGTCACTTTTTTTAAAAAAAAGTTTTATTTATGCATACAAGAGCTGGGGTACAGGCCAGAGGTGCGGGAGGTGAGGATTCACCAGAGACAGACTGGGGAACAGAACAAGCAGATCTACTGAAATACACTGCTGAGGGGAGCAGCGGGAGAGGCAGGAGAGGTCTGCTGTGCAATGTGGGTCCCCTCCCTGGCCGGGGATTGAACTGGTGCTGCTGTGCCTCGGATGCTTCACAGTGCAGCGACAACCCGCTGCGCTACCTGGGAGGCCCCATTAAAGTTTTTAATAACTGTAATAGTGAAAAATGCAGGTGACTCTCCCATTTCATGATTGACCTGCCTCCTGTAGGATTTTAACATATGAAATTAACTTGAGTAAAGTGGCCCATTCCCATTTGCCTTAAAGTTGAATAAATGGGCAGAGTGTGAAAGAGCATCAAACTGGTCTGTAGTAGAGCTAAAGTTACAAACATAGGGGCCTCCCTGGTGGCGCAGCAGGTTGAGCGCCGTACTGTGAAGCATCCGAGGCACAGCAGCGCGAGTTCGATTCTTGGCCAGGGGGGGAACCCAATGATGCAGCAAACCTCTCCAGTCTCGCCCGCTGCTCCCCTCAGCAGTGTATTTCAGTAGATCTGCCTGTTCTGCTCTCCACTCTGTCTCTGGTGAATACTCTCGCCTTGGGCGACTCTGGCCTGTGCCCCAGCTCTTGTATGCATAAATAAATAAAATCTTTAAAAATAAACATAAAATTACAGACATAAAATGCTAACATGGACCATATTAATTGCTCATTATTGTGCCCATTACTTCACTTTTCTTTTTATTTTGTTTTCTATATCTCAGCCTTTTGGAGGTGGGCTGTCTTGAGATGGGCTGTTTAAAGTCTATATTTAATGTATCACAAATCTAGTAGCAGTTGATATATTTGCACAGACCATCTGACATTTCCTTACTAGAAAAAAAAATTTTCAAATAACAGTTATGGGGTAACAAATGTATCTTAATAGCTGGCTCATGTTGACTGAGTCCCTTTCTTAGCCTGCCCTTGATACTGTCTTTTCAGTTGGTCTATTACAGTGGCAATAGACCAGTTCTCTGCTAATGCTTTCCTGGGAATTTACTTTTCCTTCCAAAAAAAGTGAGCTTTGAGAAGGAGTGCATAATATCATTGAAAAGATCATATTTTAAAGGTTATTATGCTAAATGTTTTCATCCACTCACATCATTTTTATTAAAGCCACTCTTTAGGGGGGGAATGGGTCATAGGATGTTGGAGGGGGGTGTGGCGAAGAAACTGAAGCCAAAAAGAAAGCCTAGAAACAGAATACTGTCACAACTTCCATAACTCACAGCATTTTCTGAACTTTGTCAGGTGCTTTAGTCTTCTCTTTTGCAGGTGGTTAGAGTCATAATTGAAGCCTGAAACAAATGTTACGGCTGGAGATCAAAAGTTAAAAACACCATTCATTATTGATAGGCATGGACTCTGACAAGAGCATCCTTTGGGTCAGAGATGAGTTAAGAAGCACTTAACAAATAAGCAGGCTGGCAGATTCTTTTTGTAGTCCTTGATGGAATTCAAGGAATAGAGAGAGAGAGGACTTTATTACCTGGATAAGCAGCTCTTTTATTAATAAAAGATCCCTAGATCATATAAAACACTGCTTCTAACTAAATATTTAAAATTTAAAAAAAAACAAAAAATGAGCATATCAAAGTCTGACATTCATATATTATGGAGAAAATATTTTTGTTCATCTCACCCTATATGCCTTTTGGCCATTGTATTGAGTGAAAGCATTTTTGTTCTTCTCAGCATATATTCTTTTTGGCAATGGTAACCAAATCTGAATTTCTCCTAAGTAGGTCACAAATAAGTTATGATGCTGCTTGTTTCTATTTTAACAGCAGCATAGGAACAGACAAACATCTTAGAGTGAGAGACTTCTGGGTACCAGTTAGAGCAATTGAAAGAATCCAGGCCTGATGAGTCCCTGCTTTATTCTTTACCCCCCACATGAAAAGTTCTTTGCCCACAGCTTTGCCTGAGGCCAAAACCATGAGGCCATAGCCTAAAGCTCTTGATGAATCCTTGTGGACCTCTATGGACAGAGTTTCCCAGGCAAAATCAGCACAGAACAAATGCTTTTCACTTGATGTCTGCCTCTAGAAAGCTTAGGGAAAAGATAGTTCTTTGCAAAAATGAAAAACTAAATTTGAAATTATGTTTATTTGGTTATTCTTCATTTCTTCCCTTTTGTGTATGCAGCGTACACTAAATATTGTATTGCCTAGCAGGAAGTCAAATACAAGTGCCCAATGTGTCTTAAATAAAATAAGAGGCATGTTCATTTAGAGATCGTGAGTGATAATTCAACATGAAAATCTGGGGGCAAAGAAATGATCTTGGGAGCCCGTGGGCAATACTGGAGAACTGGCACATAGACCGTCAGCAACCTGGCCTGCCTTCATTACTAAGGGGATGTGCGTTGCCTTTTTTCTCCTGTCTTTATTCATTTTTCAACAGCCTGCCACATGCAATATGCCAAATCTCATATTAAAAAAAAAAATCCTGTACACACACACACACACACACACAGTGGAACTAGAGAACCTTCAGCAGATCCCAGCATAGATAGTAAAACAGCCATCTGCACTGAAGCTCAGGATTTATTCAGTTATACTTGCCCGAGTTATTTGTTTGGCTTTGCAATGTAAAGAATTCTGTTTCATTGTTGGAACTTTTCATGCTGTGGAATTGTTTTTAAAACTCTCCCCCAGATGCATTTGACATTTACCAACAGTAAGTAAGCACCAGCAGTGGAACCCAGAAATGTGTGTTCATCAAATGGGCATTAAAATCTTTACCCGGGTCACTTGCCAGAATGAGACTGAGATTTCAGGTATTTAACAGAGAGGTTAAAAAAAGTTTACAGGTTTAATGCCTGTGGCACACTGATCATTTTTCAAGGTTTTGAGGATTAAAGTAGATGAGATTCTTTTAAGCAAGTTTGAACAAGGGTGTTGGGAAGCATGATGGCAGGAGGTTGATGTACAAAATGTCATCCAGTTTCAAGTTTCTGAAGATGATGTTAACACCAGTCAACTCAGATTTCATGTTTGATCTGGAGGATTCTCTCATTGCTATAATCAAGTCAGATAGTACAGTCAACTGTTCATTTTGATGTATACTTTCTATTAAACTATGTACTTGTTCTAGTTTAGTACTGTAGGCGAATGTAGCTTTTGTTCCAAAATGATCATTAATATTCATGACTAAAAGGTAATTTATAGGTAAAGGGAAAATAATTATTGAAATTCTCAGTTGCAAAACTTCTTATCTATGGTCATACTGTTGCTAGATTTTCGGTCAAAATGGAAAGATTTCATCTTCTGTATCAGACTGGGTATTATATTACAATAAGTCTGTCACAAGCAATCTTAAATTTAATGTAAAAGGTACATAAAAATTCACAAATTTTGCACATTTTATGACCAGAGATAAATCCAGTATTTTGGGGACAAGCTTTGTTTGAAACACACCTGAAATACAGTATAATACATAAACACAAGTCATACGTATGTATATTTATGCGTCTGTCTCTATCTCTGTATCAGACTTGGAAAGTGACTCACCTAGTAACCTGTACATTTATGTTGCGGTTCTAGTTTATAGTAATTACGAAAACTCTAGTTTCCCTCCCCAGATATCCTTTGTATTTGAACTTTCTAGAAACGCTTTCATTTGTCCCAGTTGAACATTTCACTCTACAAAGGAATCAGGTAAAAAGTGACCTATACAGTTCCTCTAAGAAAATTAAAAATTTGAAAAAGATCTTGTTCTTCTTTTGTTCTTCCCCCTCTTCCCCTTCCTTCCAAGCATCAGGGCATTTAAAAATGGGTAAGATTTAAAAAAGAACCACATTTCACTATTTCCAGGAAAGAATGCAAATGAAACTAAAAGATACTACATAAAAGTATGTCTAAGTAAAAGCCCATTTTAATGCTCCTAAGTCTAAGTGTAACTTGGTGACGTGTAAGTTGGTGTGTGTAATCATATAGTCAACTGACTGAGGTTTATCCTCTTTGTGTTTTTCCTTCCTTCCTGAACCTTTCAATATCTCAGATTCAAGTAGGAAAGGAATACCGTGTCTTTTATTTGTAAGTTGCACCCACGAGTGATACAATAAGACTACCTTCATATTGTCTCTGTTCCCCAAATGCCAGCTAGAGGACAACTGCCTTTATTGGCAGAACCCGCAAGTTTTATTCTGGAGAGAGCCTGAGAGGGTTGGTCCACTGTGGTGTTGTTAGGACACTCACTACATTCTCAGATAGAAACTTCCTTTTCAAGACAACAGAAATCTAGGAGTCTCTTTTTGGTAGGAAATACCAATCCCTCAGGAGCAAGTCTCAGTGAAGTTAGTGTCCCTGAATGCCTCTCTCTTTTCTGCCTAACAATTCCCTTTCCAGGATGAACTTGAAACATGGGGTTTATGTCTTGTCTAGGAGTTTCTTAAGTCTTTGGTATCAATAGGTGCTGGAGCTAAACAGCCAGACCTCTCCCAGCCAAGATTGTGCAGTTTTGACAAAGTGATGCAAATATTCAGTCTTAGGACCTAGACTGAAGTGAGAATGGGATGCATCCATATCCATCTAGAATGCATTACTTTGCATCTGTTTGGCTTTGCTTTCCTATGAGAAAAACAATGACCATTGCAAATTTATATGCTTTCTGCAAACATTGCTTTGTTGGGTAGAAAAAGTGATTTCTTTGTGTCATAACACTGCTGCCAGACAGATGCATAGTTTGCATGTATCATTGTAACATTTAAACTAAGAAAGACAGTGAATTAATTGTATTTTAAATAAGATTTAAGTCAAAGTAAGTGGTGAAAAGGCTACTTGGAAAAAGACTTTTCTTGCTTTTTAATTGGCTTGTTGTTTGATGTATCCTTGAACATCTACTGAGTGGTCCCTGGTATTTATTCTCTCACTTAAAAACAATTACTAGATTTCTGCTATGGATGAGGCATGGTGTAGGATGTTTGGGTTAGAGGGATGAATATGTATAGTTAGAGAAATGTGAATACATCAAGAAGATTCCAAGGGAAAATAAAAACAAACTAAAAGAAAAAGATTATGTACTGTATTAATAAATATCAAGGGCCTTGAAATTATTTGACAGAGAGCGTTAACGATTGGCTTCATAAATTCTCCAAGCCTTTGAAGGATATTTATAGAAGACACTTTGTGTTCACAGACAGTGAGGCAAGGCTAGCAGGGTCAAATTGGGTTTCACAAAACAAATTTCTTCACTTGAAAGCTAGCACAGAGTTTTCGAGGGAGAAGGAGCGCTCACCTTCCCTCACTTGAAAAAAGTGTCAGGCTCGTCTCGACAACGCTGTACACGACTCCCTGTGTTCCTGTCCAGTTTCTCTGATTCTTTAATACAAATGTTGGAAAACAGCTTTTGCCCAAAAAGTAACTTGCTGTTACTGGCTCTTTTGGATCCTTTTAACATGGTTCCTTGTGAAGCAAATCTTAGAAGTTGAAGGCAACAGCGTGTTTTATGAAGGGTACCCTGCAGTCAGCTCTAAGTGAGGACCTCAAACAGCCACACTCTGCTCTCTCCCTTGGAGTTATTAGACCACACTCACTTGAAGATTCAGCGCCTCATCTCCATGGCTGTTCCTTTTAATCACCATGTTGCCCTTTGCAACACCATAATTAAGCGTCTGTCACTGTTTTCCTTATAAACTCCTATTTTCTGGAATTTATAACTTAAGGTTAAAAATTTCCTCAAGGTTGGGGCCTCCCTGGTGGCACAGTGGGTTAAGCAACACGCTATGAAGCAAACAGCAGCCTCTGTAGCACGAGTTCGATCCCTGCTGCTGGCCAGGGGGGGACCCACATGGTGCAGCAGACCTCTCCTGCTGTGCCCGCTGCACCCCTCAGCAGTGTACTTCTGTTGATCTGCCTGTTCTGCTCCCTGCTCTCTGTGGTGAATCCTCTCACCACCCCCCACACACCTCTGGCCTGTGCCCCAGTGCTTGTATGCATAAATAAATAAATAACTCTTTAAAAAAAAAAATTTCCTCAAGATTGAAACATGGAAACTACAATCTGATCTTTTTACCTGTTTTGCTTTTTTTTTTCTTTTTCTGAAATGGAAGAGTCAGTTGAGGTTTTAGAGGGCCTTCCGTGGAGAAAATTAACTGAGGATTTCCCCTTAGTTTCAAGTCCATTTTGCTTTACGAACTTCCAGTTTACAGACTTTGAGGCTTTAAATCTCAGATCTCTGTCTTAGAGGGCTATTTAGGAATAAATGAGGTCTTGGAGTTTGTAAGTGACTCATGTATTACCAAGTACACTATAAAGAAAAAACTATGGATGAAATAACCAGAAATCCTTTCCTGAAATTAATAGGTTTTCATATTTAATTTCTTAGCCATTTCTGAACTTCCATACCTGTGTAGCTTTGTGTCACAGCAGTCTGACTTGAACTATTAAGGATGTAACATAAAAAGTAACAAAAAAAAAAAAGCAAAGGAGAATGGATTTATGTCTTTCCCTCTCAGTTTTGATAGAAAGAACCACCAAATTCATTGAATACTGCATTACAAAAGTAAAGAACTACTCAGTAGAAATGTTATGGTAGCCCTATTTGGGTCCAGAAAGCAAAATTCAAGTTAATTAGATTCTACATGATTTAAAATAAATAATCTGATAAAGCTCTTCAAAAGGGTAGGCAAGTCTAGATAGGCAGCCAAGTCTAGATATCAGAGATGTAAAATTCGCAAGGAATTAAAAACCTGAAAAGATAAGCACATACTAATTCTTGCTTTTTGCATTCATGCCTGTATGTGTCTGCTTCTTCCCCCACAGCTGAAACCCCCCCCACCAATATCAGTGTTCTTATTCTTTCTGTGTTTTTCCTCCAGGTAGTATTCCAAGCGTTAAATGTGAATCTCCCTGCTTCTGAAGCTTTCAGTTCTTTATTTTTAATATAAAACATGTTATTATTTAGAGGTATATTTGAGTTTTTAAAAAAGCCAATGCGTTTTTTTTTATGCCAGAAGGAAGATGTTTTATGTCTCTTTGATGTTTTCTTCCTTTCACACTACATGAATAGCCTTACTAGTTTTATTTTTTTATTCTCAGACCAACGCAATTTCATGTTAAGCTGGACAAATTTATTCAACTCCAGTTCAAGCACTGATTTAAAAAAAATAAATAAAGCAAGGTCAGGCTAGCTTTGGTTTTTTTTTATATTTTCTTTTATAATAAATTCTCTCTCAAATGATGCCTATGTGTATATTTTGACATAATCATGGGTACAAATGTGCAGTGCCTGAAATCTAAAATGACACTGGAATATCTTTTCTTGCATTAGCATTATTTTAGCATTCCTACAACAGGAGATGGTTTGGAGAAATGCAGAGGCTTTCAGTTTATATATACACCTCTGATTATTATTCCAGTACCTCGAGCTACAGATCCAATCTCATATCATGATGGATGCATCTCTCAGAGTTCAAAAGAAGTGTTGGCAAAGAGAGGGGCTTTAAATAAGGCAACCATGAGAGTCCAAGATGTGAAACTCAAAATAGAATGCCATAGTGTTAAATGATGATCTAGTTTCCCTTTTGATTTCCTGCTATAATAACTGAGGTATATTCAGGATCCTCAAGTGTAGTGTCATGGATAAAAAGAGAACAAGGGATCGAGAACCACAGCTCTGACCACCAAGTTCCAGCTTACCTAAGTATTCCATTTTAATCGGTGGCTTCAAAGCCATCTCCTGGGGTACAGAGGTGCCATCATTTTAGGGGAAAATATATAAATCGTCATATATTACGGAGGTAGAAAATTAGGCAAATATTGAAAGAAAGGAAGAAAATGAATCTATTGTTCCTATTCTGTTTAAAGTATTGTGACCTTTGAGGCAAAGGTAGAAAGCTATTTATGATTTCAGCACTCTGAAGATTTGGGAGCATATAGTATGATATTTGATTTGTAGAACATTCTCATGATGTCATTTCATCAAAGTAAGTGAAGACACTGTTAATAGCTGAGGATTATTCTATATTTAACTAGAGAAGCAAATAATAGTCACTTGGTTCCCTTGCATATATGATGAATTGGTAATAGACATGTTTGGTATTTGACAGAAATTAGTTGTTTATTTTCATCTTCTTACTGGTTAAAATAAGGAAAGAAAAAAGAAGGAAAAGACAAAAGGAAGGATTGATTTGTTTCAGATAAGGTACTCTGTCTTCAAGCTTCCAGAATAGTAAGGCCAAACATAATAGTGTTGTGCATAATAATGTCTGCATTTAAAAAAGTCATGGTAAAGCGAAAGGACAGAGGTGCTGGTGGCTGTGGGTTTGGCATGGGGGTGCTATGGCTTGAGATGCCAGGTTCTCATTAGGACAAGGCCAATAAAGAGGACAAGAGGGCCACATGGGAGAAAAGAAAGACCGAGACCAATTTTGATTTTGTTCTCAGATTTGCCTTAATGCTGGTCTTGAACATTCCAGCATACAGTCCTTAAAATAAATAATCCTTCAAAATTATGCTGATTTTCTTTGTTAGATAAATATACTAGTTAGTGGACCAGTGAAGGTTCCAGAGATTGGCGATTATAGTGTAATTGTTATTTGGAACTGTCAGTATTTTTGCACCTACCATTTTACCAAATGAGGTTATTTAATGGTATCAATGTCTCCCCATCTTATAAAATGCATTGTCCCAGAGGACTGAGTCTGTCTACTTCTGAGAACTCCAAGTTAAACTCCACAATGCCTGGCTTCAACTGTACAAATTGATAGTCATTCTAGAACACTCATTTGTGGGTGTAGATTTTTGTCAGACTCATGAATCAAGTAGAAACTATTTTGCAGTCAAACTATTTAATCCATTTAACTCAATTGACTCATTGAAATGTGTCACATTTTCTTCAAAATGTGGTAGTTCTGTTTAGGGAGAAAACTGGCTAAAAAGAAGTGAAGAGGACTTTTCTTGGAAAAAATAAATATTTCCATTTGTAATGGGTGATTCTCAGGGGCAAAAACCTGGCCCAAAGAAAATCCCAAAAGGTTTTTGTAGCTATGTAATACACACACGTGAGATATGCAATATATGTGTATATTTATTTATCTCACAAATATGTGTTTTCTCCCCTTAAAGATTTTTTTGCCATATACTGAAAAAAATGAATTATAATCTAACATTTTCTTCCTCCTGCTTTTTCTTTGTCTTTAACTTGTAGAGTTCTCAACTTGAGAACTTATTTTTCCCTTTCAAAATGTTCATTAAAGCACAAATGACTTTCTCTCATTTGATGTTGCCAGAGAAACTTGAGTACTGTGTAATTAAGCCTCTGTTTTAAAGTATTTCTCTTAACAAACACAGGCTTCTAGGACTAAGACTGCATAATAGATGTTATTAACTGTACATATAAATAGGAAATGTGTCTTGCAAAGCATTATATTTGCTGAATGAGTTTGCCTTATTCCAAAGTCATCTCTTTACTAATGACTCATGAGTTTCCTTTCTATTATTTAGAAATAATGTAATCATAGTTCATTCTGTAATAATTTGACATATCTTATATTCATATCTGAAGCTATTAATTAGAGACAACAACATATTTAAATATGCCTTTATTATTCAAGTTAATCCCTTTAATCCCATTTGAATGGCCAGATAAAATTAATCCCGTCAAACATCTTTATAAACAATCATTTAAATTCACCTATTTTCTTCTGTTCTCTGCATCTTTCATGATTGAGGTTGACAGAAGGAGTGAACAGCAATGACAAAGAATAATATGCAAATTCTTTTTATGTATAAAGAAATGATAAGTATTTATAAAATAGTTCTTCCAGTCTACAGGGGTTTAAAAATCACAGAGAATTATTTTAAGAGTTTAGTAATGTCCTTAAAATTTAATGATTCAATCATTCTTAGAGCTCAGGGTAGTTGTCGGGGTCCTTGACTCATATGAGCAGAGAGCTGCTCATAAAATAAACAGATGTCTGGATGAAGATATTTTAGCTCAGTAGAACCCAGGTAGTACAGGACTTGAGGATTCTTAGAGGGTCCCTATTGGAAACCCCTCAATAGTGGTAAAGAAGTATCCTAGATAGTCGGTTAATGAAAAATAAGGTATGTGAGCAGACTTGTTTTAAACATTTATTTTAAATTAAAATATAGTTGTGTATCTATGTTCATGTGCTTATCTATGGTCCAGAATCCTAGAAATGCAGTTTTTCCCAACCTATGAGTACACAGCCCAAGTGACTGTAGCCCAAGTGATTGTGTGTGTCCTTTAAAAATGAGTCATTCCAAGGCATTCAAGTTTTTCCTAGTCTGAGGGACCCTCTAAGAATCCTCAAGTCCTGTACTGCCCGGGTTCTACTGAGCTAAAATATCTTCATCAAAAAAAGAAAAACTAGATGCATCCTAGGAACATGGATGGAACTGGAAGGGATTATGCTCAGCGAAGTAAGTCAGAAGGCAAAAGAAAAATACCAGATGGTTCCTCCCCTAGGAGGAACATAAGGGAAACAAATAAGGATCAAGGAAAGGAATAAGAACAATAATAATAACAATAACAATAAAGACACAAAAACCAAAAATGAAAATACAAGGACAAATTGGGGACACTTGGTAGGGAGGGGAGAAGGGGAGGGCTGAGGGCAGAGATGATGGTGCACTGGTAATATGGTGATGGGGAATACATGGGGATTACAATTGATGTCAAATATATATAAATTTTAAAAATGTTAATAAAAAATAATGTAAAAATAAGAGTGGAAAGCCATGTTGAAGATAATTTTGGATACTTTTTCAAACACTCTGACCTGTGTACACACTAGGTCTCTGGAAACAGGAGAGGAAGCAGTTGTTTTTCCCTGCTGTGAGCAATGGATTTGACCATGCCTCACACTGTTTTCACGCTGAGTTTTCTTTCCTCTCCCGTCCCCATAACATAAGTGTAAACTGAACTCTTGAAAGTCCTATGGGCACTAGAAATAACACAGTCTATGCACAGATGAACTGATTATCTTATTTCATTTCTTTCCCTTGAACTGTACAGAATGCATCAATGAAGTAACATATCTAAACCAGAGAGGACTGAAAAAGAACTCGTTTTTATTCATTTTTACTTTTGAATATTTTTATTATGAAGTGTAGAAATAGCATAAAAAAGAATAAAATAAAAACCATCAATAACCCTAAACTAAGAGATAAGTCATCTCAGTAAGATCTAAGCATGTTTAATGTTTATTTCCTCCCAGGTTTGAATGTGGTTTAATAATTGAGATCATGCTATAGTGAGAGCATTATGCTTATTTTCATGATAAAAAATGCCTTTGAAAACATATTGAATTAGCTACGTGAATTTAATGATGCAATCCAGGTATCCTTGAAATACATCCAGGTATCCTTGAAAACCTTTAGCTACATGACATCTTATTGCAAACATTTCCAATTTTCACTGACTATGAATTGCCTTCCTGATCCCTTTCCCTTCTTTTTTTATTTCTTATTGAGGTAACATTGACTTACAACAGTGTATATGATCTAGAAGTATAGGACCACACCCTTTCTCTAGATAGAGATGTTATTGAGTAGTAGGTTGGTCCATTTCAAAGAGTTTTACTCAGTTTTCCTGAGTATCTCCCAGGTATACATGAGCTATACATGCTAATGCACTTCTGTTTATTTCCCTCTTTCTAATTTGTCTTTTATTACAAGGGATCTCAGTCAAGAACTTGGAAGAAGGAAAATTACTTTTCCTTTCCTACTAAACCATTACCTATAAGCAAATGATCATAATTAAAGGAAAAATTTAGGCTTTTTCCATATTGATTTCTCTTGATTAGGAGGAAATGGTGTATTGAGGTAGAATATTCACAATCTAACAGAGTTCCTCCTTTTCCTCCAAAAGGATACTCAGTATTATTGGTAGTCCAGAGTTAAAACAAATGATACAAAGATATCTGAAAGAAAAGGAGAATATAAGGAGGGCTGTATTAAGAATCTATAGGAGGTTCCTACCTTATGTCTCACGATATGGGCAAAATATCTAAACATTTAATATTCCTTATTTAAAAATCCTTGCAATAGAGAGTTCTTGACTCTAAATTGAACAGGGAAATGATTTAAAACTCAAGGACAACCTCTCAGGAGTGGATGTCAGGGAAATATCCTAACTAAGGAGACATGGGCCTTTTAATAAATTTGGAGAAGTTAAAGCAAAGGCACTGTTTGTAAACAAATACGGAGATAACGTCAACTGTTCTGACATTACTGTTATCTTAATCTTGTTTATTATTTCAGTACTGGCTTGGACTTAGGGTTACCTGATCTTGAGGAATCATGTCTGGATGTGACAGAAACATCTGTGCATCTAACAAGGGTTTGAGACTATAGCTGGATGCTATTCTGATGTGGAAGAATGTGGCAGCGACTATTCAGAGCTCATCTAACCTATTTCTACTTCTCTGGTTGTATAGGGAGCAGGATTGTATTTCTCAGTCTCTCTTGCAGCTCAGTGTGGCCATATTAGAATCACTGAGTTCTAGTCACTAGAAAGTGAGTGGAAGTGATATGAGCCATCTCTATGCCTGTCCTACTTCTTCTACATCCAGGTAGCCTTGAAAACCTTTTGCTGAAGAAGGCCAAGACCTCCACGTCTTTGGACTCTGAATTGATATTTGGATCAGACTTCTTCACTGTCCTTCTAAACTGGAATCTTTTTCAGCCTTTATGTGAGGAACAAATTAGCTCTATTAGTGGGTGAGCTATTATTGTTTTATGTATCTATCTGTTATAGTAATTTGCCCACGCCAAATTGTATAGAAATGGTCTTGAGAAATGACTGAAAACATGGTCAACATCTGCAGGTTTCTGTAGCTCTTCGTTTCTCATAATCTCAAATAAGGAGAGTCCCTTTCTCTTTCAGCAGTCTTAAATATTACAGAAGTTGTTGCTGTTTTGTGTTGTGTATATTAATTTTGTGTTGTGTATGAGACACATGCTCCTCTCCCCAAAACCACATGGAATTGGTTGTCTATTGGAAATAGCAAATGTGTTATCAGGAGGAACAAGACAAAGATGCTGGGTAAACAAACAACTTTGAATAGTATATTCTGAATATAACAATACAGGTAATTCTCCAGTATTTCTAATTCCTTTAGTGTGAACAATTTTTAAGATTTTATTTATGCATACAAGAGCTGGGGTACAGGCCAGAGGTAGAGAGTGAGAGGTTTCACCAGACACAGAGTAGGGAGCAGAACAGGCAGATGGACCAAAATACACTGTGCTGAGGGGAGCAGTGGGTGAGGCAGAGAGGTCTGCTGCACCATGTGGGTCCCCTCCCTGGCCTGGGAGATCAAACAGCACTGCAGTGGCCAGGGAAACTCCCCAGTGCAGAGCTCAACCCATTGCCCACCAGGGAGGCCCAGTGTAAACAATTTTTAAGAGGTGTAAATGGGGGCAAAGAAAAACTTTTCTTTGCTCTTATACTTGTCTGTCATATCTGAAGTTTTGAACCTTTGTGCATTTATTATTCATTTATTTTAAAATAACAATAGATATATTTTATGAGCTGACCTTATATGTCAACTTGTTTCCTATTTATAATTTTAAATATGAAAATTAACTTTAAAAAGTGTGAACAGGTGATATTGGACAATTTTACTTACTATAGTAAATGTAGCACTTTTGTCTATTCCCCCAATGTGTTCCTGAATTACTGATGTAATATGAAGTAAGAGATTTAGATTATTTTGAAATTATCATTAATTATTTAATTACTATTACTTACAGCCTAAATTGACTATTTCAGTGTTTATTTTATGTATTTGTAAATCTAATTTTGATTTAGTGAAATTAGTGATCACCTAATACATTGTACTCCTACTGTTACAGGGCGACCCTAATATAAAATGGGTTTTCCTCACTGGGTTCTCATCCGCGTGCTTAGAAGACTTTTATAAGTTTTAACTTCAGGTACACGTGACAAAAGTTATTAACGAGTTTTATTTTATGAAAGAAGGGGAATAAAATAGTAATAATACCAAGGGAAAGGAGGGATACAAATCCGTAAATATCCTATCAGATCTTTTAAGCAATGGCACGTTTGAGTTGGTTCCGAGTTATGTGAGAGAGCTTTAAAGGAAGAGAGAGCCCAAGGCTCACCTCTTTGATTTTATAGCTAGCCTGGCTGCTTAACTCCACTCTCAGGTCCCAGTGATCCACTCTTTGATAATCATATTAAAATGGATTTGTGATTCTGGAAAACTGGTGGTCTGGAGTGGGGGTTGGAGTCCACACACCTATCTGTATAATTTATTTAAAACTACCTTCCCCCTAACACTACTTGTGCTTCTCCTTTGATTCATTGTGTGATCATTTCGAGTAAAGTTTTTGAGTAATTTTTCCTGGCATATAATAATATAATAATATAACTATATGACTATATGAGGTTTCTATCTGAGAACTGTGTTTTTAATGCCTTTGTGCGTGAAAAAATATCTTGGCAGATCAAGGATTTCTTGGATCTCATTCTTTCCTACTTAAAACTCTCAAGGTTAGTCCAGTGTCTTCTGGCACTCAATGCTGTGAGAGAACCAAGTCTGGTGGAATTTTTATTTCCTTATAATAATTTTCTTTTCTCGAGAGGATTTTATATTTATCCTTGAATTTCAAAAATGCTGTCAGGCTATTTCTAAGTATTTGGCTGTTTTCCTCCATGGTATTTTATCAGTTATAAGATGCATATCCTTCCCTCATTTTAAATCTCTGATTGAGACACCCATCACCATCAAAGTTTAGAAAGGATGATGTCACAGTGTAGTTTGCAGTCTATCTTTGTAGTATACTTGAAAATAATGGTATGTTTTAAAATCAATGGATAACCAGATTTGATGGAATAACAAATTATAGTTTCTAACAATAAATTCTGTTTATGTCTTGCCCCTTCCTTGCCACTGCCCTAAGGGACCACATGATTTTCAGAAGTAAATTGATGAGTCAAAGGCTAATGTGTAGTTTAAATTTATATAAATAGTGCCTATTACCTTCCAATGAGTTTAATGACAATTTTTATTTTGGGCAATTGCATTTGAGCAAGTATGTATTTTATTAATCTTATTCTTTTCCTTAATTGAATTTGAGAAACACTATCAAGTTTTAATAGGTATTGCCTTGATTCTAAGGGGAAGTGTTTGAGTAATTTCATAATTTTCTAATTCATCGCTTAAGTCCATTTTGTTCACATTTTCTTATTTGTAATTTTATTAAATTCCAAGTTTTTCCATGAAAAAAATGATGAAATGATTTCTGAGTTCTGTGACTTGCTTAAGGCAGCCTCCTTCAAGATTACTGATTTTAAAATACGTGTTTTGTTCTAGTGCTGTTTAGCTCTGTATTTTACTTACTATATTGAATCATGTGTTACTATTTCTAAGTTCTGTTCTCTTCAATTTATGTATTATATATTTCCAGGTAAGTACAGGTTTTGATTTTTGTAGGTTTAAAATATGTTTTATTTTTTGTATGTGTTGGGTCACTGGGGAAAAGTCCTCACTTCTCTAGGTATAACATGTTGGGCAGGGAACCCCTTTTCCTGGGGACCACCCTGTTACATAGTTTCTACTGGAGTTGGATGAGTAATTAATTCAATCAGCATCAGATTAGTTAGCAAAGGAAAATTCTGTTTAATAACATATAACTGGAGAATTCACAATGGTTGTAATTTTAAAGTAAAATGGAGAGGGTTCTTTATTCTGCATTTAAGGAGCTGGGGCATCAAAGTAAAAGAAAAGGGAAGACAAGGTGAAGATGACCTCACTCTTTGATCCAAGAGTAAGAGATCTGATTCTCAGATAGGGAGGACATGTTCAGTGATACATCTACATCTGGATTATCCTCTCCCCCCACCACATTCTTTTAAGTCATAAAAAGCAGGGGAGGGTGGGGAGTTGGGGGGGGTAGTGATTGCCTCTCTAGTTAAGAAAATAAGCAAACAACTGAAATAAGGGAAGACCTTCTTTTTAACCACTAGAACCGTCTTGCTCTTTATTTAATATAATCTGACTTCTCTAAGAAATGGTAGTAGACTCTCAGAGACTTACAGGGCTTCCACTGACTTTTAGTTCTCCGCATCAAGAAGACAGGTAGACCTGCTCTGGGCATATTGAAAAAAGCCTGTCTGACTCTTTAGGGGAGACCAATTGCATATATACATACCGGATTCCGTCCCCTCCCCGTCCTCTGAATTTTTCTAGCTACTACCAGGTACTATTTCCCGCCAATAATCCTGTTCTTTACATTGAAGTTACATTTGATTTGTAGGTTAATATATAGAACATTCCATCCATATAGTATTTATCTATTTAAAAACAGCTTTATCTTTCTGGTTTCTCACCTCTTTGAGGTTTTTTTAATAATTTACATTATTTTCCCCAAATAAGTCATACATAGTTCTTGCTATACTTATACCTACTTTGATTTTTTAAAAAACATATTACTCTTTAAAATGTGGTATTTTCTTTCCTTATATTTTCTAACTCTGTGTATGGGAAAGCTGTTGATTTTTAAAAATATACCATTTTGTTGATTTATCGTGACATTTTATTTGATTTCTTAGTTGACTATCCTAGAGTTTCAATGTATATAATCATGACATTGTGATGGAGGATTAGAATAGAAAAACTGGAAAGGAGACACCAGGAGGTCAGGAACCTGTCTCTCACAAGGAGGTGGGGACAGGAGGGATTTACAACCATTAATCCAGCTATAGAAACTATCAGACTGCAGTAGGGAGTGTCAGTATCTCAGATCTGAAGGTGAAGATATGGAGATTAAGGAACAAACCATGAGCCCCACAAAGATGAGCCTCTTCCTACCAAAAGAAGATGCTAAAACCCAAGGCTGCCTGCACAACAGGGCAGCCTTCCTTCTGCCCACCTGTGACTATGCAGGTGCTTCTTTTCAGAGACTCTCTTCCTCTGCAGAGCAGCCTCCTGCCTGTTCATGACCTGTACCCTGCTGGGGATTCTCTTCACTGACCTCCCTCAGCAGAGGCAGCTGTCCTCAAGGCTGCCACCTCCAACCATGCGGGCCTCTCAGCAAAACTGCCCCTTTTGGGGCAGCTCTTTCTACCCACTTGTGTCTATGCAAGTGTCCTTTACCTCTCTGTCCCTTTCTCTAGTAAATCTGATCTTTAAATATAACTAATGTCTGTGTCTTGTGGAGAAACTTGCCTGGGGAACTCACTACATGCCACTGAAAGGTGAGCTCTGGTCAATCCTTCCCCAGAGCAAACCCAAGGACACCCCCTCTCCAAACCCACTAACTCCAAAAACGACATCAGGGGGCCTCCCTGGTGGTACAGTGGGTTAAACAACACACTATGAAACAGACCACAGCCACTGCAGCAAGTTCGATCCCCGCCTCCAGCCGGGGAGATAACCCACATGGTGCGGCAGACCTCTCCTGCCTCGTTCCACTGCTCCCCTCAACAGTGTATTTCTGTTGATCTGCCCGTTCTGTCTCTGGTGAATCCTCTCACCCCCCCCACAACTGTGACCTGTACCCCAGTGCTTGTATGCATAAATAAATCTTAAAAAACAAAAACAAAAACAAAATGACATCATTTGGCATATTGGAAAAACTTTGCCACCTCTTTTCAACTATATGTATTTCATAAATTTCATTTTGTTGTGATTGCTCAAGATTTGTTCTGATTTGTTGGTATGAACCGTAGAGTTTTTAAAAAATAGATTTAGAAATACTGTAACATGGGAAATAAAAGCAAAAATAAACAATTGGCATTACCTAAATTTAAAAAAAATTACATACCAAAAGATAGTACAAGTAGATTAAAACAATATCTCACTGAATGGGAGAAAATATTTACATACTACACAACCAACAATGGGTTAATATCCAAGATAGGTAAAGATCTTACATAATTTGACAATAAACCAAACAACCCAATTAAGAAATAGGCAGCAAATCTGAGCTGGTAATTCATCAAAGAAGATAGCCATAATGCCAATAGATAGATGGAAAATGTTAAAGGTTCTCCATTTTAACAAGGGAGAGGTAGAAAAACCAGAATTAGATATCATGTCACACCCATGAGAATGACACCTTTTTTTTTTTTTTAAAGATTTATTTATTTATGCATACAAGAGCTTGGGTACAGGCCAGTGGTGTGGGATGTAAGAGGATTCACCAGAGACAGAGTGGGGAGCAGAACAGGCAGATTGACCTAAGTACACTGCTGAGGGGAGCAGCAGGTAAGGCAGGAGAGGTCTGCTGGGCCATGTGGGTACCCTCCCTGGCCTGGGATTAAATTTAAGCTGCTGTGCAGTGGATGCTTCACAGTGCAGCATTCAACCCACTCAACCCACAGTGCCACCAGGTAGGTCAGAGAATTGACACCTCTTAAAAAGATCTTCACCACAGTGCTGGTGAGGATGCAGAGAAGAGAAACCCTACTGTGCTGTTGGTGGGAATGTAAACTGGCTCAGCTAGTTTGGAAAGTGATCTGGTTTACCTGAAAAAACTAAAAGTGGAAATGCCAATTGACCCCAAAATCCTACTGTACTCGAGGCATCTATCAAAAGAGCATGAGACCATCAATTAAAAAAAATTTATGCTCTATAAAATTTGTTGCAGCATTGTTTATGATAGCTAAGACCTGGACACAACCTAATTGTCCACTAATAGAGGATTAGATCAAGAGGTTGTTGTATAGCCACACTGTGGAATGAATAGTGCCATTTACAGCAAGATGGAAGGAGCTGGAGGGAATTATGTGTAGTAAGGCAAGTCAAAATGAAAATATAGATAATGGACATTTGCACAGTGGTAATTCAGCAAAATGGAATACTTATAAAAACTAGCATAATACTAGTAAATAAGGTGACATTTCTGAGGTTAAGAAAGAAAGTGGGGAGGGAAAAAGGGCCGAAGGGGTATAAGAAGTAGTAGTGGAAAAAAATAAGAGTGCATCAGTTTAAAAAAAAGCATGTATCTTACATATTACTCCTGTCTTATTGTATAGATTTCTACTCATCAGAGAAGACATGTGACTCAGTGAAACCTATGAATGTATTTCATGTTCTAGCGTAGCATGTAATTCTTTCATTTTGATTAGCTGTTTCCATGTTGATAGCGCCTTTATCTTGACATTCTCTACACCTGCTTCCTCCAAATATGGCTCATCTGAAAATTTTTCTCTTGGTCTTACTCTACTTCAGACTTCATGGTGTGAAAATGAGTTATTTGGACCAACCTGTGCATTGCCCACACCATAAATCTAACTATTGTAACAAAAGGATCACTGGTTGAACCTTTTATTAACTTGACATCTAGAACCTTGAAGAAACACTACCTCCTCTAAGAAAACTATACAATTTCATATATATATTCAGTGTCCTTCATCTTCAATTCAACATATTTGGCAACTGTATTTTATAACTTGAGACTTGGGGTTGTGACTGTGTCCTGGATGGAGATTATAGTTTTCATCTTTTTATTTGTTATTTTAATATAAGTGATAGAAGTGAAGGAAAACTGAAATGATTCCAAAATCTTCATTCCTATCACAGCTGGTTTGCTTTATATTTTATACTTTAATAACATTCTCTTTCATCTTATCTCGTTTGATAATGTTTGTTTTATTGAGAACACAAACTAATGTATTCTAAAATTGATGTGTTCTTAATTTTTCGTATTTATTTTATTTCAAAAATGATCTAGATAGGTTTAATTCTCTCCATTTCATTAGATGAATTTTTCCTTTTATGTTATAGAGTGAAAAATAGATAGTCCTTATCTAGTTGTTTGTTTACTTTGCTTATACTTAAAAATGGGAGAGAATTTATCAGTTCTTGCCAAATAACAGACTGTGTTTGATATTTTTTATGGTTAACGTGGGGATGGGGTAGACTGTTAGAATACACTGTTCAGGTTTTTGCTGGTAAATAACACCACATCATAGCTCCCAGCTAAACTTGTAATTTAGCAGGCATTTAACTAATGCAGTTTGACTGGTTTGAGGTGAGATTAAGGTTTGTTGCTGAATGGCCTATGACTTTCTCTTTACTAGCTGATTCTGTAGCTGTTTACATACCAAAGGTCTATAGTAACTTATAATTTTTAATTTTCTGAGGCAGATATTTGACTATTGCCAGGATTGTTGTTTCAGAGAGTGGTTTAGTTCGCCAAGTCACCATTTTAACATCCATCATAAAAAATCTTTATAGTTCTCTGCTAGTTGTAGTGCCATTGAAGTGCAAAATAATAGCTATGCTTTTTTTTTTTAAAGTGTTGTTGGTATAAATGGTTATTCTGGAAGAGGAATCCCACTGATTTATAAATTATTTTAATCCCACATTTATAGAATTATAAAAGGTTTTTGAAAGGCTTACCATAATTTATTGAATTTCATGGGGGAAATTATAGGCTAGCTTGGTGTTAAGAAAATGTGACACTTTAAAGATTTGAATATTTTTTCCTCCTGTGTGTCATGAATTTTTCCAAAAATTTTTGGGAAGAAATTCTGTTTATTCAGAAATAGGTTATCTGGTTTATTTCTTGGCTCTGTTTCCTGACTCTTGACTTTGTTAATATTCCCTTAACTGTTTTACTGTCCTATAATTTAAATTTACATCTGGGTTGAGCAAAGGAAGCAAGAAGAGAGGAATTTGTAGTCATTGCTTTCACATGTTGATTTACAGTCTTGCATCAGTCTCACCAACACTTTGAAATGTTTGGATCTATTTCTCTACTACTAAGGATAATAAAAGGATCCTCTTATGTTTGCTGGTGATATTTCTATTTCTTGGCAATTATAATACTTTCATCTGGGTTTTGAGATGTTAAAATCATTTACAGAAGTGTCAGAGCTGGTGCACAAATATATTCAATACAACTCTCCTTTTAAATGGAAATTTTTATAACAGTTGAGTTGGTGCCTAATTTGAGTCTCTGTCAAATGTCTGTGGTTTATGGTAATTCATGCCAAGCTTTTACCTCTGTTTTCCTAAGTAATCAACAATTGTTTTGAATGTGTGAGTGAGTCTAATTCTATGTCCAGCCACAGAACTGTAATTTCATTCTGAAAAATTCTAGCAAGGATGATGCCCTCCTAACACTTTCTCACCTCTGGGAATTGGACCAGAATAGGATGTTCAACCTCTGTTCACACAGGCAAAATGAATTGCACGACTGACTTAACGAACTAGATATTTCAGGTAAAAGTATTCCTCTATTAAGGAGAAGAAAGTAGGAGTTTGAGGCTATATTTTCTCTTTTCAATTAACTAAATTTAGCAGGTAACTAACTGCTCATCTCACCAGATAATTGGCAGCACCTCTTTATGGATAGAGGTGTCTAGTCTTACTCTTTTAAGTATTCAAGTCCTTAGAATAAAATCCTATTAGAACTAGAGTTATTCTTCCAAAACTCTATTCTTTTCTCAGTGAATTTAAACTTTTTCCCTCATAATAGGTCAATTCTCTTTCCATTCAGTGTTACCTAATTCTGCAAGAAGGGCTTAGATGATATTTTAAGTCACTCTTTCTAAAATACTTTCCATAAGAAAAAAGAAAAAGGTGGAGTTGTTTTCTACTTTAAAACCTATCACTTTCTCTTTTTCCTATAATGCCAACGTCTTTAAGCTTCATCATTGGGGGCCTCCCCTGGTGGCGCAGTGGGTTAAGCAACGCACTACGAAGCAAACCGCAGCCACTGTAGCACGAGTTCGATCCCTGCTGCCGGCCAGGGAGGGGACCCACA
>JAGFMF010011739.1:5177398-5217925 GCA_019455555.1 Galemys pyrenaicus | reverse complement strand
TTCTGTTGATCTGCCTGTTCTGCTCCCCGCTCTCTGTGGTGAATCCTCTCACCCCCCACACCTCTGGCCTGTACCCCAGTACTTGTATGCATAAATAAACAAATCTTTAAAAAAAAAAAAAGCTTCATCATTGGTAAGGATTTTGGAGAAAATCAGACAAGTGAAAGTCTTCTTAGGATTAAAAATGATCATGTGGACATTTTAAAGTGAACCTGTAGCCAAAATTATAAAAAAAATATAATTGGGGCCTTGCTGGTGGCACAAAGGGTTGAGCACTGCACCATGACGCTTCCGCAGCCACTGCAGCAAGAGTTCAATCCCAGGCCAGGGAGGTGACCCACATGGTGCAGCAGACCTCTCTTGCTTCCCCTGCTGCTTTTCTCAGCAGTATCTTCAGTCTGTCTGCCTGTTCTGACCCCACCTGGGGACTCCTCTCATCCCACATACCTGTGGCCTGTACCCTAGTTCTTGTATGCATAAATAAATATATCTTAAAAAAAAAAAAAGAAAATATGGTATTTACCTTTGACTAGAGTTTAAGCCCAGGTGGCGTGAAACCCGATGATATTCTCATGTATGACATATTTGCCAGACTATAGTGATGGGGAGCACCTAGAAAATGGGTGACATCAATTAGATCTTGTGGACAGGAGAAAGCAAGCTTGGGAATTGATACTTTGAAAGGGCAAGTTTGTAGCTTATTTGACAAAAGAAAAGAGGTGATAATTTGTGAATGTAGATATCAAGTAAATTTTTCGGCAAAGGAAGAGGGCATCCAGAATATATTAATTCACAGAAAACAGGGTTAGTCTGAAACAATAGGTTGTCCCATTCCTGCCCTCTTTGGTCTTGGGGCTATTGTCTTGATGCCCAGATGATGTCGTTTTTTTGGAGTCTGCGTTTGGAGAGTGGAGTTCTTGGGTTTAATCTGGGAGAGGGTTCACCAGAGCTCCCTGTTCAGTGGCACACAGCGAGTTCCTGGGAAAATTTCTCCCTGAAGCAGAGACATTAGTTATTTTAAAGAGCAGGTTTATTAGGGAAAGGGACATAAGAGTAAAGGACACTTGCATAGATGCAAGTGGGCAGGAAGAGCTACCCCAAAAGGGACAGGCTTGCAGAGAGAGGCCTGCATGGTAGCAGGCTGGCAACCTTGAGGAGAGCTGCCTCTACTGAGGGAGGTCAATGCAGAGAAGCCCCAGCAAGGGGCCGGTCAGGCAGGCAAGAGGCTGCTGCCCTGCAGAGGAGAGAGTTGAAGAGAAGAACCTGCATTGTCACAGGTGGGCAGAGGACAGCTGCCCCATTGTGGGGGCAACATTAGGTTTTATTATCTTTTGGTTGGGAGTGGTTTATCTCTGTGGCTGCATCCTTAATCTCCTTATCTTCACCTTTAGGTCTGTGCTCTTCACACTCCCTACAGCAATCTGATCCCTATCTGGTTGTTGCACTTCTTGGTCTGGGTGTTGACCCCTAAGGGTCTTGGTTAATGGCTTATGCTAATCCCTTCTACCCCTACCTCCTTGTGTGGTACTCATTCTTGACCTTGTGGTGTCTCCTCTATTCTTTATCACAGAGTTCAGCTAAATGTACAATCAGGTAGGAGGCCATTCACCAAGGACAAATGTCTTGGTATGAGAAACACACTGAAAAACTAGTATCTGCTGAAAACAGCAGGCAGATATTATGAACAGATCAACTAAAGTACCCTACCTGAAAAGACTAGCAGAAAGTTAGGTGAGAATAGAGAATAGACTTAAAGCACTTTGATAAGCAGGAACAATGCAACACCTCAGGTCACTCCACCCTAGCTCACATCCCTGATAAAGCATTCTCCAGGTGTGTGCATTCCTTGTGCACTTGCCCCATCTTTGTACTTGATTCTAACAAATAATATGGCCTTTGGATTGGGGCTTCATATTACTGCCTGGTTACCCCCTCTAGCTTTCTCATTGCTCCAATATATTTGGACTTTGTGTGGTCATTTCTTTACCTTGTATTGCTCGGCACCCACAGGAAAATAAATTGATCAAAGGGGTCAGATCAGGAGTGTTGGGGGGAAAGGATATTCTGAATGAACTCCATAAACACAGGTTTTATGGACTCTACCACCACACCAGACCAAAGCCATCTAAGACACCAAGGATTACAAATCCCATAATGTCATCACCACCAAAGGGAGAATTACTGGGAACCGAGGGTGGAGTTAAGCAGCCAGGCTTGGTATAATAACCAGACATGAGAGCCTTGGGGGTCCTTGGTTTTCCACTGGCTTTCAGCATGCTTTTGGGGTTCCAGCTCAAGGAAACTGGTAGGACACATTCACCAATTTATCTCTCTCTTCCTGAGTCATCTCTTCTTCATTTCCCCTTTTTGGTAAATAAACACTTTATTAACCTTTTTGTGTGTGTCTGCAGTTGAGTCTCATTGTAAGACCCTTTTAAGCAAACGACTGAGGACCCACAGTCAGGCAAACCATTTCATGCTGGGGTTGTCCTGTATTTGTGTAATTTATTTAGAACTACTTTTCTCCCTAACAATTGGAGACCTGTCCTGATTCTCTCACTCATATGAGTTTGCTGGAGGATTTAAACACACATTTCCGAAGGGCCCACTGAGCAGCAGGCCTTATACTTCCAAGATGCTGATAAAAGATAACAACTGGTGTAAGATAAAGTTTACTCCTATCTGTTCATAAATACCTGTATGATGATCCTTTGGAGTTCATATTTTCTTCCTCCCTTGGGTCAACTTGAAGCTAAGACACTGTATTTTAATTTATGGTATAAAGCTATGCAGAAATGAATATCCTCAGACCCTACTGAGGCCTAGGTCAAATAAGGCAAGTTAGGCATAAGGACCCCACCATAAGGACAGGTGGGGCCCTCAGAAGAACTAAGCTTTAGAGATGAGGGCAGCAAAAGAGATAAGGGAAGATCCAGAGATGTACAAAATTCCTAGGGGAAGAAGGACATTTCAAGAACAAAGGAGTGATGTGGGATATAATGTAGTAGAGTGAGTGAGACCACCAAGAAATAACCAATCACAAAGAGACTAATAGAGGTTTGGCGTGATTAGAGAAAGAAGGTATATAGTCCCTGAGGCTCAACTCCACTTTGCCTCCCTTGGCCCTCCCTGGCCTGGTTCTACTGGCCTGAGAGTCTCACTTTATTTCTGTTCCTTTTCTCCTTAGTAAACTTTTTCTTTTTCTAAACAAATTTGCCTCTTTTTGCCTGCTTGCCTGAGCGTCTGTGGAGTTCCTTCTGCGGCTTCATGAGACACCAACCCATGGTGGTCTAGTGGCTGGGACTCAGCACTGCCACTGTGGCATGAGGTCCATTCCTGGCTGGAAGACTATGCCTGAAAACCTGAAATTACAGTATCACTATTTTAGCCAATAGGCAGAAGAACAGCAAGTCTGTTCACAGAGACATTATCCCTTGTGGTGCATACTTAGCATGAAATACAGTAAGAGGAACAATGAAAATCAGAGTAGCATTTGAGGGGAAGTGATCTGCTAACTTCTTTGGGTATTAAGTATGAAAGAGAAAAAAACTTTAATTTCTATAATATAATCTGTAAATAAGTAAAAAGGAAACTTTTCACTTATTTTCATATACATATATCAATCAATATGCAATGGCATATCTGAACAGTAGCAAAGTTTCTTTGTGTGAGTGTTTTGTTTTTTGTTTTGCAAAATTCAAACATTCTCCTGTCTCCATCCAAGGGCTCAAAGTTTACTGATGAGGTCTTTTTAAATTGTCAAGTCTTTAAGCTTGCAACCCCCAAAGTGCTAAAAGCCTTTTCATTTCCCACATGCAGTCACTATGTTTAAAATGCTGGGAGGAAACCAAGATGAATCATATACATAGCCTACTCGCAGGGGGCTCACAGACAAGTGAAGGCCAAAGTAAGTAGCAGGTAATTAAGTGCTATAAGAAAGTACAAAGGCTAGAGGATCGGAATATGTGAGAGGTAATGGTTTCTTTCAGCTGGGTAGATTCCAGGCAATATAATGAAGGAAATGAAATTTGAGCTTTGGAATACTAAGTAGCCTTTAAACAAATAAATGAAATAATCACCTTCCAGGCTGAAGGAACAGTATGAGATATTATTGACTTCTTTCCTGTTTGCTATCATGAATGCAGTACTTGGCACCTAATAGGTATATAATAGATATTTACAGACAACCTATATAAAATAGTTTACTTAGTAAGACATGAAGGGTAAAGAGCTGAAGAATATCAGGTGGGAAATACGAATCTTCCATGATATCCCAACACTGATGTTTGAATATTATCTATAGGAAATAGTCATTAGAGATTTTCATTTTTTATTACAGGATTTAAGCAAGAATTGATGAGTAACTGTAACTTAAAGTTATCCATTTTGTGTGGTGGGAGCACATGTACAGATAAAGGTGGAGAACTGACAGTAAGAGAAAATAGTTTCTTCTCTGATGGTTAAATGATAAAATAATCATAGAAAGATCAGTTCAATTAATCATTTCCTCTAGAAAAGGGAGTCTTGGGCAGCAGATTTTAAATATTCCTCTTCCTTATGCAAATTCCTCTTCCTTATCATATTATAGAGCCTGACTTAATGCAGTGTTCTAGAATTTTCACAGTGTAGATTTTCAATTTTAATATATACCATTATTACCTGTGTTTATATGTCTTTATCTGATGATATGTTTCTTGAGATCAGGAAATAGATCTTAGTTGACTTGTCATCTGGTGTTTCATTCATTCCATGTGTGAATACTCCTTTCAATTTTCTGATGCCTTGAGTACCTAGGAACAGATGGATTAGTCATGTTACCATGAAAAGAAGCTGGTTCTATAGCTTAGTCTCAGTGAACTTTGTTGATTACACCTTCTCATTATCAGTAATTCCTTTTTCCCCTTGCTGAAAAAATCAGGTTTCTGAGCTTGGGACCAACCAGAGTCCCAGACCTGGAATATGACAATTTAGCAAAATAGACATCATCCTGTGTGTGAGACCTCCTTCTTCAATGACCTCCTGATGTCATAACATCTGACTTTCCAAAGCGTTCAAATCAGCTAGATTGATTTTTTTTTCCACTTATACCACATCAAGTGAGACCATATTAAGTAAATGTATCTGCATTCTAGAAGAAATAACTTAGGCTAAATAAAAAGAACTTTCATATTCTTTTTCCATATTCTGAAATGGATTATAAAAATGTTATTTTTATAAGGTGTTGCGTAATTATCCTTTGACCTATAAAGATTTGATCTGGGGGAGGCATGGCCCATGTTTGCTTTTTAATTCCATGACACAGTAGTGTTGTCACCCCCCCCCCCCCATCTACTTTGCTTTGTGTGCTTTACTAAAGAATGAAGGTAAGCTTTATAAATGCGTTAATAGCAAAACAGATGACAACTTCAGTCTAGGCCCCATTAGCCTTGTCAGTACAAGCTCATGCACTGAGAAAAGAGAGCTTTTTATTAAATATCACCTGAAGACAGCAGAATTGAAAACAGCAGAAAAGAAAAATGGCCACTGAAAAATTTAGTGCTGAGGAACACATGCTATATTTTTCACCATTTGCCATATTTACTGAAAAATCAATGGCAGATCTCCTGTAGTGTGACTGTGATGTGACAAACTCTTATTATAGGTTAACATCCTATTACACCACATCATTTGTGTAAAACTTTCTGCTGGATTGGCAAATATTAGTAGCACTGTCAGATAGGAAACAAAAGCTAGAATCTTTCAAGGAGGAAATGGAGAGGAGCATCTCTGAGAATAGTGATGTTAAATTATTTTGGTTTTACTTTGTATAAATATTATACTGAACAAAAGATTTAAGAGTACTTAAAGATTATTTCAACAAGACAAAAATATTTAAAATAAACGAAGGGTTTAAAAGACAATATCAGAAAGATGGCAATTGAGAGTAGCGTATGACTCAAAGGTTGGGAGTTTTATTCTTTAAGTGAATGGGGCCATGGATGTGACTCCAAAGTTTTGAGAAGCAACTTAAAGGGGATCTGATCAGCTTTATGAGAGAAAAAAACTAACCAGGTCATTGCTCATGAATATTCTAATTTTCCCCATCCTGTACACAGAGATAAAATTTCTCTTGTGAATTCTCAGAGAGAGAAAACATGAACACAGGAGAGAATATTCTTATAGTACTTTCACAATGAGCTTACTTACAATTTTCTACATAGCCTGTTACAATTATACCCCAAAGCAACAAAGTAATAAATCTTTGGGGAACTAATAGAATGTGCTTCAGGGATGATGTTTCTTGCTGGAATGGCATAATGAAAGGCAGATTTTTAAGTATACTAAGGACTGAATGGGACTCTATCCTATTGAGACTGTTTCTTCTCTCTCCCTCTTTCTTTCTATTTCAGTCTTGTTTTTCTGACTTGATTTGAGCTTGAGCTTTTTAAGTATCTGCTCTAAGTAGCTGGCTGGCCTGACAGACACATGCTTCAACTGTTAGTCCTGCTGGGAACAGGATTAACATACTTTTATGAAAATTGATGTGCAAACATGTACCTGAATAGGCCATTCTGCCTCCCCACAGAGGTGACCCCAGGATGTGCCAATATTTCCCTCAATAGTAGTCTTTTTAAGGATATGGAGAAATATCCTCTTGACCCTGATGTTCAGAGGGAACCAAATTAATTTGGCAGCATCATGTCAGGGAATACATAAAAACTGATTTATGGTCTCAGAAAATCTTCAGTATAGTTGACCAAGACCAATCAAATGGCTATAACTTCAATCTGTGATATTTGAGCCTGAAAATTGTTAGCACAAACTTATCAAAAAAAGATGGCCCATTTCAAAAAATAAAGAACCCTGGTTACCAGAAGGTCAGGGAAAGACAACATATTTAAGACTCTTATCTCATCTGTTTATTCTTCCTTGATGTACCTAAAACACACACCTACCTCAAATTCTCAGTCTGCTTTTTTCATTCTCCCCACTGAACTGGAGTCTCATGACAAAGTGATTTGACTTGATTTATGCCGCTACTGCAGTTCATATTGGTTGATGAATTAACAATACTGGTTGATGAATTAACATTATTATTTTTTTTTAGTCTGTTTACATAAACTAAAATGCCTTTGTTAGTTTAGGAAAAACCAAACATTTTATTCACTAACTGATCTTATTCATTTTTATTGATTAATTTTATTCATTAACTTGAATTATAAATTTAAAATTTGGGATGAGAAAGGAAATAAAATTAGGGAACAATTCTACTTGAGAAATAGTACCTAGGGCCTAGCTGATGTCTCAGCGCTATCACCTCTACAGCCTGAGTTCAATCCCCAGCCAGGGAGCTAACTCATAATATGGAGCAGCAGACCTCTCCTGTCTTGCCTGCTGCCCCCCCTTAGCAGTGTGTTTCAGTAGATCAATCTGTTCTCCTCCCCGCACCTGTCTCTGGTGAGTCCTCTTACTACCCCTGTCCCCACACCTCTGGCCTACACTCCAGTTATTCTAGGCAAAATGAAAAAATAAAAAAGGAAAAGAGTTTAAACGTTGACAGAAAAAAACCCAACAAAAGATTTTTCCACTTTTGCCCATCTTTTTTCACATATTTGAAATAAAAGACAACTAAATCCTCTTAGTCATGTTCTTTTACAGTATTAGTTCAAAGCACATCAACCATCATTTAATTCTGGTCCAGTGAAAATGAGAATTTAGAATGTTTATGTTGTTCCAGTGTTGTGAGTGCTGAAGCAGTGTCAAAGCTGAGAATGGAAGACTTTGGAGAATAGAGTGGAGTTTTGGTCTCAATAGGTGACGCCTGGGTCCAGGCAGAGATACACTGGCAATAGGTGCATTTGCCCTGGTTCTCAGCTGGTAAATGGGTATGCTTCGGACAATTTCAAAGTGGTTCTGGCCATGTTTAACTTCTCTCCCTGTGGGGGGCTAATCTCATAAAGATTTCAGCCACACAAGCAACAGTGTCTGGGGTGTAATGATTGCTTTGAAGTTTGTTTGCTCGCCAGTGCATTTAAACCCTTTAAATGTTCCAGGAATAAGATTAGATGCCCCAGTGAATTCATTTCATTTACCCCCAGCAGTGGTTTCCCCATGCTAGGAGAAGTTTACATGGTATCAATTTAGAGGCATGCTGCTTTTGAAGATTTTCCCCTTCACCCTCTCAATTTTCTACTTCTCTCAAGGTCTTGCCTGAAAAAATATTAGGGGTCAGAGCTCAGTAGAAAGAGGCATTATTGTCATGCCTTGAGGGAGCGCAAAAGATAATTTTCAGCAGCATCTTCTAGAGCGTTGTTAGGTGAATTAGGAGAAAGAAGAAAATGAGAACACAAAGGCTCCTTTAAAGTTTGCAAAGACAAAACACAAGTGTGGAACGACTGCATAGTCCCACTCTAGATCAGTCTTCTCTCTTAGAAGTGGAGAATCTTGAACCCAGATCTTCCTGGGGCTACGCAGCCTATTAGTTTTCCATCCCTTGGAAGGCTTTAACCCTTAGAGTTTATGATGAATGTGTTTTTCCTTTAAGCATAACCCAAGTGTTATATTTTAAAACAAACAGTTGTCTTGTACTGGTGTCTCAGCTTCAATCAGTTCTTTTATACTGAATCATACCGCAGTGATTCACTAAATAAGAAAAGAGATTTAGCTTCTCTAGGTACAGGGAAAGGAAAAGATCTTCTGAGCTGACTGTGTCCACTGAAAAGGATATCTGGAAGAGCAAACATTAATGTGGAAGGGTATTTAATATTATACTTGTGAAAGGTTTTTGTGAAGATGAACAAAATCATCGTGGTTTAAGAATATATACTTTTTCAATATATGCTTTTCACATTCTCCTAGGAAATGCCAATGATGATTTTAGCTAAAGTAATATTTTTATTTTATGAAAAGTCTTGGTATATTAAACTGCACTTGCCAATAAATTTAACTTTTTCTTTTTCCTATTCTCCTTAGACTATCAATGTACTTTTTAGACATTTTGGTTTGGTTTTGGTTTTCTTTTTTAAAGATAAACTGGAAGTAATATATACTTCTACAAACTCATTTTAGACTAAAAAAATTATAAAAAATAAGAATTATAGATAAATTTCTATAATGTTAGCATAACCACTATTAAATATTTTTCTTTTTCTACATATATTTTCCCATGTTTTTATCTAAATAAATACTTTCACCACACAGGTTTTATCATGAACACTTTCTTATGTCATTAAAATGATAACTCAGGACCTCCCTGGTGGCACAGTGGGTTAAGCAACGCACTATGAAGCAAACTGCAACCACTGCAGCACGAGTTCGATCCCTGTGGCCGGCCAGGGAGAGGACCCACATGGTGTAGCAGACCTCTCCTGCCTTGCCTGCCCCTCAGCAGTGTGTTTAGGTCAGTCTGCCTGTTCTGCTTCCCACTCTGTCTGGTGAATCCTCTCACCTCCCGGGACTCTGGCCTGTACCCCAGCTCTTGTATGCATAAATAAATAAATCTTTAAAAAAAATATAACTCAGTATTAAATATTTAATGGATGAAGAATATTTCATTAAGTGAATATACAGAAGTTTCCTTTTTCCTTGTTGTTAGACATTGACAATATTTTCAGACTTTACATACATGTAGTTCCTATATAGTCAGAAATAATTCATATTTTATTAGGATGGATTTCTACAAGTGTAACTATTGCACCAAATGTTCTAAAGGAGTTAAAGGATGCTAATATGTATTATCAAGTTGCTTTTCAGAAATGATCTTTAAAATTATAAGTGGTTAGCATTTTGAATTATGCTTATTCAAATTTTTGATGTCTTTACATCTCCTTTGCTCATACTGTTGTTATTTGTCTTTCTCTTTGAGGATGTTTGTGTTATTCTTTGTGAGTTTTTTTTTTTTTTAAGATTTATTTATTTATGCATACAAGCACTGGGGTACAGGCCAGAGGTTGGGGGGTGAGAGGATTCACCACAGAGAGTGGGGAGCAGAACAGGCAGATCAACAGAAGTACACTGCTGAGGGGAGCAGTGGGCAAGGCAGGAGAGGTCTGCTGTGCCATGTGGGTCCCCTCCCAGGCCGGCAGCAGGGATCGAACTCGTGCCGCAGTGGCCGCGGTATGCTTCATAGTGCGTTGCTCAACCCACTGCGCCACCAGGGAGGCCCCTCTTTGTGAGTTTTTTAAAGCTCATTATATTAGAGATATTACCTTTCTCTGTATTTGTTACAGATATCTTCCCCTGGGCTAGGAATTATTATTTTTGTATCTCCTCTCACATTCTTATCTTGCTACTCCTGAATAAACATGCTTAAACTATTCATTTTAGAATTACATAGACTATTAAAATAAAATTTTATATTCAGAAATTATGAGTAATCACCTCAGTATGGTGGAAAACCAAACTGGAAATTTCCAGTTATGATAAAATGTGTTGCAAGGGAACCAATACATTCTCACTAATTTAGTCTTCCCTGGATGATCACATACTTCCATTTTTTCAAACCCCCCTTTAAGCCCCCCATTACCACCTTCTCCGTGTTTTTCCCTGAAGGAGAAAACTTTTCTTTTTTTAAAGTAGAGTGAACAATCAATTGATCTTCTCTTCTCACTGTCTGGTTACATTACCTAGGGACCTGAAGCTGATCACTTCGTATGGTTTGCTTACCACACACAAAAGCTTCTGCTTGCAGAAAATGCTAATATCACTCTGCTTGATCCTATTTTAAGGGACTTGCAGCATCCCATGCTTAGAGTTAAGATGCATAATCAGTTAGGCAATGTGGCTTGATACTACTTATTCTGATCACACTTTGTTTAGTTCTCCAGCAGTGAATAGGCATAATCTTTAACTGCTGTTATCTTATAGATACTATGTTTAAGGTATATTCTAGGCACTGACCAGTTTTCATTTTTTCTTGATGACCCAGGAGAAATCATGGGAATTGATTTTGGCCTTGAGTTAATAAGTTCTCTTACCCCATAGTCAACACCCTTCTGTGATCAAAATATTTTATACTTATCTGAATATTAGATTGAATGTTATACTAGGCATTTATAGAGAATAATGGATAGCACAGAAATATGCTGGTGCCTGACAATTTTCATTATTTGCTGCTTTTCCTGTGGTTATCAATTTTGAATGCTTTAAAAATGTTAATATGCTTATTTGCACACTTATAGTAGTGCTTTAAGTTTATGTTTTAGGGTAAAAAGTCTTGCTCCATGGTGTGACCTCTGGGAAAGATTATGGAGGTCTTCAACTGTGCATACTGAAAGAACAAACACCACTTAAGCTGGACTCTGCTTCCTAAACAAGTATTTAATCTCCTCATTAAAGATATATGAAACTAAAAATCAATGAGCTCCGGTGGTTAGAGCTTTTTAGCGGAACTAATGGATACACCTTGTCTAACATTAGAAACTTCACTTGTGGTTTACAGCTATACACAAGGAGAAAACATGAATCAAGAAATAAGGTCTCTGGCCAGAGTAATAATTGGGCTGTGAGTTCTGGATAAGCAGGCCTCATAAATACATAACGTATGAAATAAAGTATTGCCAATTCACATTTTCTCACATTAAATAGATATAGTGAACTCTTTCTATAAAGCTGAAGATTAAAGTTGGCAATATTCTACTTGGATGGTCGCCCTATTGAGCCCCATTAGAAAGCCTCCTTCACTGTGTAAATTTAAACCTCTGACATTCTGACATTCTGAACTATTTAAACTAAAAAAAATTTCCCTAAGACTTGTCTGGAGATATAAAATGCAGACTTCACTTCAAATACAAGCAAATATACTGGTATGTTTCTGATAAATAATCTCCTATCATTTGGGTAAACACCGAAAAACCTGAATTTAAACTCATATAAACCATTTTATCAATAAAACTAGAGTATCTGAGTAAATCTTTAGGCATTCATTACCAATTCATTTGGTACTAGATGTCAAAATTGGGGGGGGGTTAAAAATATATGTTTTAAACAATATAAGGAAAAATGGTAAACACATGACAGAGATCATAATTTACATGAAGCCTGACTCCTACTTTTGCAAAACCCAAAGTAGCGTTCACTTGCATAGTAGCTACTGACATTTTCTTTCAGTCAGTGAGTGATGGGTAATGAAGGTAGTACAATTTAATTTGTCTCGATTGTGAACTAACATAGTCCTCTTTGGATTACAATGAGTCAGTAAGATACCTTTGCACATAGTCCTGAACTTTGACTCATGAGCAAATCCTTGTTTCATTAACCATTCCTAGATGCATCTCTAGACTTTTCATTCATGCTTTTGTAGCTTTTAGTAAGGAATGAAGCATTTAAGTGCTAATCTCTGTTAAACTGCAATCTGTCTGAAGGAACTTGCTTTTAATTCCAAGCATATGGTCAGGTGGCCATTAAGAATCATAGAACAAATGCTCCTTGGGAAATGAGAAGAGTATTCCACAGAGCATTTGAGCCCTAAAGATGTCCCTTTTCTCTGAACACCAGGAAAACTTCCACAACTATAGGTGCAGAAAGCATTAATGAAAGTCTTTTTTTTTTTTTCAGAGGATGTATTAAAGAAATCCAAGAGAAAGAAATGAGATGTTAGCATTTGTAATTCCACACAAGATACAGATACACATATCTACATCATTAGGAAAAAAAGAAGAAACTCCATACCATCATAGGACAGAGATAACAGTGAAAGCTTAAAAAAGTAGGAAAGATACCAATGAGAGCCCAGTGCAAAGTTCAGCCTTTGTATTTATATCCATAATCATTTGTTTTTTCTATTTCAAATAAATATTTAGTAATATGTAGATGAATGATTCCATAATATATTTAGCTTCAATCCTTTTACGTTTCTTTTTTATTGAAATAACACTGTATTATAACATTATGTAAGTTTTAGGTGCATCATTGAAAAGCAACTTGTTTGAGCTCGCAGAAGGGGTTAAGTCAGCACTGTCAAGCTATCGTCAACCACTGCAGCATGAGTTTAATCTCAGGCCAGGGAGGTGACCCACATGATGCAGCAGACTTATCCTATTTTGCCCTCTACTCCCCTCAGCAGTGGATTTCAGTGGATCTGCCTGTTCTGCTGCCCACTTCTCCATACTGTACCTCTGGCCTACACTCCAGCTCTTATATGCATAAATAAAATAAATCTTTAACAAGAATTTTAAAAATCAACATGTTTATTTAATGGACTCTAAAAGTCCAATTTTGTTCTTCATCATACCATTGTCCACTTTGTTTCATTTAAACCCTGTTCCCTTTTGGTAACCACTAATTAGTCTTAGAATCCAAAATTTTGTTTTTGTTTTATTTAGTTCATCTGTTTTTTCCCCCCTTATATATCCCTAGAGTCATAAGACGCATGTCTTTCTTTCTATGGCTTATTTCACTATGTATAATATCCTCTAGGTTGTTGCAACAACTCACGTTGTTGCAAATGGCAGGATTTCATAGGCAAAGAGTATTTCATTATTCCTAGTTCTGCATTTTCTTGTCAGTGGATGGACACGTGGGTTGTTTCCAGGTGTTGGCCATTATAAAATTGCTGCAATAAGTAAAGGGGTGCATGTATCCTTTCAAATTAGTGTTTTGTGTTCACCAGATAAATACTCAAAAGTGAAATAACTGGATTGTATGGAATTTCTATTTTTATTATTATCTTTAGAAGTTTCAATACTGTTTTCCATAATGACTACAACAATTTACATTTCCACCAACGGTTTCAAGGATTCCTTTTCCTCTGCGTCCTCTGTAACACTTATTTCTTGTCTTTTGGGTAATAGTTATTCTCCCAGGTATCAGGAAACATAACATTATTGTTTTGATTTGCATTTCTCTAATAATAAGAGGTGATAAACACCTCTTGACCATCTGCCTATTGTCTGTCCATGTGTCTTCTTTGGAGAAGTATCTATCCAGGTTTAGACCATTTAAACAAATCCTTTTGTTGGTTTTACAAAGCACCAATTTTAAAGAACCCTTTTACCAGAAAGACTGAATTGCTACACCCAAATGAAGCTTCATCATTATTATTCTTTCGCCACTGGGCAATATGAGTACATTTTTACAATCTATTCATAATGAGCTCATGTAAAACTGCATGTAATGATGAAACACCATTCAGAGTGACTCATTATAAGAAAATTATCCTCAGGATAACCAACAAAATATCTAGGTACTTGCTGTCTGAACTTCTTCAAAGAATCATAAATAACTAATAGATCATCTGGTCATTTTTAATTTCAGTGAGCAAAATGTCACTAACCTAAACAAAAAGAGTCATAACTAAGTTTGACTCAGCCATTGAAGAATTGTTTACACCAAGAACACTTACCTGCAGTCTGATTCTCCAGAAATATATAAAACTTGACAGGGAGCTTCACTTTGGGTTGGGCAGCAATCAACCAACTATCTATACCTGAGATACCGAGTTTTTCCTTAATTGCTTTCATTTTCTGGAGACTAAGGAGAACAGAAAGCAGAATCTTCTTCTCAAGAACCTGTCATCCCTGCTGAAAAAACTTACCCTGTCTTCTCCCTTTATTGATCAATATCTTGTCTTCAGGACAACCTTCAAAAAAAAAAAGTGAAACCAGTTTTTTTAGTTCCTGCATTAGTAGTTATTTTTTTATTTAAATGTGCATGGTATTTTACTGGTATTTAAAGATTATTATACCTACTAATGACTACTTTTGGATATAGTATTATAACCTGTTCAACTCTGTAAATTTAATTTTGATAATTCACCAAAAGCCGCTTAATTATATATACCAAGTAAATATTATTTATTGTTGCGAGGAGATGCCTTTTGGTACTAAAAGAAGACATTGCAATTATGGTAAGTGATAGTCATATGGGGTATACAGGGAAAAACACTTCTAATAGGGGAATCATGGGAAAGAGTAGAAATAGACTCTTTATCATGAAGTATTGAAAGAAACCAAGTAGATTTTAAAGTTATTTAGAGTTTATAAAGAGTGAGCTTGGGCTAAAAATCCATATGTTTTCTCCCCCTTTCTAATTCCACGTTAGCAGGACTACTTGCTTTTTACTGAGACTTTGTGTCTGCCATATTCTCTACAGTAATATCTGAATTTAGGTCTTAGCTCAAATGTCAGTTTTTGAGAAGTCCCTTTGTAACAACACTATGCAAAATAGTAAGATTCCTTCCTACTTTGTGTGACTTAACCCTGTTGTATTTCTCTGCATAGAACTTATCTGCCATCTATAAAGAGATATATGCCATATATATTATATATATGTGTGTGTGTATATATATAAAATAGTGTGTGCACACACACAGTCACAACACACACATGCAACTTCCCTCTCTCACTGTAATATAAGTTGTATGTCAGCCTTTGGTGTATAAAACTATGCTAGTGTATAGCAGGTGCTTGAAACATTTTGCTGAGTGAATGAAGTTATGGACAAGTGATAACAAAAGGTGCCAATAGCTGTTTTTTTTAAATAAATAAAATTTTATTTAGGAAATAAATGATAATTTATAATGCATCCACACTAAGCAAATATTTTTTTTCTCATTAGATTTATTTAATTGTATTTGACAACATTTGTAGTCCCCAGGGAGTTCCCACCACCATTTCACCCATGCGCCATCACCTCAGTCCCTTGTGATCCCTTCGCCCTCATCCCCGTCTTATTAAGCAAAATTTTTTATATTAAGCAAAATGTTTGGTTGATGGTTTAGCATTCAACCTTCAAGTGTGTGTGTGCTAGCAATAGCATGGAGTTGCTTTGCATTAGTAAAATTTAGGTATTTTTTTAAAAGTAACGGGGTCATAAATTTTGTTTGTTGACGATAAAAAGTGAAAACATCTGATAAATGAGCACAATGGAATAATTACATTTTCCAGACAGTTATTAATTAATTTTTTATAATGGAATATATTTAAAAGAAATTTTTGGTAAACATGAAAAATGCTAAGAAATACAAATCACAATGATTATGATTAATGTTAATTTTGATATGTATCTTCTATGAGTGTTTTAGATGAGATTTACAAGGAATTGGTATTAGATTTTGAGTATTTTGAAACCTGCTTCTTTTTAAAATTGATAACATCAAAATGTTCTTGTATTATTAAATATTACTCTACATGACATTTAAATAGTCTAATACTATTTCATTTTATGGATGAAAATTATTAATTTAGTAATTTCCTTACTATCAGGCATTTACAATGTACTTGCTTTTTCACAGATGTTATCACAAAGAACATTCCAGAGGAGATCTTTGCAACTATCTATGTTTATCTCCTTAGGAGAAATTTCTTTAAATAGAAAATCTAGGTCACGGGAAGTAGACAATTTCATTCACGTTAGATTTACCTCCAGATTATTCTCCAGGAAGATTATATGGCAAATTAGTCTTCCTATATCAGTGTCCAAGAGTCCAAGTATATTAATTTTACCTGAGGAGATATTGATTATTTTCACAGTTAAGATCAAAGATCATTTTTAAATAAGAATTTTTTTTTTGTTTGGTAAACACTTATGGTAGAAGTTAAGCTACCTCAGAACTTAGGTGTCAGTAACTGCTTTGTATGAGGCAAAGGAAGAAAAAATATATTTGTAACCTGAACTGGGTAAGGAGTGAGAGGTGAAGTAGCTACAATGTCAAAAATCCTATGAAAATCGGCGTTTCAATGGGAGACAAATATTATTTTAAAAACAAACAAATTACAACAACTTGTTTGCATTGTTACAGAAATTCATGTAAAGTTAACTTTACTCCTGAGAAACTTGTGTGTGTGGATTTTTTTTTTCATAGATGTTAAAGGGAAATGTTAAAGATGAGTATGATCTCGGGGTCTTTGTCAGGCAGTATTTAAGATGATAGAACAGTTGACAGGTCCCCAGGAACAGAGAAGGTCATGAAAGTTCAGTTCTCAGGAATGTGCTGAAGTCTCCGCAAGGAGCTCCTATTTTCCATTTCTTTGGGAGAGTGGAGTGATGGTGTGTTTGGATCAAATTCATGAATTTCTTGGAGGCATGGAAGCTTTCACTTGACATCTTTATCATCTATTTGGGAACTCTATGTATTATTTTGGAAACTCTCATAACATGAGCACTAAAGAAAATATTCAGTCAGTTCTTGTAGTTGTTACTAGATTAGAAGATTGACAAGAATAGGACTTCCCAGTTGATGTTTCCATTTGGTCCTGATGAGGTAGGTGAGAGCATATAGTGACTGCTAAGGCAGATCAGCATGAAAAAATTTACCCCTGAGTAGGGTTGTTAACTATAGGAAATAAAAATATTTCCTATTTATACCAAAGAATTCTTTGTGATTTCTCTAAAATTCAAACTTAAGTGATATTATACATTTCATCTTACAGCCTTAAGCTTGGGTTTTTTTTACAAGATTGAAGTGACCAATTCAGAAGATGCATGAAATGATGAGTGTAAATTTTATTAAAAGAATTTAGAACATCCTAAATCAAAGTAATGGATCAAAAACATAAGATAACATTTCTCTGAGATTAGGGTCTAGTGTAACAGTTTCTTTTACTGACTAGTTATATTATGAGCCAGACAAACCTTATGCAATTCCTAACCTGGGGTTCTTAGTATCTTTCAGTAGCCCTGACTAGTTCAACAAGATGTTCAAGACCCTAAGATGTAGGGAAATAACTACTTTAAATGGATAACTATGAAGTTTTGGTGATATTGATCTCTTGAAATATAAGTTGCTAAGTACTCATTGACTAGCTGCATTTACCCATCTTGAAAACAGGAGAATTGAAAATCTCAGAAGTGTTTCTAGCATTATTGATATCAGCATTCAAAGAAATGACCTCTCTGGTATTGCTTAATATTTTCCTCCAATTTAATTAAAATACTGACACTATTTATTATTATCACTTAAAATAAGTGGTATTTATGTACAAACTACAAAATATTTTATCAAATATAGTCTATTAATCTCTTCTTATTATTTTAATGTGATAAATCCTGGCAATTGAATGCATTGCATTGATTTTAGAGTTAGAGATGTAGGTGTAAGACCCCAGTTTGCCTCTTCATCTACCAACAGTTCCACCCCTCTGTACACACCCAAGGAAAATGCATGTCTGTTTACCAAAAGTCATGTATTAGAATGTTCTAATAACTTTATAAATAGTTATTTGCAATATTGTAACAGTTAATAAGAGCATACTTGAAACAAAATGCCACTTCATAACAATGAATATATGTTATGGAAAATAATCAAATTATAGTCATTAATAGCAACATGCATGAATCTTAACAAAGACAATGCTGAATGAAAGAATGCAGGAACAAAAAAGAGATGTACTATATAAATTCATTTATATATAGTTAAAAAACAAGAAAAATAAACTATAGGATTGTATGCATATAGAAATGAATGCTTAAGTATAAAAGTACAAGGAAAATATTTGCCTTAAAACTTAGTATAAGGTTTATGAAGAGGATAAGGGTAGGGATAGAGACTAGGAATGGAAATGAAGGGGCATATATGATCCACAGATAATGTAGTAATTCTTGAAATAGTGTACATAAAAAGCCTGCTATTTTATGGTTTATGAAAAATCACGGATCTCTATGTCTGTGCATAGTTTTTGGCACACATTTCACAGTAGAAAGGCTTAAAAATTATAACAAAAGAAAACTTCAGCCCAGTTTGAATGAAATAATGTGTTCTTTTCATTTATTGGAACATGACTTTAAAAGTTGTAGTGATTATCTCTCTAGTATGAAAGAAGTGATATGTTCAGTCACAAAATAGCAGCTTTAGCAAGATATCTTTTAGATAAAAGTAAGAAAATGAAAAGGTATCACTAAAAAATACTAGTTACATACCTATTTGATTTTAAGACATCTCTTCAGGATTCAGTTATAACAGGATTATAAATCCTTTACCTTTTTTGATAAGGATAGTCTAATGGGTGAAAAGCCTACTAAAATCAATGAACTGGATTCAAATATTAGATTTTTTAAATTCTTGTATAAACACATATAAGCCTCATCTTTTTTCCTTCCCTTTAGTCCAGTGACCAAGGAAATGATGCCCACTTGAGTCAGACTTTTGGTACAAACTCCACTGCTTAGATAACTACGCCCTTGGACTGAGAGGGCTTGGAAAGGAGGGTGGATTCTGAAAAAAAAAAAAAAAAAAAAAAAAAAAAAAATTNATAACTACGCCCTTGGACTGAGAGGGCTTGGAAAGGAGGGTGGATTCTGAAAAAAAAAAAAAAAAAAAAAAAAAAAAAATGTAGGTTATAGCCAAAAAGGGAAGCAATAGATGCCAGAGTCAAAGAAACCTAGGCACCAAGCTTTTATGGACCAACCTTCCCCTTTCTTTGACATACATCCTTTAGAGTGACAAAGGTTAGTTCTCTTCTAGGCCAGAGATTCTACTTTCAAATTATTTATGTATATTTATGAAGTAACATAGTTCTACCAACTCTGAGAAAATAACAACTCTGAGACTCACGGGTTATTATATCCACTTGTGCTGAAGTCCAAGCTGAAGTACTTTGACTAGGAGGCCAAGCTAAATCGTGACCACACTGAAACTGGAGTCTCTGACTTGTAGCCAGCTGGGTCAGTTCTACATGCAGAATGAATGAATGAATCCTGAGTCCTCATTCCCATTCACATCAACGTGAATGGAGTCAGTCCCAGACTGGCCAGATGAGACCACACTGTTACTGCTGACTTTTACAAATGATTTTTTTCTTCAATTCTTAGCTTCACTGAATTGTGTTTGAGAGATATGAATGACAATGCGAAGGTCAAAAAGGCACTCTAGTTCCAGTACATCAGACAATAAGGACACAAACAAAGCTCCTTTTACCGGCTTCCATTGACGCATGAAGAAACCCATTATTGGGCCATTTGTATGTTTTCTCTAAAATGGTAACCCTTGGCAGTGATGTCTTGGTAATGATATGTTACAATGCCCTGCAAAGTGCTCGTACAGGAAAAGGCTGTGGAAGCTCTGTCTCTCTCCTGTTATGAAGAAAGGTCAAACTCGTGTCGCTCTTGCTGACATGGCATGAGTACTAATCTCTGCACTTTGTAGTCAACCAGAAATGGAGTGGGCGCAATAGACAGCTTGTTCTGGGTTCCTGACTGCACTCACTGTAAATTAGCTCGGTCCTACACATGCACAAGCAAAAATCACAGTTTAGACTTTCTTGCCTAAAGTACTGTAATGATAGTCCTAAGGCCTGTCATTACTTCTGAAATTACAGTCAAATGGCTATGATTTGGCAGCTTCTAGAGGATAAAGACTCTTTTGTTGGGGCATTTTGGGAAGATCATTCTGCACTGTTGGGATGTTGATGAACACCACCTTAGAGAGACAAAAAATAGGACAGATAAGGGAAAGAAATCTGATTGGAAATGTTTTCAGAGTTTTTAAGTTGTTGAGCAATTTACACTTATTGACTCAATATGAGAATAACTATGGCCAGATCTTGGGTTCATCTGTGTACAATGATGACCTTCTACTTTTTAACTTAATACTTGAATGATGTGTAGTCACGGAAAACTCAAGATGCTTAGTTCTATTAGCATTTTGTTCTTTAGATAGGGCCACAATTTGAACAAATAAATGACAATTTATTTAAAATATGGTTTCAGGTTTTATTTTTCTTTTATTACAAATGGCATTCATACTGTGGTAGCTGTACATATTTATCAGGTTTTTAAAAAAAAATCCTTTCTCTACTTTGTAACAGCAACACCAGCATTTTTCCTTTCTTAAATTTTGTCTGTCTAGAGAAATCATAAGCAGTTTTTTGGAAGAGTACATTTCTATGTGGTTGTCTGTTTTTGCAGTTTTAAGGCCATTTTATACCTAGTAATATTGGTGTTCCATTTTGTTATTTCATATTCTGGGGGTAAAATTACAAATACAACAATGCAGAAGGATTTTTTCCCCGAATTTACTTTTAATTTATTCATCTTTGTTTAAAACCTTATTCTTGGTCTTGTATTGTGTAACTCAGGAAATCTGGGTCATTGTGACTTTTATTGGTAACATATTCCAATGCTCCACAACAACTTGGAAGAAAAAACATTGCAGTTTCTGTTATTGTCAAATCTGTATCACCTAATGTTAAACCCATATTTTGAAACATGGCTTAAAACCAATAAATAAAATTAAACCTTAGAGTTTCCCAGGAAAGTGGGTATTAAAGGAGAAGCAATGGAAGAGTAGTTACCATTGGAACCATGGTGAAAAGAGATAAGGAGGTTATTCACTTAAAATCCATCAACTCCTGGAAAAGAGTCATTTAGTTCTTGACCATTGACTCTCAGTCCTATGAGCTATCTAATTTAGGTATTTTTCAGTGATTAATAAAACCTTGGAGGAGTAACAAAGCACAAGAAAAATGCTCCAATAAAGGATAAGAAAATAATATGATGATTTGCAATTACTCACTGTTTTTCTTTTCTTGCTGCTTTTTCATGTCTACTTGGTTTTATGGCACTTGATAGTGTCCCACTTTTTCCTATCTGTGAAACACTAAAAAGAAACCTTTACGAAGCTTTAAGCCATTTCAGAAATTTGTGCTCCATTACTTTCAATCTGGGAGGTACTTTGAGGAAGTTCTGAGTCTTTTGCCCTCTCTCTTTAGGGGTAGTGTAATAAAATGGCTATAATAATAGGAAAAGGAAATGGGGAAGAAATCATGTGACCAAATGACTTATGGAGAAACATGTTTCTCTGGTGTTCCTATTCATTTATCTCTACTGTATAATGCATTTTTCTTGTTTTACTGGGTAATTAAAACTTCAACACTCCCAAGTTTGGTAGGAATCTGAATCCCATTACGAGAAGATGCCTGAATTTGATTCCCTCATATTATTATCAGGAGTTGGCCTCGTTCAAAGGGAATGCTTTTGATAATGTTTGCAGAGGTCTCTAAGGAGAGTCCCTACTCTGGGTAAGTTAAGCGCTGTCACATGTCTTGGCAAGGTTTACTGAACTTTTAGGTTAATTCCTACAGCTGTTTCTCCCCCTCCCACCTAAATTTTGTTTTAAAGTTATTGCCTTGTCTGCTTCTTAATAGAGAAGGATCGTTTTTCAGAGGTAGAGCTATTCTTTTCTTTCAAGTAACATTTTTATGAAAAGGGAAAAAAGAAGAATCCACATCAAAGCCTTGATGGGAGAGACCCCAGGTTTTCCGCATGTGTCTCCTCTAGTATAACAGTAGTCTGATACCAATCCTAGAAGATGAATTACTTAAAAGTTACACTTTCCATTCTGAACCTTTGGATTTAAAGCCAACTCTTGTGTCATATGTCTTTAATCTGAAATGCACAGCAAGGATCATAATTTCCATTTATTTGTTTTTTTGATTTAGGGAAAAGGAAGCTACAAACTTCTGTTTTGAATGCTCTCTCTCTTTTGGATACTTACATCGTGCATCTTTGTTCAACTGTTTCTAATCACAAAAAAGAAAAAAAAAGTGGTTCCAAAATTCTTCGTTTCTGGAAAAATCACCTCAGTAGTCCACTTTATGTCTCATCTGCCTAAGCGTTTACTCGATTTAGAAAGTAGAAGACGAGGCAATTCCACTGTGTACCAGTTTGGGATAAGAACTTTGTAACCTGTAGATGCTCCCAGAAAAAGAAGATGCAAGTTGAAAGACTGGATATTATTTTTGCAACTTCAAAGAAAAATCAGAGTTGTCATATTCTGAAACCTCAGCAGCTAAATGAAATAATGGCTGAACAAGTGAAGGAAGACTTTTAAATGTTGAAGTAAGTTGTTTTTTCAAAATCTATTTATTAAACTGCCTGAGTTTTCAAAAATATGTTGGACTTGGTCAGAGTCAAATATTTTGGCTAAAATAAATATTGGGTCATTGTCTTTAGACAATCTGGAACTTTAGAGCTATGTGAGATTTTTTATCAGTGTACAATGATTTATAGGTAATAAAATGACTAAGAAGAAAAGCTTATACATGAATCTTATAAATATATCATATATATGAATATATTATAAGATATAAGCTATTTTTTAGTAAAAATTTCTTATGCCTTTTAATAGTATATTTCCCTTTGGAAAAGAACAGTTTAAACCTGATTGACTTAAGAAGACATAGACTTCTTAACAGCAGCTTTTTTTAATAGAAAGAAATTAGATTCTTTTGGAGACCTCAATTGTGGTAGTGACATTTCTGTGAACTCAGATCATGGATGAGACAGTGACTTCTACAAGTCCCAATATTCTTACCTGTTAAATGTCACTTTAGATTCTAATGTTCTATAACTCTATAAAAGGTATAGTTTCTGACTATATATATTTTACTGAAAATGTCATTGATTTGGCTCACAATGCAATTGTTATCCTGATTTCTGATCCCCTCAAACCTGAACCTTGGCTGCATATTTTAACACAAAGATTAATATTACTCCCCTCTCCCCCAGGGAAAAAAAAAAAAAAGGAAGAAAGACATTCTCTTCAAGAGCACTAAAAGCTTAGAAAACAGATGTGGTTTGTGTAGGTATTCATTATGAATTTGCTGCAAATTATAATTATAGAGACAGCCAAACCCAAAGGCACATTTTAGAACACAGTAATAGGAACAAAGATTTAAGTGATTTTGAAAGGAAAATCCTTCTTAAGAAATATTTAAATGTCTTAATTATTTCAGCTTGGTGGAATGGCAATATAAATTGGGTAGAGCTCCTTTTCCTTTACTTGGACCTCTGTCTTGCTTCTGGAGACTTTGGTCAGGGAGCAAGGCTCACTTTGGATCAGGGACACAGCATCTCCTGGGATTCTAGCAAAGCTCTGCTTCCAAATGGGTTGGAACTTGGCTTTGCCATTTGGTAACAATGGTACCTTTGAAAATTTAAACTTTATGAGCTCCCTTTTCCTCATTCAGTTATAAATGGAGCTAATAGCCACCAGGTAGGGTCTGTCTTAAACTGGAGATAACCATCCCTTCACACAAATTATATGCTCAGTAAGTCAGAGATGTTCGTGGCATTATTTGGAGTAGCTGACTATGTTTGTCCTTTAAGGGATAGCTGGAGGCCTCTAGGGTTTGTTCAGCAGGGGCAGCATAAACAGTGTTGACAGGGACCAGGAGGCACTACCTGTGTTGGGTATAGCTGTAGCCTATGCTTTGGCAGGAAGCTTTAGGGAAAGCTGAACCTGTAAAATGTAGAGAGATGCAAAAAGTGTCGATAACAGTATAATTGTAATGATGCGACAGTTTTATTGATAGCTGGCTCCAGAGGGCTGCCTGCCTTGATCAAGAGAGAAATTGCTTTATGCCCTTCAAATCTAGAAGGTATGGTGAGAGAAAAAATAGCTGTTTTAACAGAGTAACTTTCATTTTTTCCTAATATAAATGCTCTATGTGTTCATAGTGGATGCTTATAAATATATTAATATACACATATATTTCGGCTAAGTTCCTTGCCATTTCTTCTGAGAGCAGCCCCTTAATATTCTTTAGAAAATAAATTGTCCCCCTTCCCATTCTCAGCTAAGTGGTTTGCATGAGATTGATGCTGCTCTCAGCTCCTAGGGATGACCTTGAATGGTTTAAGTCTATCAGCATGTTTAATGACATCTAACAGGGCATATGTTTGGAAATGGCACTGAGAAACTTTAAGTCTTGTTGGAGTCCCCAGGCTTTTGCTTGGGCATGGGCTTTCCCTTCTGGACTTGAAGTAAAAAGCCAGTTTGGGGGATTGCCAAGCCATATTGGGATCGCCAGCATAGGAAACACCTGAGAAAAGGATCAGCCATGTGACAACAGAACCTAGAGAGACAGTGAAACAGATACATGTTATGAGTTAACCAACTCATCAAGCACACTGAAAAATGTTATTCTTTCCCATCACTTTATTTCACTATTTAAGTACAAAAACTCAACCATTTACAAGATGCCTAGAAAGAACCTTACCTGGCTCCTCATATATCTGAACCCCCAAATATATTTTCTTCATATGGGTTAATTTTGCTTGGGTATTCTGAAATGCTAAAGACACTAATGACTACCCATTAATAGTAAAATAAAATAAAAAGTAGAAATAAGCAAGACAAGAAAATACTCTATTTATGATACTAACACCCATAAACCTTCATAGATTTCTGACTATATATATCTAGTCTATTTCTATGTGTACATACATACATGTATGCATCTAAATAATTTATTTCTTGTGATCTGCCTCTGTTTTGCCAAAATACAGATACAATTTTGTATATAGTTAATTTTATTTCAGAATCCCGTTTATAGTGACTTCATAATAATTTATTGTATAGATATGCTAAGTTTAACCAATTTCTTACATTGGGTAATTGAATTATAATTGTCAGTGCTTGATTTGGTGTGCTCTATTTAATGGGTAACTTCTACATACTTTCATTATTATAAGCAATCTTGCAATGAACAACCTTGTAGATAAGATTTGACATGTATTCTCAAATATTTTAATAAGGAACTTCTGAAATGTAGACTTAATGGCCTATATGTGTTTGTGTGTTCTAAAGGTATTGATAGATTTATGTGCCTCCCACAACATATATATCAACTTGTACTTCTATTAATACTGACTGAAAGTTCTTACACTTAAAAAATTACCAGTGCTGCCATTGAACTTTGTCGGTACTATAGACACAAATTCTAAATCCCATGTACAGGTATGTAGATTTGGGGTAAAACTTGCAGATACTATTGTGGATAAAGGATTTTTTTCCCCTTAAAGCTGAAGTTTTTTTCTTAAAACAACTTTGAACTATGGGCATATTTATGTGGTGCAATAGTACTAGCTAAAATGGTGATCCACTTTAGTCAAACAAATGATTTTATGTAATCTTACTGTTTACTGTTTATCTATCTGAACTATTTTTAAAGGTATGTGTCAAACTTATTAAGAAAGTGTAACAGATGAACAACATTTTTAAGTTACTCTATATCGTAGTAGCTAGTGTTTCTTAAGGGAACTTGATCAGATTTCTCTTGCAAAAATATAGGGTATGGGAACTTCCCTGAATGAGTGGTTCTATGTTGCATGTAACATAGTATGTGTCACTTATAGCTGTTTCCCACTATTGTTAATATTAAACCAACACTTATTTTTAAAAGTGATGTTCCAAAAACTGATCTAGTTACCTGAAATGTTTCACTTTTAAGGCTACAGTAAACATGCTTTAAAGATTTTTAGCAAGAGAATGGAGAGAAATATGGAGGAAGAAAGGATATAAAGCAAGGCAGGTTCAGAGTAGTCTTGAGTGATATGACCCACTTGTGTCCCTAAGTCACTCTGTTTGGTCAAAGACAGAATGCCAGGCCCTTGCTTTCCAGTCACCAAACTCCCCTGTCTTAAAGACTGAGTGATTAGGGTCACCCCCATGTAACATTTCAAAATACTCATCTGGTTTGTTTGAAATATCTTCTTAGCAACTCACTGATTCTTTCGGGTCAGGGTTAAGGTACCTGTGACAGCACTGTTACTGGCCAGAGAATTATCAGACCACAAAAGATGTAATTGCCAGCTGCAGATACAGAGATGATTTAAAAAAAAAAAATTCCATTTCAAAAATGGCTCTACCTTTCTTACCTTGACAAGGAAAGTAGATCTTCTTGAAATGCTTCAACTACCTTCTTTGTCTGGGTGGCTATGAGCACTTGAAGACAAAACCTTCCTGATCCCTACAGTTATTTCTGTTAACTCCTTGAAAACCAAATAATGTATGCGCTCAGCTGCTGAACTGTTTTAATGAGGTGCCACTGATTTTAATGGGGCAAAAAGATGAATGATTTACACCAGATGTCCATAAGGGCCATCGGGGATTGCTTTCTTGGACACATAGTACATCATGTTGCTTGTTGAATTCTTAAGGGGTTAACTTGACCTTTCCCTTTAACACCACACTAAAAATAATGTAATTTCCATTCTCTGTGTCTCTTTTATTTATATAGAAAAGCTTCATGACAAACCCACCAGGTCTCTGAGAGCAAGTTTCTCATTTATGTCTTTGCCATCCATAAACCCTAGTGGGTGATTTTGAACGTGAGAATAGACACTGGTGGACACTTCACTCATGAGCAGGAATCAGGCTTTTATTATCAACACTTCTAGCATTAAATCATTCCACAATGAAAGGTATTATTTTTTTGAAGGCTGTTGGTAAGTGTTCTCTGCCTCACTTCTAAAAAAGTTTATTTCGGCTCAGATAATCAATACTCTTGCCCTTGGAGTATGAAAATAAAATAAAAACCAATAAGAATGAAGCATAAATCTCTTAAATATAAGTTCTGAAGCATTACAGTATATGTTACGTTATTCCTAACTTTTAGATTTTGGTGAAATATGCAGTACCCTTTATTGAAAGCTATCACATCATAAGACATCATAGAATCAATAAGATGGAAAGTTTGACCAACACTTATCAGGATTCTTATTTCAAAATATTTTCTATTTAAAAACAGAGACCCAATATTCTGAGCATAACATGTTCCCTTTGCTTGGGCCCAATACTCAACTAGCCATTCTCCTTGAGGTCCTTATGCACTCATTTCAGCTTTTTTATAAAAATAACATATTTATTTGACGTTTATGAACTTTGCATCAAAAGGAGCTACACCTGTTGGTGTTTATTTCCTTTACTGACCAGATATTTTAATTGGAATAGAAATCCAGATATGTAAAGGCTTACAAAAAATACCGACAATGAGGCACACTGTGATAGAGGATTTAAAGTGTGACCAAATGTAGTTCATTATTTCTTTCTGTTCCTTCTGCTGTCTTTTAGGGTTTACCTATCACTTTAGAGGCTAGATGAAAAATTTAATTTTGCCTAAGATGTAGCATTGCAGTATCCACACAGTCAAGAAAAATTCCTTTGTTTTTTTTTTGTTGCAAATTTTTGAATTTGCAAGTTCAGGTGTTTTAAATTTTTGTATTCTCATGATGCCTATTTTCCTAAATATTTAATACCAATTTGTAAATTAGATTGTCTTCTTAAAGAATTTTACTTATACAAGCAGACAAAAAGAATAAAAAAAGGAATAACAGAAAAAAATACTCCACAGATATAAAAATACCCATCTTTCTTTGATATTGTATATCATAAGTTTTTATTTGAGGGACAATACAAGGGTGATTTCTCATTCTAATTTTAATATGATGTTTGCTTTCAAAGTGATTTGCCAGTTAATCAAGCACATTGAAATATTTCACTTATACTTGCCATATTATTTTAGTTTAGGCACAAAAACTATTTATTACATGTTAGACAGCACCAGTTACATAATTTTGAGTAAAAAAGAATGTGAGTTTCAACACCAATTATTTTTAGTATCCATAATCTGATTTTTCTATTTTTGGTACTTCATTTATCTTATTTGTCTGACCTTATATTGCTGTAACTTTACAGGCTACACTTGCCTCTGTTTCTTCCTTTGTCATAAACTGTTGATCTGATCATATCTATAATGTAAAACTAAGTACAAAAATGACCCCAAATATCCACATTTCCTTATAGATACACTCATGTAGAGGTAAGGATCCTTTGAATCTGGATTTATTGTGTTATTATTATATTTATTATTCAATCTGTCATATTCTGGCCTTGTTAAGCTGTGACTTTCATTGATCAATTGAATACAAAAGAACTGATATAGTGTGTCAATCCTGAGTCCAAGCCTCTAGAAGGGGCATATATACACATATGGATACATACATGTATGTACATACATACATACATTCACACACACCCTTTTCACATGTCCCCCTGTAGTGTGACATACCAGGACTAACTTCCACATTAAATTATCTGTGTGGTATGTGGAACTTTAGGTCTGCCTGAATCTCTTGATTTTTGCTCTATGCAGTTCTTTTTTTTTTATTAATATAAATTTTTTTTTAAATTCACATATACTTGCCATCAATTGTAATCCCCATGTATTCCCCATCACCATCTCACCAGTGCACCATCACCTCAGTCCCCCGTGCTCCCATCTTCCCTCAACCCTCCCCGTCCCCTCCCCACCAAGTGTCCCCAGTCTGTCCTTGTCTCCTCATTTTTGGTTTTTGCGTCTTTATTGCTATTATTGTTATTATTATTGTTCTTATTCCTTTCCTTGATCCTCATTTGGTTCCCTTATGTTCCTCCTAAGGGAGGAACCATCTGGTATTTTTCTTTTGCCTTCTGACTTACTTTGCTGAGCATAATCCTTTCCAGATCCATACATGTTTCTATGAATGAGTCTAGTTTTTCATTTCTGATTGCTGAGTAGTATTCCATCGTGTATATGTACCACCTCTTCCCTATCCACTCATCTGTTTTGGGGCATTTAGGTTGTTTCCAGGTCTTACCTATTGTAAGGAGTGCTTATGCAGTTCTTTTTCTAAAAAAAATTAGATTTATTTAATTATATTTTACATCATTTTTATTCTCCAGGGAGTTCCCACCACCATTTCACCCGTGCACCATCACCTCAGCCCCTTGTGCTCCTTCTACCTTCATCCCCATCTTTGCACTCCCCCCCACCCCCCATAGTCCCTTTAGTTTATCTTTGACCTTTTGGTCTTGTTTTTTGTTGTTGTTGTTTGCTTGTTTTTGGTTGTAATTGCCCATTTCCTTGAGATTACTCTTTTTTTTTTTTTTTGTAGTTGTTGCTCTTTCACATTCCTCCCAAAAGTGAAGCCATCCGATAATTTTCTCTTGTCTTCTGACTTGTATAACTCCCTCTAGCTCCATCCATGTTTCCATAAATGGCCCTAGTTCATCATTTTTGATTGCTGAATAGTATTCCACTATATTTATGTACCACATCTTCTTGATCCAGTCATCTACTTTTGGGCATTTGGGTTGTTTCCAGGTCTTACCAATTATAAATAGTGCTGCAGTAAACATAGGGGTACATGTGCTCCTTTGGATCGGTGTTTTTGTGTCCTTTGGGTAGATGTCTAGAGTGGGATTGCCAGATAATAAGGTAGTTCCATCTCTAGTAGACTGAGGAACCTCCATACCACCTTCCATAGTGGTTGGATTAACTTGTATTCCCACCAGCAGTGTACTAGGGTTCCTTTTTCTCCACATACTCACCAGCATTTGTTGTTGTTGGTTTTTTTTGATGTGTGCTATTCTTACTGGTGTAAGGTGGTACCTCATTGTGGTTTTTATTTGCATTTCCCTGATTATGAGGGATGTTGAACATTTTCTCATGTGCCGGTTGGCCATGTATATGTCCTCTTTGGAGAAGTGTCTTTTATGTTCTTCTGTCCATTTTTTGATTGGCTTTTTTATTTTGTTTTTTTGAGTCTTACGAGTTTTTTGTATATCTTTGTGATCAGACCCTTGTTCATTGTGTGGAGCACAGATTTTTTTTCCCATTCAGTGGGGTTTCTCTTTGTTTTATTTAATCTTTCCTTTGCTGTACAGGAGCTTTTTATCTTGATGTAGTCCCATCTGTTTATCTTCTCTCTCATTTTTATTGCTTTGGGGATGCATCTTCAAAGGTGTCATTGAGATGTATGTCTTGTAGCATTTTACCTATGTTTTCTTCTATAAATTTTATAGTCTCGGGTCTTACATTTAGGCCTTTTATCCATTTTTGTACATGGTGTGAGGTAGTGGTTCAGTTTCATTTTTTTGCATATGGTGGACCAGTTTTGACAACACCATTTATTGAATAAGCTGTCTTTGTTCCATTGCAAATTCTTTGCTCCTTTGTCAAAGATCAGTTGTCCATATTTGTGTGGTTTTACCTCTGTGCTTTCTATATGGTTCCATTGGTCTGTGTGTCTGTCCTTGTTCCAGTACCATGCTGTTTTAATAACTGTTGCTTTGTAGTAGAATTTGAAGGCTGGAAGCGTGATACCTCCATTCTCCTTTTTTGCCAACAGAGCTTTGGCTAATCGGGGTTTTTTGTGTCTCCATATGAATTTCATCAACATTTGGTCTATTTCCTTAAAGAATTTCATTGGAATTTTTATTGATATTGCATTGAATCTGTAAATTGCTTTTGGTAGGATGGCCATTTTGATAATGTTGATTCCTCCCATTCATGAACAGGGTATATCTTTCCATTTTTTTGTGTCTGCTTCTATTTCTTTTAACAGTGTTTTATACTTTTCTCTATGTAGGACTTTTGTTTCTTTTGTTAGGTTGATTCCTAAGTATTTGATTTTCTTGGTTTCAATTGTAAAGGGTATATTTTTCTTTTTCTTCTTCTTCAGACTGGTTGTTTTGTATAGGAAGGCAGTTACTGACTTTTGTGTATTTATTTTGTATCCTGCTAATTTACTAAACTGGTTGATTGTTTTAATTAGATTTTCTGTAGAGCTTTTAGGGTTTTCCAAGTATATACCATATCATCGGCAAGTTATGATAGTCTTACTTCTTCTTTCCCAATTTGGAGTCCTTATATGTCCTTTTCCTGTCTTATTGCTCTGGCTAAGACTTCCAGTACTATATTGAATAGCAGTGGAGAGAGTGGGCGTCCTTGTTTTGTTCCTGATCTTAAGGGGAATGCTCTCAGTTTTTCACCATTGAGGTGGGTTTGCAGTGAGGTATATTTGCAGTGGGTTTGTCATATGTAGCTTTTACCATGTTGAGGTATGGTCCTTCTATTCCAAGGATTTCAAGATCCTTTATCATGAATGGGTTTTGAACTTTGTCAAATGCCTTTTCTATGCAGTTCTTTTTGGACTTAAAATTTTCCTGTCAAGTTCTCTCTTTTAAATGATATGTGCATCATTCCCTCCCCACCCCCCACCCCCAGAATCAGCTATTAGCAACCACAAAGGACTGGTGATGACAAAGAAAGAAGGAAAGGATTTCTTTGCAAGTTCTTTTATTTACTCTTCAAATTGAGTAATTTCAAATACTTCAAAATCGAAGTAGGTTGTTTTGCTTTGGGTTTACTGTTCCATTATTTCTCCAAAGGTGACTGTGTGGTATTCTTATTTTATAAAATTAAATCAATTACAATTAATTTTATTTTGGAAGTTTATTGAGAACACTGGGACTTTTTTTTTTTTTAATCACAGAAGAAACTCTTGAGTTTCCCAAACTTGTTTTAGAGAATTACTATTTGGAAGGGTGAGCTAGTGTGTTGCTGGGGCCTATGGTAGAAAGTACAAAGTTCAGGTATTTAAGTAAAACAGGAAATTATGACAATCTGTATTCATTAGTTAAGTCCCACAAGATTTCGTATTTGTGAGGAAATATCTCCTTGGGTGGAAGAAGAAATATCTAGAAGTGCTTTATGTTTCATAGGATAGTTCTTTACTCTCATCTGGTTTGGAATGTGTTGTAATTATGAAGGATCTTCAAATTAGAAGCAGCCAAGAAACAAATGTCTTTTCCCATCTCTCTTATTATTTAAGATTCCCTTGTAACATGCTCTCCTCCACCCCCACCCAATGTTCCTACCTTAAAGATAACATTTTTGGCAACAATGACATCATTTGTTAGATAAATAAAATGTATTTACTCCTTCCTCCAAAATAGAAGAGCAAATAAAAACTTAATAGGGAAAAATTGAAAGTTAAGAGTATTGGTCAGTTTTCTTTGAGTTGCTCAGAATTGATATTATTCTGTGACTTATGGACTAAAACATGTTTAACAGCAAACACACTTTATCTTCAATAATGAAAGGAAAAGCAGAGAGAAAGGAGATATTTCACCCAGATAACAATATACATGGGAATTGACTGAGGGGAACTTGCTTTGCATTTGGTAGTTGGAGGCAAATCTTTACTTACCACATCTCGAGTTCGGATTTTACAAAGAGAGTAGGACCTGAGTAAGTCATCAATGTGTTTTATCTATTTTTTTCCTGGAAATCTCATGAAAATTTCACTCACCACCAAGATGTCTTCAGGTTTGAACATTATGGTGATAGGCTATGGCATTGCTGCTTATTACAGTGATTGTGGGTGTAAATGCTCCCCATTGTCCATGGAACCTTCCCATCCTCACTGATTGCTCTTACCAAAGGTTTTTTGAGAGTATTTTAGATCCTTCTGTGGGATATAACTTATTGGAAGGTACAGAATACATGTTAAATTCCCTCCTATGTGACTATCTCTCTCATTCTTTATTTTAAATAAGAGAAGTGTACCTTTTCCTCTTCCTTTAGAATGGATCTGTTTTAGAATTTAGTCACATTACCAGCTAATCAATTCATACCATTTTCAGTTACTCAAATAGTCAGTGTGTAGTTTATTGGGAATATGAGGTTTATGTGAGGAAATTTGAAGAAATGGGGCTAAAACTGTAAAGATCAGGCTGTGGAAGTTCTTATCTGTCAGTTAATCTGAAAGATTACTTAATTTATATTAGCTATAGATTGTTTTCTCAACAGATTTTTAATAGTAAATTTATTCTATAAATAACACCAATATAAAAATGTTCTCTTTTTATCACACTCTGAATCAGTTTCCACATATACTATCAAATATCTCCAAGTAAAGTAGCAAAATTTACCTGGACTATATGCCTCCATTTGGGTTTGATTTCATAATTACTCTTTGAGGATTGCTGGATTCTGAATTAATCTATAGTTTGGGAGATGGTATAGTAGGAGGGCATGGATAGGGGGGATTTGGAAGTAGGGTTTGAGAAGAACTGATTTCCCTTTTAATAGAGGACTGCCACAAGATGGGAGCATCCTGTGTCCAAAGAATACTGAACTTTAACACTGTTTAATTTCAACTGAGCCCAATATAAGATTCTCCCCAGTTTCTGGAGGATTTTTTTTTTCCCGGCCCCGTTCTCTGTCATACTTTTACTAGAAGTCAAGATCTCTATGTGCAAACAACAAAAACTGACCCTGATTAAGTATGGCAAGAAAAGACTTTCAGATACAGAATCAACATAGCAGCTAGAGAAGTGTCAACGCAAAATATAGGCAGTATCCCATGACCAGCTGCTAATGTGACACCACTGACCGTTGCTCCCATCACTGCTGCTACTGCAGCCATTGGGCACTCATCGCTATGTCACAAAACTATTTTTTTTTAAATTATCACTGTATTTAAGAATGGCTTTCGATTTTCAGAATATTTGAAGAGCGTACAGAGGTTTATTTCCTGTCCCCTACAGTCTCCCGTGTCTTTTTACCCCCAACCTGTCTACTCAGAGACCTGATCTCTGCTGACTGAAGTACATCTCTCCCCATTGGGTGAAGCAGCAAGGCTGGAGGAGGCTGAAATGGGAAGAATTCCCTTCCTTTATTTTTTTTTCCTTTTTTTTTATTAAAATATTTTAAAATTTACATATACTTGCCATCAATTGTAATCCCCATGTATTCCCCATCACCATCTCACCAGTGCACCATCACCTCAGTCCCTCGTGCTCCCATCTTCCCTCCACCCTTCCCCTCCCCTCCCCACCAGGTGTCCCCAGTCTGTCCTTGTCTCCTCATTTTTGGTTTTTGCATCTTTATTGCTGTTATTGTTATTATTATTATTGTTCTTATTCCTTTCCATGATCCTCCTTTGGTTCCCTTATGTTCTTGTCATCAGAGAACTGCAAATCAAAACCACTATGAGATACCACCTCACCCCAGTGAGAATGGCACATATCAAAAAAAGTAGCAACAACAAATGTTGGTGGGGATGTGGAGAAAAAAGAACTCTCTTACCCTGCTGGTGGGAATGCAAGCTGGCCCAACCATTATGGAAAGCAGTATGGCAGTTCCTCAGTCTACTAAGAATGGAACTTCTGTAGGATCCAGCAATCCCACTCCTAGGAATGTACCCAAAAGACACAAAAACACTGATTCAAAAGAATACCTGCACCCCTATGTTTATAGCAGCACTCTTGACAATAGGGAAGACCTGGAAACAACCTAAATGCCCAAAAACAGAGGAGTGGATCGGGAAGCTGTGGTACATATACACGATGGAATACTACTCAGCAATCAGAAATTAAAAACTAGACTCATTCATGGGAACATGGATGGATCTGGAGGGAATTCCCTTCCTTTAGATGTAAGAAGACTCTAACTGAATCTTCCTCCCCGCCCCCCACCCTGGAAGTAGGTTTTCATTATGAAGGTTTATACAGAAGATTCTAGAGGTATTTCACAATGATTATTCTTCCCTATCCCCTACCAGAGTCAAGAGAATGTCATTCTCAGGTCTTTACCATAAGAACTTGACAAGGTTATGGTGAGTAAAGCCAACAAAAATGTGGGAGTCTCCTATAACTGTGGCCCCAGAAATTCCTCACACTCAACACTTAGCTTACAAAGTAGCATCTAACAATTAGCACAATTGCCATTTTAGTGTTATTATATATTCATCTCTAGCTCAGCAGCTCTGTTTTCCTGGACATGCCTCCAGATTGAGGTGACTGGATGCTCCAGGTTTTTGCCTGCTCTGAGAAATACACTGATTTTCATTGATTCGGGTTTTTTGCTGTTGGAAGAGCAGAATGAAGAAAACAAAGGACTTTTCCATTTCAGAAGTAAAACCACAAGTCTTTCATTAAACTGTTGCATCCATGGAGATAATTTCTAGCAGTTCTTTAATGACTGGATCACTTCTCTAATAACAGGCACTAAGATCTGCCTCACACCTCAGATGTCTTTGCCTTGAACCTTGTGTAGTCAACGGAAGCCTGTCTATCAAATGTTTGTGACAAAATCTTGAAGGGTGTTTTTCCCAATTGAGAATTCCCATTAAATTCCTGAACCCAGAATAATAGTGAGTGATCTTTGAGAATGTTTTTTATTATTTCATGCTCTAACTTAAATAACCATAAGTTGCTTGACCAAACCCTTAATATGGAAAATGACTCTGGACCTGTCTCCTGCTGTGTCCTCATTTTTTGAAACTGACCCTAGTATTCATTCTTTCCTATACATAACCCTCAAATGTGTAGCTATCTAATACTATAATGTTTCTTTTTACAGCTCATACTTAAACTTTTAGATTGCTGGTTGTACGGAGATGTCTTCTCTGGTCCTTAGATTAGACTAATTGTATATTTTTGACAAGTTATATAGCTATAAGTTATTTACATTATCATATGCTTTAAAAATATATGTCTCTCAAATTGAGTTTTAACTCCAGGAGGTCAAAGACTTTGTGTTTTGTTCATTGTAATATCCTTTACACTGGAAGAGTCCTGGAAAACATTTTTGCATGCATAAATTATGAATGAATGGAATTTCAACTTTCATTTTCATTTTATGGCAAACCAAATCCTTGATTTGGGGTTAGGGAACACAGAAGTATAGAGAGACCATTATGACACAACTAAAGGTTTATAAGGAGAAAACTTGGAGCAGAAATTTAGTTTGAGTAATGATATGAAAATTCTACCCTAGGGAAACTCAGACATAATTTTAAAGAGATTAGATTTCTTGTAGTTATATATGGCATGACCTGATTTCTTTGGGTACCAAAGAAAAGGACAAACTCAGAATGCTTCAGAACTCAGGAGTCTTCAGATTACAGCAGAGGTAAAAATACGATTATCATTTTTATCAACTATAAGGGGGTAATAATCTGCCATCCCAAAATATATTTTTCTGGCTAAGGATTGATTTCAAGGGAGAGGCACTGAAAACTGAGTAAAGGCCACTTTTGAAAAAGATATTTGCATATAAATTTCTCTCTACAAGGACATCTCCCAGGAAAATCTAATCTCCTTCCCTCTTTTCAATGGAGAAGGCAGAACTTAAATCTGCATATCTTTATCTCTTATGTCTTCCAGAGCAACCTCTCTAACTGATCTTCCTTTTTTTTTTTCTCTCAAAGCTCTTGTGTTTTAGCTAAGCTATTTAAGATGGCCTCTGAAGCTACTGGGTAAGTCACTCAGTCATGCCAGGCCTGTCTCAAGTAGACAGAAGGTATATGTGCTATTATTACACTTCTTTTGGGCTTTTTTCTCTTGTCAATCTGTCTGATGCTTGCTTGATTACTTACCAGCCTAGAAGAACCAGAGAGGTACAGGATGCTTTCTGTTATGTTCTGACACAATTAATTCATCTTTTCTTTTCAAATTTCTGAATGATTAGAATGAACATGAGGAAAAACCTCAAATTCACTGAGGACATGATTGTTTGCCATTATTTTCTGTGTGAGTTTTGTGGTAGTTTTGAAACTTCTGAAGTTATCTCAGGACTTTGAGTTTGAAGATGGCCTTCAGTGACCTCTTCTGACAGCTGGGATGCTCCATTCATTTGTGGGATTAGCCTGGGCCACACAACTGTGTTCTCAGTAACACAGGATAAAATGAGGTGATTTAAGGTAGAGATTTAAATCTCTGTCTTTTCTGATATATAAAGACAGAGATATATAATCATATATATAATCACATTTGTTTCTCATAGATAATCTTTTCTCATATACAATCACATTTAATTTTCATAAGAACTCCACTATTTAGCCATCATTATCTCCATGTTTTGCAAATAACAAAAGAGGTTTTAGATGTTTGAGTAACTTAGCTATGATCACATTTATAATGAACTTAGTGCCATGGAGTAGATATGAATTGTAGTTTCTGATACTCTTGAGGTTGTCAGTCTCATTTTGTAACAGTTTTGTTGTCATAACCTATGGCATTTTAAGAATTATTTTCTATTTCACACTTAATCACTTCAATATTGGTAGCACTGAACTTGCGCATTCATTAGGCAACAACACACATTAATACTGTCTTTAGTACCAAATTTTATAATCATTTTCCAAACCTCATTCCAAAAAAAGAATCCCCTACCTCAAAACCAAAATTGTACCCCTCCCAAAAAATATGTGCATTCAAACCAGAAACATGGAAATGTGTAGGGTATAAAGGTTCTTAAAGCAGCTGTTATGCATAGAAAGTGAGCACATTTTATGGCTGTTTTTAGTATCTGTTCCAGCTGCAAATGTGTAATAGAATCTGAAAATTATACGGAGTAGTGTTCATTTAAATGTGCAAACTTTATTGACAAGAAGACAGCTTCAAAAGAGATAGCAGAGCCCATTTTGTCAATTTTGTTTGGAGGAATTTCTTGGTAAATAAGGACATGATAACTTATATGACACTTCAAATTGCATTTCAGGGCACCCAGCCAATTTTGCATCTTGTATAACATGAATAAGAAAACAATTTTGTCTAATTAGAGTACAAGACAATCTTGATAAATGTGTTATGTGTTGATATGCATATATTTGATGTGTGTGTGTCTTTGTGTCTTATATACTTGCTACACACATAATCCCACCCCCAGCCACTATACAGTCACTTTCACACTTACACACAATTTTTGTTATAAGAAAAAGCAAATGAGAATGTACGTGACTGAGGCCAAACTACTAGTGGAACAAATACAGAGTTCATTTCCCTAGAGCAATGAATGCCTCACAAGCAATTTGGTATGTAACCATTTTCATATTGAGGAGTTTCCCTTCTGTTAGTTTGCAAATAACATTTTTCCTCTTGTGCATAGAAATAATCATATTTCTTCTCTCCTTTTAATGTATTATCATTGTGAATTAATTAAAATTGTTTTCAGGGATTATGTATTGTCTGTCGGAAAGTTTTATAAACTTCATCTACAAATCAATGAATCGGTGTTTTAATGCTATAGGTCTTTGCTAATTTTTTTTTCATCTTGTCCCATTTTTCCCCACAATTGAGTATATTTATTTCTCTAAATTTTCAAACTTATTAACCTGTATTTTTTATACTATTCTTTTCATCATTTTAAAATCCCTTTTTGTAACCCAGAATATTTTCTTTAATGTAAGTGTAATTCCTTTTATTTTCATCCTTCTTTCCTGTTGAATCTTTCCTACCGGGGGTTCATGTTGACCAAATTTTAACTATATATTTTCTGAATAGTCTATTTTTTTTGTTCCTTATCTTATTGACTTTACTTTTATCGTTTTTCATTCTTTCTTGCTTTGTACCTATTTTTCATACTTTTTGAGATAAATGTTTAGTTCACTTTATCTTTATAAATTTTCTACATTAGTTATGTTTCATACACTTTGGACTGTAGGGATTTTGTTGTTACTTAATTCTGAGTACTTCATTATTTCTATTACTTATTAAATGCAGAGAAATATATTACTTAGAATGTTCCATTTATGTTTGCAATAATATACATTTTCTGCTTAAGTGATAATTTACAGAATATAGTATTTTGTGGCTATTATTTGAATATTTAGATTATTTTTCTATAAGGTTTTGTAAAATTTTCTTAATTATGGTACTTATTTTCTCACAAATTGGTACAAGTTAGGTTAAAGACTAATGTTATTCTGCAGACTATACTTTCAATAACTCCATTAGATACAGGCATTATTAATTGGTGGTTGTTTTTAATCCAATCAGACAATTTTATCATAATTGATGGGTTTGAGTCTTTCAGATTTTTTATTATAATTACTGTTCAGATTTATCTCTCCTATCTGATGTATATTTTGAATTGTTGTTTTTTTCACTATGATTACGACTGTTATCAATTCAGTAATACAATTATGTAATACTTGTGACTCATACTACAAGCGGTTTTACTGATGAGTTATTTCTGCAATAGTGCATGATCTTAGGTAAAATTCTGAGTAAGACACAACATGTTGACACCTAGAAAATATCAACTATATTAAAAATATGCAGAAAAACCCTTTTGCTTTACATAAAGCAGTTCTACTCTGGACTTGATAGTTACATAAATGCCTTGTGGGCCATTATGATGCCATCTAGAAAAGGAAAACTCATGTGTGGGATTGTTTTGTGTATTCCAGGGCTTCCATCATCTCTGACTCCTGCCTATCAAGTGTCAATAGCATCTCTCAATTATTGTGGCATCTCAAAACATTCCAAAATACCTCTTTAGACAAAGCATTATTCTGGTTGAGAATAGCTGCTCTAAGCAGTGACAGAATTCGAACTAGGTCAATTGGTGTCCTTCTCCAGGAATTTTCAAATTGGTACTGTCCAAGCTGTGAGTATTGTTGTGAAGACTGTCAGCAGGCATGTCCTTAGTGACATTATAATGGTTGGTTTACAAGAAGAAGGATTCAAAGGGATGCACAGAGAGGAGAGATGACAGGTGAAGCCAGCTTGTACTGGTTATCTACCTGCCCTCTCCTTGTATGATGATATTGCTCCTTTTTGATGAAACTGGTTCTGTTTGGGTTTCTGTTGCTTTCTACTAAAAGGGTCATAAAATAATATAGGCATTTATTTGCCCATTACTATTTTACATTAGGTTTAACCAGGAATCATTATTATATGATGGAAGGAGCTGAATAAAGATGTTTAATAAAGACAAAAGTGAGAATAGAGCAAATAGAAAGGTATTAATAGTTATGATGGATAATGCAACAAAAATCAATTCCCAGTAACACAAACTGGGTGAAATATAAGCACCATATGTGTATTTTTCAAATGAAAATAGGTTACATTGGTACAAAAGTTCTGTGCTAATTTTTTTTTTTAAAGATTTATTTATTTATTTATTTATGCATACAAGCACTGGGGTACAGGCCAGAGGTGGGGGGGGGGTGAGAGGATTCACCACAGAGAGCAGGGAGCAGAACAGGCAGATC